>CM049835.1:25722580-25802580 GCA_027422435.1 Schizopygopsis pylzovi | reverse complement strand
AGCTCCTTGTCCCGAGGTCACCCCGCATCCTAATGAGACCCGACCCGCTCCGTGACGGCTTCATCGGATCAGTGCGACCGCGAGGCTTTAAAACTGCTTTCGGACTGCTACTGTGCATAACGGCAATATCATAACTGTATGCATTTTTGAAAAAGAAGGTTCTGCATTTAGACTTTTTATGATATTTAAGTCTCTTAAGATTTTATTTCTTTAAATAGCATTTTATTCATTTTACTACTATTTACAGTATATATACATTTACAGAATTGTATTATTATTATTATTATTATTATTTCCTTGTTTTAATTTGAATTATTTTCTATTAGTTATAAACGAAGCATTAAGCTAGCATTATGCATTACATAATGATTTAATGACATACTAATGAAAGTTATTAGAAATTGCAACCTCTGTTTTATCTTCCATTTTCCTTAATTTTATTTAGAATATATTTCTATTTTTATATTCTGAGCTGCGAAACACTTTGACCTGGATTCTACAATACATGTGTAAAATATACTTCTTATTATAATTTCTCAATAATTGTTATGATTGACTTATTTTTCTGGTATCCAGTGACCTGCCACACTGAGTCTTTGTGCAAGCATCGGACAATAGCAGGCCGTGTATCGCCGGTTCACCTGACACGATCAGCCGAATGTGAACATCTCCATCATTTCAGTAAACAGCACAAAGGGTCAAAGGTCCAGATCTGCGCTGGGTTTGGATAACTGCGGCCTTGTCCTAAACGGTGCTTGAAATCTTGTGGACTTCACGGGGCAGCGTTCGCTGTGACGTTTATAAATAAGTGCTTTACTAAGCAAAGATTCATTCGTGAGCTCTTTGCTTCTGACGTTATTTTAACCTTGAATTTATTTATTTATGAATTTATTTATTTATTTATTTATATTTATTATCCACAGTATACTGTATTGCACATTTTATCTCATTTTATTTTATTATTTGTTCCCTTTTTCATTCCCACCTATATTTATATATATATATATTCTCTTGTGTTATGTTTCATTGTTTTATTGCTTATTTTATTTTCTATTTTATTATTATTATTATTATTTTATTTGCACTTTCCATTGAGCGGACCTGTCCTGACCTACATTTCACTACTTATTATACCCTGTATGATTGTGTATGTGACAAATAATAAAGAACCTTGAACCTAACCTTGAACTCTTGCTGCATGCTGCTCAATTTGTTTAGCAAATTCAATACATAGAAAAGCTAAAGCTGAAAAAACTCAGTTCTGCTCGTGAAGTCAACATGAAACGCTCTTTGCATCCCATTTTACTTGCATAATGTGACATGTTTTTGAATGTAACAGGATATTCAAGAGGGTCAAGCGCAGCACGGGACGGGATTGTTTCCAGTGCAAATTGATGGTGGCAGATCTGAATGTGGATACTTACGACACTTTTGAGGAGGATTGTTTATGCTAAAGCTCAAGTTTAGTCTCTAAAGCAGCTTTATGTATCCCAATCCAGACTTTCTTTATCAAAAATATCATTATTTGATTTCGCTGATGCTACCTTTATTGCATTAACTGATATTAGATTACTACGTAGCTTTTGACGTCAACTGCAGTGAAAAGACTTTTCAGAAGTTATTGCATTTTGCTGAAACATTATGAAGACAAACATCTTTTGTCTTTGTAAAAGACGTGCACTGGTGAATGCGCATGAAATATGATCATAAGGCACGATGGAAGATTGTTATCCAGTAACTTTAAAGGTTAAAGTTCACCTCAAAATGATAGTTTGCTGGAAATGTGCTCATCCTCAGGTCATCAAAGATATAGATGAATGTGTTTCTTCATCAGGTTTGGAGAAATGTGTCTCTGCATCAGTGTCTCAGCAATGGATGCTCTGCAGTGAATGGGTGCCGTCAGAATGAGAGTCAATGGATGCCCTGCAGTGAATGGGTGCCGTCAGAATGAGAGTGCACACTGATCCCTCCATCAGTTAACATCTGGAGAAGACAAAAGCTGAAACAAATCCATCATTAAGACGTTTTTAACTTCAAACCTATAGGAGCCCATAGTTTTATAATTTCGCTTCCTCCAATGAAAAATTCAAACGTTATTATGAATGATGGACTTTATGATGGAAAACGTTATTGGTGGATTTGTTTCTTACAAACACACAGCTTTTGTATTCTCCAGATGTATAACTGATGGACTGTGGATTATTGTGATGTTTTTATCAGACTCTCATTCTGACGGCACCCATTCACTGCAGAGCATCCATTGACTCTCATTCTGACGGCACCCATTCACTGCAGAGCATCCATTGACTCTCATTCTGACGGCACCCATTCACTGCAGAGCATCCATTGCTGAGACACTGATGCAGAGACACATTTCTCCAAACCTGATGAAGAAACAAACTCATCTACATCTCGGATGGCCTGAGGATGAGTATATTTTTGGATCAATTATTCCTTTAAAAGCATTTTTCTCACTTTTAGTGTTTCCCAGTCCTGCTCCTCGCCTGATTCACTCATCAGATCAGTATTCGTGAAGTGAAAGGAAACATTGTATTTTGCCGTTGCACAAGAATAGCAACTGAGAGTTGAGCTGTCTCTGTTTTCATGATTCACGGCTCTGACAGCAGCTCGTGATGCATTTTGACCGGTCGAGAGCAGATTCTAGAATGTGTTGGTTTATAAGCAGCAAGTGGCTTTAGTTTGATTCTTAAACAGGTTTGTGGATGCATGAACTGTGCATCGGTTCCTGAACCCTGATGATGTTAAATGCTCTTTTTAATACTTTAATAAGAAGTTCTGAATCTGTATAGAATAAAAAAGATCAAATCATCAGAAAACACAATGTTCTGATGCTTTCAAAGAACTCAAAACACTGATAATGAACCTATAACGAATCTCCAAAAAAATCATATAGTAACTCAAGAAGCCTAAACACCCAGAAATGACTCTTCAATCCAATGAACTGTTTTTAATACTTTAATACTGTTAACAGTATTGTATAATTCCCTTCACAGCATTTTAAAGTGATCAGGGCAAACAGACCGGGGCTAGTTGTCACAAGAGATGTATGTCAGTAACATTTTGAAAGTCTTTCATCCAGACTAAAATGCAATGTTTTTGTAATATCTGTACATAAACAATACAAGCACACTGACATACATTAATAGAAGAGTTATATAATAAATGTATATATTAACTGAAAAGATGAACCTGTATGTTTCATAGGTGCAGGTGGGGGCAAGTTGTCACACATGTTGTAATTGTACAAAATATGTATATATTATTATTTACGTTTTACTTTGTCATTGTTTAATGCTTCTATATTCTTATTTCTCTTTTATGTATTGTTTCGTTCTTAGCAGTTGTTATACTGTTGGCCTATAATAGCAGATTCACATTGTGACAACATGCCCAGAAATATTCATCAAGTCTTTTGAATGAACTGTATATTTTGTCCTGAAGAGTGGAAAGGTTAGATTATAGTCACATCTTTAAGGTTTGCGTTTAAACCCACCAGTATAAAACGCCGAAGTGGTAATGATGAAGTCATATCAGTAAGAAAAGTAGGAGAAGCCACTGAATATAATAATGTTCAGATATAATAAATGATTGAGCAGACGAAACACAGTGCTGCTGTTTGGGAACGCAGTCGTGTAACACTTCTGGGAGGCATTTATAAAGAGAGACTTTGCTCGGGCATTTCAAAATGACCCTTACAATATCTCAGATGCTGTGGAACAAGATCGGTCCGCTGTTTAGTCAGGTTTTGCCGTCCCATAGCGCAAAGCCACATTGTTTTTTGATGCGCATGGAGGAATTTACTCGACAAATGCGTTTCCTTCTCACATTATTCGCATTAACTCCTTTTCGCACACGTTAAAAACACTTTAAGCGAGCGTGATTAATTGTATTTGTTTTGTGAATTAAGGGATTTTAATTGGAAATGTGGCTTTTCCCTCACTCGTATCTGATGCGATTGGTTATTTCAAAATGCGCATAAAAACAGGTAATGAAACAGGCTACCTGTGCGTAACCGCGCAGCGCGCTCGGCCAAACGCAGACCCATCTTACACACACCTGTCTCGGCGAAGCTGATGATCTCCGAAGTCTCCTCCGCCACCTCGTTCATGGACGCGGCGTGTCCATCCAGGTTTGGGATCTCCACCCTCCCGTCCTCGCGCACCTTCCCGGCGTGGAGCTTCTTGAGCGCGGTCACCATCGCCGCCTTCGGGATGGGGTGGGTGATGTTGGGTCTGTCCCGCATCTGTAACCGGCTCAGAATGTGTCTCTTCACCGCCTCCAACAAATCCACATCCACCAGAGTGCCTCCATCCGTCTGGCTGAGCCCACAGGACGCGCAGCTCGGGCTGATGCTCGGGGGTTCGGTGTCCGGTGCCGGTGTGCAGCGGATGGAGATGAGGATGGACACAAAACAAAGCACTTCGAATAGCAAGCTTTTCATCTTCCGTGATAATAAACAGCAGTTCCGAGCGGATACGAGAGCAGGGTGGATGGAGATGAAAGCGGCCAAGTTCGTATCCGCCTTCTTTTCTCCCAAAAAAAGTGAGACTTGAAAGTGTTAAATCCACTCTTAAATGAGGTCCAGTTCGATCCGACTTAAACGCAATAGATCCTGGAATATGTTCCTGCGGTTGATTCTCGTCTTCGGTCACTCCGTGACGATTTTAACACAATTCGGATCGATATCACAGTGAGAACGGCTCGATACACCATCAGAATTGATCAAAGTTGATAAATGTGAGAGGCGCAAATAATAAAGTAACCAGAGCTCTTGATATCTGTCCACGTACAGCCTCGAATGGCACTTTTACGCACGCGTCTGATGCGTCATGGCATGACTGGAAATCTCAGTATTACGCGTGCAAAAGCCCACAGACTAAACAAAGGACCTGTTATGATTTGTCCCGGTGATTTCTTCACTCTATTGAGTTAAAATCATCCATGGTGAAGGAAAGCGAGGGTAAACCAGTCAAAGAAGGAGCCCACAGTATTACCAAATAACCATTCGCCTTTTTAGTTCTTCAGATAAGGATCGTGTCCTCCTTTGTTGGACATTTTGACTTCCAGTGTACGGTTCCCATATACTTCTTCATCACAGCTCTCGGTGTGTGTGTGTGTGTGTGTGTGTGGTTCGGTTCTCGTGCGAACAGACATTGTGCCGCTTTGAAGCCTCTGGAAAGTTTTTATACGGGACTGGAGAACCACGTGGGACGAACCATCAACTCCAGGGTTATAAAGGTGGAGGGACCTCGGGGTCTTCAGGGGAAACGTGTCAGGACTCACGCGACATTTCAATGCATTTTCAATAAACTGTTTAGCAGGAGGAAAAAAAGTGCATTTCTACATTTTAATAAGCATTACAATAGACTATTCATTCAAATGAAAGGTTATTTCTGCGAGTTAAAATTAGCCTAAAAGTAAAATCACATGCAAAATAAATTTAATAAATACAGCTTATGTGAATTTTGCAGTGTGCAATGGCTCATATTTTATTTGATGCATTTATTTAGACCAGATTCTTATTAAAAGAGAAAATACCCTTTTTTAATGTGCTAAATTACAAACGTTTTAGGTGATTCTGCATCATTTGGGTTAAATCAAGGTCAAATATTCCTGTTTACAAAAACAAAGGATGAAATGTGTGTGTGTGTGTGTGTGTGTGTGTGTGTGTGTGTGTGTGTGTGTGTGTGTGTGTGTGGTGGTGGTGGTGGTGTGTGTGTGTGTGGTGGTGTGGTGTGTGTGTGTGTGTGTGTGTGTGTGTGTGTGTGTGTGTGTGTGTGTGTGTGTGTGTGTGTGTGTGTGAATGAACGTGTGAACTCGTAAAGTGAAGCAGGCGCCAGAGAAGCACATCTAAATAAAGATCATTTACTGGCTCTCAAAGAAGAAGAAGAAGAAGAAGACTTTATATGACTTTCTCGACGTCTAAAACCACCATAGCGGTTATTATAAAATAGAAAAACACTATTTCTTCTAGTTTTATGTCAATAAATATTCCCGTGGTTTAGAACTGATATAGATTTACTGATGACGTTTAAAGTTGTGAAACAGCGCCTCCACCCGCCGAAATAATGATTCACACAAATAGACCCTGCGTACTGTTTACATTTATAAAATATAAATGCAGCAAAATTACGCATTATACAGAATATCAAATATTCCGGAAAAATGTACATAAAATATAGACACAAATAATATCAATATTAAAAGTTACAAATATATTTGACACTTAACATACTTAAAACATTCTCTATGAATGACTGTGTATAGATTGTGCATCTAATAACTTTAATGTAATTAATAAAAGTAAACATCTATTCATGGTGTGATGGCGTCATATCCTTGTGATTTGAATATCCGGTGGGCGGGGCTTCGGTGTAGCTGGGACTGGAGTAGTGGATTTGATCCAGGTTGACTGAATTATGTTTTAACCGTTTATACGTGTGAATCCAGTCCGAGTCTGCTCACAGATTAAACTTAAGGTGAGTGATCTATAAGAGTTCGTGATGTTTTGATCAGTTTGAAAAAGTTTCATCGGTTTGCGCAGACTTTGTATTCTTGAGTTATTTCCTCGGGTGAAGCGCCTCTATGTCTTTTGGAAAACTGTGATTGACTGTTAGGACATCCAATGAGAGGAGGACCCGCCTCATAATGTGTCTGCTCAACCAATCAAGAGCTAGTAGAGGCGGGCTCTCGTCTATAACAATGAGGAAGGGGTGGTGTCTCCGCGGCTTGAAAAAGGAAAATCGTTATTTTTAAAATAACCTGCTTGAAACGTATTAGTGTTTTTGTGATATCTGGTTGTTTTCTGTTTCTTACTGATTATTAATATTCGCTGTTTCCATTACGAAGTAAAATTCAGTGTTAGCATGGTACTTTTAATATGTACCATAATAGTCAATGATTACAGTAGCATGGCAGTAACGTGCTGTTTCAGCACTAAACGAATAATCCTGTACTTTAATATATAAATTCACTTTACAGTTGTGAAACTTGGATAAAAGTGTCTGCTTAGTGACTAAACATAAATGTAAATTTGAGTTGCATGTCACTCGATATGTTGTATGTATCAATAATAAACAATGATTTGATATGTTTCTTTGAATTCGGTTTTTCTTTCATCATACTTGTGCATGCTTGCATCTAGTTCTGCTTCTTCTTCTGGAACACTAAAGTCATGGCAGCAAATAAGAGCAAGACCCAGAGTTCTCTGGTCCTGCACAAGGTGATCATGGTGGGCAGCGGCGGCGTGGGGAAGTCAGCTCTGACCCTGCAGTTCATGTATGATGAGGTGAGTGAGATCCACACGTACAGAACCAGCCCGCTGTTCAAGATAACTTCATACAGAACCTGTTCAAGATAACTTAATACAGAACCTGTTCAAGATAACTTCATACAGAACCAGCCCGCTGTTCAAGATAACTTCATACAGAACCTGTTCAAGATAACTTCATATTAGAACACCGCTTTAAGTAATGTAGAACCTGTCAATAATTTCTGTAACCACCGTTTAAGATATTCATTACAGAAATGTGTTAAGTCTTTAAATGACAAACAATGATTACACAGCTGTTAAGTGTTTTGCATAACGAATATTTCATTAATTCATACATACTTAACGCTGTTCAATTATTCAAGTAAACCATCCTGTTCATAATTATAGTACCATTTCAATGATATTTAGAATCATTAAGATAACTTTCAGAACCAGTCTCGTGTTCAATTAATTATAAAACCTTGTCAAGATAACTTCATATAGTCTGCCCTTTAACATAAACTTAAAGAGCATGTTCAAGATAACTTGTACAACTGTAAAAAGTTATATGTACGAGCGCGTGTTAAGATAACTTCATCAGTACTTGTGCAAGTAACATCAAGAACCAGCCCGCTGTTCAAGAAATTATACAGAACCTGTTAAGATAATTCATACAGAACCTGTCAGGTAATAATCAACGTCAGAACCTCTTCAAGAAACCTTCATAATAACCAGCTCCGACCAGATCCTTAATACAACCTGTTGTTCCATTAACTTATCATACCTTTAGTTATAACTTATATAACCAGCCCTTTTAAGATAATTCATCAAACTTTTATATATATTTCATACAGAACTCGTATGTTCAAGATAATTAAAATTTACCTTGTTCAAATAATTATAATCCAGCCCTTGTTCAAAATAATTTATTTTATTTTTATTTAGTTTTAATATTTATTTAATTATTTGAATATTATTTTCTTAACTTAATTTTTATATATTTCTATTTCATTTTAGTAAATTTATTTCAGTTTTTAGTCATTTTAGTAATTCTTAGTATTTTAGTTCAGTTCGTTTTTTAGCTTTAATTAATTTTTTATTTTAGTTTGATTCGTTTTGGTATTTTTACAATTATTTTATTTCATTTAGGTTTTTAATATTTCTATTCAGCTTTAATTATTTTTAGTTTTAGTAATTTTAATACTTTTATTTCAGTAAACTTGACTTAAAATGTATGTTGAAGTGACTAAAACGACTACAACTGAAACTGAAATAAATCTATACATACATTTGTAATGTTTATATTTTATTGAATTAAACTTTTTTGTAACAAATCAGATTTTTAATAGTATTAGTTTTAGTTATCAATAACAGCGCTGGCCGTATAGAAGAACTATCACTGCTTCGCTGTTTCTTCTCAGTTTGTGGAGGACTACGAGCCCACCAAGGCCGACAGTTACCGGAAGAAGGTGGTGCTGGATGGAGAGGAGGTGCAGATTGATATTTTGGATACGGCGGGGCAGGAAGACTACGCTGCCATCAGGGACAACTACTTCCGCAGCGGAGAGGGTTTCCTTCTGGTTTTCTCCATCACAGAGCCCGAGTCCTTCAGCGCCGCGTCAGAGTTCAGGTCAGCTCTTCACGAGGGTCTCTGCTGTTCCCGTGTGTTCAGCTCTATTTGGGTAGAATCACAGTTAATACACTGTATGATCTTCTCATTACATCCTGCACTCAGATACAGACCCAGTGTCCAGCGGCGGGCTATTTGTCCTCACTGACAGCTAAGTGCTGTGTAGAGCTGTGGTTCTCAGTTCAGCTTGAAATGATTTGACATAAGACAAAACCAGCTTTAAAATAAGATCAAACCTCTCCAAATCAAGACATGAGCTGACATTATATTTCTTACTCTGATTCTTTCCCATAACAACTGTTATTTACCAGTCAAACCTCAATATATGAGAGAATATCAAGAGTTATTTCTAGATCTGTGAAAGTCATGGAAATGAATAAAATCATAAAAGTTAACATTTTGAAATTAATAATGACCGTAAAAACATCAATACATTAAAATTTCAAAAGTGTGATTTCTAAACCTGGAAAAGTCATGGAATTAATAAAATATTTAAAAAACGAAATATTGGTGATTTTTATAATGAATCATTTTCTAGTTGTGTTAAGCACTAAAAAATTGTTTGTGAGTAAAACCCTGTAATGACATATGACTAGAAAAGTCATTTAATATTTCACATTTATTGCCGCTCGTAGTTTCTGAAAATGAACAGCTTTTTCCAGAAATATCTTGTTGGGATATATAAGGGAATTTAAGTGTCCGGTTTCTAGACCTGAAAAAGTCATGGCAATTAATAAAATCATTAAAAAATTAGTTTTTAATGAACATTTTGTTTCTATTTATATCAAGCTCTAGCATATTTCATTGGCTAGAAATAGCTATTTTTTGAGTACATATATCATTTTTTTTAAACTGTAATCTAGAAAACTCATGTAAATTCATTGGTAATAAAAAATATTATTATTTTCAATATTGTAATATACTGCCACTCTTAGTTTCTGAACATAAAATGAAGTAGAAAATGAACAGCTTGTTGATATATGAGGGGAATTTGTATGTAACTAGTTATGATATAGCAGGGGACTATCATTACAGTACAGCTCCTTAATTATTACGCCAGAATGAGAGAATAGTTCCTAGCCAAATCAGCCTTGAACATCACAACTTCTCCTTTTCTGTCGGTCTTACATTTACATTTATGCATTGAGCAGACGCTGTTATCCAAAGCGACTTACAGTGCATTCAGATTATACATTTTATTATCAGTATGTGTGTCCCTTGGGAATCGAACCCACAACCTTTACGCTGCTAACGCAATGCTCAACCACTGAGCCACAGGAACACTAGTACACGGTCTTAGTACACCATGTAACTACAGAAGAGTCGAGCTTTAAATAGGAAAAATATCGAAACTCTTTGGTCATTTTTGAGCGAGATGCTAACAGTCTAATCCGATTCAATGATCTATGCTAAGCTACGCTAAAAGTGCTCCCGCCAGACCCGGAGATCGGCTGAATGATTTAAAAACGCTAAAACTCAACTCTTTAACTCATGGGGATTGTAAAATGAGCCGATTTCCAAAAAAAAGTGGAGTGTTCCTTTAAAAAATGTTTTATTGAATATGCATTTTTCTAGCTCTAAAATATTTTATTGGGTATTTAAATGAAAAAAAAAATATTATTGGTAAAATAATTTTAGTATTGACTCGGACAGCAGTTTTGGCTGCTTATTTTTTTTCTTTTTCAATATTTGTTTTAATGAATAAAGTTATAAGCTAGCATTTTATTAGAAATCAAAAGCTTTATCAATATATTTATTGCCACTTTTGATCAATTGAATGCATTGTTGTTTAATAGTACTCACGCCACACATTAGTATGGTAGTGTATCACACTTTACACAAAAACATCATCTCCCTGCATACATCTAAACATGTTTGGTGCAAAGAGAACTATGCACAAATATTTCTGAAGATTAATTGCAGCCTATGTATTCACAAGGCAGATGTATTTCAGTTAAAATATTACACAAAGTGCATGTAATTCAAACATTTTCTATATAACTGTGTTCAACATTGATAATAATCAGACATGTTTCTTGAGCAGTAAATCAGTATATTCTCATGATTTCTGAAGACTGCAGTAATGATGCTGATTATTATTCAGCTGCGCATCACTTTTGAACATGTATTCTCATAGAAACAGTTATTTGAAACGGTAATGATATTACACACTTCTACTGTATTTGGATCCAATAAGCGCAGATATTGTAGGTATTGTGTTTGTGTTACTGGTCCACACACAGAGAGCAGATCCTGAGAGTGAAAGCGGAGGAGGATAAAATCCCTCTGTTAGTGGTGGGGAACAAGTCTGATTTGGAGGACAGGAGGCAGGTGTCTGCGGACGAGGCCCGAAACAAAGCGGACGAGTGGTCTGTCCAGTATGTGGAAACCTCAGCAAAAACCAGAGCGAACGTGGATAAGGTTCGGTGCATTACATATCCTGAGGTTCACAGAATGCACGATGGCGTATTGAGTGTTTTGTTGTTCGCAGGTCTTCTTTGACCTGATGAGGGAGGTGCGGACGAAGAAGATGTCCGAGAACAAGGAGAAGAACGGGAAGAGCGGCAAGAAGAAGAAGAGTCTGAAAGAGAGATGCATGCTGCTTTGAGCCGCACAAACGCTTGATTGACACGTCAAGCTTTCCTGGACTGGACTGAGCCGTTCTTCTGATGATGATGATGATGAGGAGACCAGATCTTCCTCCTCTAGAGCTTTTCTTGCCAAATACAATCAAACCAGGACCACGAGCCACTGTGCCGACCTCAACTACAAGTCTTCCACATCTTTTATACGTTTCCGTGATATCAAATCAGTAGCGAAACTCTAATCTGTGAAATATGTATGCTTTATAACTCTGCTTTTTTTTTACTTTCAAGCACAAGGAATATTCATTACGCTGCATCACTGGGCTTCATTCATTAAACAAGAACAGAATCAATTTCTAAATAAATAGTTGCATTGAATAAATCCGACAATTTGCAACAAACTGTTTAGAAATTAATTCCTATGTCACTTTATCGCAAAACTTTTTGTGCTATTTTATTTGCCTTATACTATTTTTAAGGCAAAGGCAACAGACATATGCAATATTGTGTTTGTTTTGGATGCATTATTATGCAGCTTAACACCGCTGAGAAGGTGAATGCGTGCGGTGAGATTCACTTTTATTATAGACACAATCGAAATGATATTTTTGTAATCAAACCACTTTATTGATTCCTCTGCCTGGTGATTATAAACCAAATAAACTTCTGAATTTGTTATGAAATCTCCGTGAATCAATTCCGGTTGTGTTTTGTGTTCAATGCTAAAAACGCTGGTGTTTTGCACTGTTTCTGAGTTTGATGACCTCCGGAGTTTGACAGGACCGCAGCAGGTCATAAGAGTTTATGAGAGCAGTAAAATGTGTCCGGAGGTAATCAGTCCCCTTGACTTTGAATGTGAGAAAGCGTCTATTCAGCATTTAACACCCCAGTGTAAAGACACGTGTGATGGGCGTCACTTACACATGCACGAGCCTGAGGATGCTGCGACATTCAAGATGCAAGCAAGCTGCACGATGAGCTCAAACATATTTAATAAATACATCTAAATAATGATGATCATTTAGGAATTACAGAGTTATTCTATTAAATTCAAGATTATTTGTAGAGTGCTTTTTACGATACAATCGTTGCAAAGCAACTTCACAGGAAATGCACATTTGTGTTTTGAAAAATAATAATAATAAGGGAAAATTCATGCAATTTAGTAATCTGGTTATGCAACTCCATGCATCAAGGGCTCAGAATTTCGTTAAATTATTTTTAAAAATAAAAACGTTGTCCTTTGTTGTGATAAAATACAGATGCGTTTTAAATTAATGTATATAATGTGAAGACTTACAAACATTTCGTTTTAGCAAAAATAATGAATTCATATAATTGTGTAGTTGGTAAATGATTTTATTTCCCTCTGTATTAATGCATAGTTGTGTGGCCTGTACTGATTTTATCCTGCAGTTCCGCTCCGGGCCAGCAGGGGTCAGTGTGAGGTCAACGGAAGATGCGTTTGAAAGACGTCGATCAATTTCCTCCCGCCAAAATCTGAAGTGGGACGTTTAATTATTATTATTTAAATTTCTCTTATTAATTTCTTCCCGTAGCCTGCTGAGATCAATCTCACGATTCAAGATTGAACATGAACATATTATCACTTAAGTGTTATGAATATTATGGGTTTTATTAAAATGACTTTTAAATAAATATCCGTGAATTCACACTTTACACGTTAAAGTTGACATGAAATTAATAAAAAGTTCACACACATCAACTACAGACTTACATTTCTACTTTTTCGTCGATGTAAATTGGTACGTGACAGGTGAAGTGTTATGCTAATGTGCTATATATCTATATCTACATGATGTACATCTACAAATGTTTGGTGCAAAGAGAAGTAACGTTATGTAAAACATATAGTGAAAATGTGGTTTAATTGCTGCCTATGTCTCACAAGCCAAATGTATTTCAGTTAAAATATTACATAAAGTGCATGTAATTCAAAGATGTTCTATATAAGTGACACTTAATTGAGGAGTAAGGATCAATGCTTATATGTTTTTATACATAGTGTAGAATTAAACATGATCTGAGATGTCATCCCCTTGTCTAATTTTTGGCAGTATTACGTCTTTATTGCACAGATACTATAAGAAGAGAACTGGACCTGAGCTGAGCTGCATTACCCAAAAGCATGACCATAGACCCATTCAATCCAATGGAGATTTTAAAATTCGTATTATTATGCAATAAAAGAACAACAAATACAAAGACCGAAGAAGATCAAAAGACATGTTAGCTTATAAGAATCACAGCATGAAAGGGTCATACATGCAATAGAATTATTATAAGGCTTAAGGATTTTACATACACATCAAAATCTTTCTTGAAAACAAAAAGGGATTTTTCTTTGAAAAATGACATTTGTGAATGTAATATTTGGCAAGAATATTCTGGAGATAAATCTGATGCATAGAGACAGATGCGTGTTGTATTCGATCTCCAGGTGTCTGTGGACTCTGATCGTGTGACTGAAGGTCAGAACATCACACTGACCTGTGCGACCAGCTGTCCTCTAACACACACCTTCATCTGGTTGAAGAACGGGGTTGGTTTGGATCGGGGTTATTCCAGTGATCAGCTGCATGTTTCTGTGGTGAATCGTGAGGATTCGGACAGATACTCGTGTGCACTGGAACACTGAGCCGTGAGTAAAACATGAGAAAAACACTTGATCAGTGTGTTATTGTGCATATCTGAACGATTATTTATTTCTCCAGATGTGGCGTATGAGAGTGCTGGAATCATAACGCTGTCGTCGCTCCTGGTATGTGCTGCTCTGTGGATGTTGTGAGTCTGTGATCTGGTTCTGCTTTACTTCATGTTCATCTCAACTGCGGTCACGTTAATGATTTTTGCGGGTGAAATCCGGTCATTTAGATTTAAATCCATGCTATTGGGAATTTTCTACACCGATTAGTGGTCACACAAATTCGCTGATTACAAACAGAAAACTGTTTAAAAAAAAATTGTGTTTCATATAGCGCTGTTGCGCTACGGGTGTCCCGAGTCCGATCCCGACCCGAGGCCCTTATCCCGCCCCCATATCTCTCTCCCACTTCACTTCGTGTCAGTTCTGATCTGTCCTGTCGTAACAAAAATAAACCAGTTCATTTTTCTTTTTTTAAGAATTTCGTGTGAGCTGCTTCATACATTGCTGCACTATTGACAATAGACCATCTACTTTTTATCTTCATATCTGTGCTTATGTCACTTTTTGTTTTCTTTTTTTTGTTTAAACAGAAAGAAAAAACAACAAAACCTGAGAAGACCTAAAGGAAAACAAAACAGAGAGGTAAACATAAACGGCCAGTTTTTTAATAGACTAATGACATATCATATCAAAATATTGATGTGTTTTCTTCGGAATGACACTGTATGAAAATGACCAGACACTTGTGGATTGGCGCGATGCATCTGAGAACACTTTTGTTTATTTCAGGCTACACAGTAAACTGTACCGTAAACCGTTTGCAGAGGATACTGTATGTCACCTGACATTGCTTCCACCTAGTGAACATTGCAACACAAAGAGTATTCTTGTATAGTACATAAACCGAATCGGTTTCTATAGGCTATATGCTGTGTGTATATAATGTTTTTTGAAAGCTTTATTCTTTCAAGTATCGGCTCTGGTTCATTTTGATCATCAGTTTTCTTTTTGATAAACTGAAAAGTCAACCAATTTACTTGATTTTTTTTTTTAAGTGACAAGACTTTGCCAAGTATGAATTTGTGCTCTGCATTTAACTCATCTAAAGTGCACACACACATCAGTGAACACACACACACACCGTGAACACACACCCGGAGCAGTGGGCAGCCTGTCGCTGTACATTCACTCCCCGCACCTACAATTCCTGCCGGACCTGAGACACGAACTCGCAACCTTTGGATTACGAGTCCGACTCTCTAACCATTAGGCCACGACTTCCCTTTTTACCCTGATAAAAGTGAAAATGCCTTTCTTGTCAGAGACTAAATGTAAAATTGTTAGGCGACTCATACAGTGCCATGCAAGGCAAATAAAATCAGTGAAGTGTCCATCTGGAGACACGCCTCGGATGTCCTGTTTGCATCAGAAACACACTATAAGGTTAAAGGTCGAAGAGTCTCCTTGGTTATACACTTTATTTCATCCCACAGTTAGATCAAACAAAAACGTGTTGTGTTGGTTTGTCTTGGGAGTGCAGTAAAACAAGATTAGATAAGACTGTCATTAAATCATTAATAAATGTGCTGCACATTAAAGGGGTGGTTGACTGTTTTCTTTCTAGGCTTGATTGTGTTTATGTGATATAAACTTCACATGTGTGTGAAGTTTATGTGCTTATGTGCTTCACACACACAGACACGTTCACTTGTGCACTCAGGCAGTTTGTGCAGATAGCCTGTAAAGTCGTAACATAAATAACGAAGCGTATTCTGTATGAGAGAAATGAGTTAAATCCCATTCATTTAAAAAAAGAGCTATCATATGCTTCATTTTACTGGTCATCTTCAGCATGTGCACGGCTCAAAACAGAAATGCAGAACATGAATAACTATATTATAGCCTAAAGTTATAATAAGAGCACTATTGAAAAAAAATGTGTGAGTTCTTAGGGTTTCACTGACGTTTAATGTTAACTATCTTTTAATCAGTACATAAAACATTATGTACCCTGTTTGTATCTGCGAGGCGTCCGTTACACATTTCCCCCGTGTGTTAAAGTCAGTAATAATTACTGAATATCTAACTTGACTCTTGGTAATATATTTTGCCCCGCCCCAAACATATGATTCAACTATCAGTCGACTATCGGCATCAGATTTGACTCGAAAATCCTTAGTCAAGGACACCCTAGTGTTCATGCTTCGTTGTTTTTTAAATGGCATTATTTTTCATATAATTTACCTTTATTCCACACTGCTCGGTCCCTTCTCTCATAGACATATATACGTATATTATGTCTATGCCTTCTCTGACAAATGCCTGGATTATTTCCTGGTTTTATGAAGATGGGCTCAGATTGGTTAGCTTGTGATTAGCTCAGCGGCATATGCACTGGTTGTATTGTAAACAATGGCGTCGTCAATATTGCTGATCGACGTGAGCCCGATTGAGACGCAGAGGATATTAATGAAGAGGATCGTGCAGATTCTGTGCAAACACGTGGCTCTTAATGGTATGTTTGGTTGTTGTTGTCTCATACTTTTAGATACTCTGTTGATTGTAAATGCTACTGATTCTGTTAGCTTTTAATATACGGTTTTATTCTAATTAAAGCTTTAATGCAGTACAGCAACCGCACACGCCATGTATAACGCCATGTATAACGCTTCTCATTACTATATGAAAATATAGTATACTATACTATACTATACAGAGCAGGGCGACACGAGGAACATGATTAAGAACCGCTGCTTTAGAACATATGATTTTGAAACTTGTGAATCCATTAAAATCATTGGAAGACGGAATCGTGATTCATATATGAATAGATTTTGATGAGCATCCCTAGTTTTCTCTTCCTCTTCTCTAAGGCAGCACAGCATGGCTTCGCCCCCTTCGGTACATGTTCCCGAGGGCGGGGTTTATCTGGGTTCCAGACGCATCGGACCCGGGAAGAAATTGTAGTCCTTTACCAGCCATTT
Source organism: Schizopygopsis pylzovi (assembly GCA_027422435.1). NCBI lineage: Eukaryota > Metazoa > Chordata > Actinopteri > Cypriniformes > Cyprinidae > Schizopygopsis > Schizopygopsis pylzovi. Next base: position 25,785,440 of record CM049835.1, on the reverse strand, counting down.
TTGTAGGCTTGAAACTGGCAGAATTTTAAAAGACGATTTCTCCGTTTGCATTGAGCTTTCAGCACTGCAACTTTTGCAGATACTGTTTATGTTCAAACAGCAACATTACACACTAACTAACATTAAAAAAGTGAAATCGCAATCAACCACCCCTTTAATTCATATTTCTCTCCAACCATAAAATTCTCAGCTGTTTCTTTTCCTGAAATAACATTATAGGCTCTGCTGCTTTTGTTAAAAGAAAGATGTGCTGTAATTGTATTAAAATGCCTAATTTATTTGAAATATTGGTATGGAGAAACATGTACTTTAATTACATAACTGCTGCTGCTGTAGATGTAAAATACACAGATAATCATACAGTTCACAGATTATAACCGCATTAAATACAGCAAGGAATAAAACATAATCATACATGTTTTGCACAAAGGGCCTTGAAAATAGGATTTTCTTCCACAAAGTCATCGATGAGTTCAATAAGAGTAGATTCATTTGAAGCAGAATACAAAATGTACTCAGTAAAATACACCATTTATATAAAGTATGAGGATAACGCCTGTGGTGATGAGCGCGAGGCCGAGGCCGAGAGCGACATGGTTCAGGATCAACGCCGATTTAGAGCTACTCATCGCTAGCCCTCGATGTCCAGCCACGTTAGCATCGTGAGTCTGTCAAAACATGAATGTCAAGCAAATTAAAGTGATTTTGAAAAAACAAACCTGAAGTAAACCTCATATCCAGAAGCTTTCAAAGAAGCCTGTTTGTAGCCCATGATAGGCCTAAGTGTTGAAGAAACCAAACAGTTTTCAGCTTTAGTATTTAGCAAATGCCATCTTTTTCTTTCATACTAAGAATTCTGCATTTGTCATATTATAGATCATTGCATTTGATGCCTTCAAATGTACATCCAAAGTTCAAAGTTATCCAAAATTATATCATAAAGCATGCTGTAGTCACTGATGTAAATGAGATAAGTCATGCACTGTAAAAAACAAATCCATAAAATAACATAAAAATGACTGGCAACTTATTACACATTATCCATTAATTTATGGGAATTTCCATTAACTCTAAAGCACTACGCAATGCAGTGTCAAATTCAAAATACTGCTAAAACACCTGTAAATAAATGATCCTTCAGATTTTACAGTATATTGTGCTCTATTTTACTTGTGAATTGCTTAAAGGTGCGTTCACACCAGACGCGAATGACGCGAATAAATCGAGCTATTAGCGCGAATTTGGACGCTTGAACATTTTGAGTTTACTCGCTTCAGTCGCGCGAGAAATTCGCGCCATTCGCGCGTGAAATTCGCTACACAACCGACGCGAATTCGCGTCATGGGAGGGGCTTCTGCAGACAGCTCCAGTCTCGTTGCTAAATGTATTCCTGTTTTTGTAAAAGTACGAAGATGTAAATACAGCTCCGGGTACCCACATACAACCACAATTACTTTGTCCTCCATTGTTGAATCGCGCGAAAAAAACGTGCCATTCGCGCGCTGCAGGATTGTCTTTCGTGTCTTTGCATTGACTTAACATGTAAATCATTCGCGTCATTCGCGTCTGGTGTGAACGCACCTTTAGAGTGTACACGCTGTCACTGGGGTGGTACCTTTTCAAAAGACACACATTTGTAAGCTATTTACCACTGAAGGATTGAATATTGGTAGCTTAAAAGTAGGCTGCATATTAGTAAATTGTACATATTAGTACCTATTAAACGTACTGGCAAGACAACTTTTTAACCTTTTTTTCTGGGAGTGTGTGATAAAATATCAGTGACATCATTTACTGTAAGTTTAATTAGCATCTTTGGGTCATTTTATGAAACACTCAGTGAAGAAAATTTTATTTTCAATACATTTCTATACAATTTTGAACTTTCGATAAAGAACGTAAGGCAGATGATACACTGGGCAACTTTTGCCGTCAACGGGCTACCAGGTGAGAAACACAGGGCCCACAGCCGATCTAAAATATACGGATAGAAATGTGTTACCATTCTCAATGGGAAAGTGCCCAAGCAACATTGCTCAAAAATAGTTGCCCGAAAAATTGCCCCGTGTATCATCAGCCTTACTCTTCAATCAAAACATAATTAGCCGTTTATTTACACCAAGTTATTTGCATTAATAATTCACGGTGTGTAAATATTGTCAAAATGAAGAAAACATCATACTAGAAAGAATACTTACAGTGCACGAGCAAGCAACCGCAGCGCTGCCCAAAGGTAAAAAGCAGCACAGCATGGTAAAGATGGAGTAGCACATGTAATCCGGCACTGGAGCAGCAGGAGACATGGAGGTCATAAACACAGCGGGCTGAACGGTGACCTCAGTGTGACCTAGCTGTGCTCTTTGGGGATACGCAGACATCCCTGGATAAGACTGCTGGGCGTACGGGGCCTGAGGGCCTCCTGGAGCTCCGTACGGTTGGTTGTGATATCCAGAAGGATTGGGATTGACTCTTGGAATCTGGTATCCTGTGTTGGGATAGTATGGTGACTGACCCATCCTTGACTTCTCCAGCTGATCCTGTTCATCGTGAGGGCCAGTGAATGCAGGGTTTGTTCTTCCGACTATTGGTCCTTGATTGTACATTTCTTCTCTTGTTCTCATGTAAGTGTACTAAATGATCTTGATGGTTTTCTCTTTCGTTGCGTGCTCAACTGAGATGCTCCTCACAGGACACGGGTTAATCTGCAGTCTTTGTTGAACCTTGTCCTCTGTTGGTGATGTGTAGATGAATAGCAGTTCAGTGGGAGGTTGTCTGTAGCTTCAGTGTTGACTGAACAGTGTAGATAAGGCTTCAGCTTATCTGTAATATTACTGTCTGTCATATATACTGTAAGTCCATACAGCAAACATGCACCTTTAAAAGGGAGGAGAAGCATTTCCATATCTTTTGATGTTGATGTCAAAGATGATGTGTCCAATCAACATAATTTTGTCCCACATTCATCTGGCATTTGGTGTAAACTCAATAAATTCGACAGATGATAGGTTGTGTGACGCTCTCATCCTTAAAAACCAAGAGCAAAACCAAAATCCTACCAAAATATTCATCCACTTGGCTACTTGTTATTTTGAGGGGACAGTAAATTACACTGTTATACAAGCTTTACACTCACTACTTTACATTATAGCAAAGTGTCATTTCTTCTGTGTTGTCACATGAAAATATATAATAAAATATGCACAAAAATATGAGGGGTGTATTTACTTCTGTGAGTTACTGTGTGTGTGTGTGTGTGTGTGTGTGTGTGTGTGTGTGTGTGTGTGTGTGTGTGTGTGTGTGTGTGTGTGTCTGTGTCTGTGTGTCTGTCTGTCTGTCTGTCTGTGTGTGTGTGTGTGTGTGTGTGTGTGTGTGTGTGTGTGCGTGTGTGCGTGCATGTGTGTGTACTATATATATTAGAACCAGAAGACTTTTTTTCCTTTTAATTGTAATGCTTTATTTGAATGTGTACTTTAAAAGAATGAAAGTAACATTTTAAATCACCACTAACTGAAATGTAGTTTCATTGCACAGATAATGCACAACCCAGCCTCAAGATCAATCTCACATCATTACATACAACACGAAATACAACATAGCCTAATTGTACATTATTTCCTTTGAAGGTCTTGAAAGTACATCCACAAAGTCATTGATGAGTTAAGGTATGAGAAGGTGTATTTGAAGTAGAATACAACATCTGTTCATTAAAATACGCCATTCACATAAAGTATTATAATAGTGGATGCAGTGATGAATAGAATGCCGACACCGAGAGACACATGGTTCAGGATCAACGCCACTCTGGACCTGCTCATCGCTAACTCTCGCTGTCCAGACAGGTTAGCATCTCGAGTCTGTGAAAACACAAAACCAAGCATATTAAAATGAGTTTCAAATCCTCTTAATATGCAGAAGCTTCAGAAATTGTTTAATAGATTTCAGTCCATGCGATTACATTTATGCATTTAGCAGACACTTTTATCTAAAGCGACTTCAGGCTATACCATTTTTATATTTGTCAGTATGTGTTCTCTGGGACTCGAACCCACAACCTTTGCACTGATAATGCAATGCTCTACCACTGAGCCACAGGAACACAGCACGACAAGATTAAATGTTGGAGAAATCAAGCAGCATGTGAGCAGTTCGTATTAATATTATTTTTTCCACTCTTATATACTAATAATCCTGAATTTCATTCTGCAAAATCATATTATCTGACTGATTTTGCATACTGTCTATGAACGCCTGTGTGACTTCTGATCCGATCCACGATTGTGGTGGTGTTCAAATTCTCAAATACAATCTTTCCAATGTGAATGCACCATAACTACAAAAATAACAAATATGCACTATTATAAGAAACACCATCATAATAAAAGCAGCATAAGGAGCTGTTTTTTTCAGCTTAAAATAACTGTACACAAAGCAGGCCTCACACATTAAACTTACAAATGAAGGGATAGATCATTGCTTTGGGTGACTCCAAATGCAGGCTAAATCCACGGTTCAGCGTTATAACATTAATTATGCTGTACTTGCTGGTGTAAATCTGATAATCGAATAATGAGCTGTCTGAGGAGATATCTATGACCTCATTCATTTACAGGAACTGTAAAGTTTCGGTTTCCGATATGATCGTCCGGTTTCCTGGTATTCGGTCCAGGGCACAGTCACCAGATTTGATTTGATCCAAATATCATTCACAACACATTTACATGATCATTAAAATATTTAATAATCAATGTTAATATCTATAGGTCATTTTATGAAACATCCAAGAAAAGGTAATTTATAATACATTTCTGTACGATTTAAAACACACACACACACGCACGCACGCACGCACGCACGCACACACACACACAACACACACACACACACACACACACACACACACACACACACACACACACACACACACACACACACACACACACACACACACACGTTGGGTTTCCATGTTTTATGGGGACTTTCCATAGACGTAATGGTTTTTATACTGTACAAACTGTATATTCTATCCCCTTACACTGCCCCTATCCCTAAACCTAACCATCACAGGAGACATTCTGCAATTTTACATTTTCAAAAAACATCACTTAGTCTGATTTATAAGCTGGTTTCCTCATGGGGACCAAAAAATGTCCCCACACGGACAAGGATTTTGGATATTGCCATCGTTGTGGGGACATTTTGTCCCCATAACGTAGGGTATACCTGAACCACACATAATTTATAACATATGGCATAATTTAAACTTAATGTAATAAAAAGGACATTTTCCTTTGTTTGTTTTATATATTGTAATTCTTGCATACTATATTCTTCATTGCTGATATGTATTTTATAATTTTTATTATTAATTAATATGATGCCAATAAATATTCTCACACTGAAGAAAATGTCTAGAAGGAATACTCACATTGCATGAGATGACGGTAGCGGCGATGCCTAGAGGGAAACAGCAGCACAGCATGGTAAAGATGGAGTAGTACATGTAATCTGGCATTGGATTGGCTGGCTGGGTGTGGGTTATGAACCCAGTGGGCTGAACTGTGACCCCGGTTTGACCAACATAAGCTGCTTGGGGATACGCAGGCATCCCTGGATAAGACTGCTGGGCGTACGGGGCCTGAGGGCCTCCTGGAGCTCCGTACGGTTGGTTTTGATATCCAGAAGGATTGAGATTGATTCTTGGAATCTGGTATACTGCGTTGGGATAGTATGGTGGCGGCACAGACTGACCCGTAGGCTTGTCCAGATGATCCTGTTCATCCTGAGGGCCAGTGAATGCAGGGTTTGTTCTTCCAACTATCGGTCCTTGGTTGTACATTTCTTCTCTTGTTCTCCTGTAAGTGTACTAAGTGATCTTGGTGGTTTTTCTCTTTCGTTGCGTGCTCAACTGAGATGCTCCTCGCTGGAGTCTTTACTGAACCTTGTCCTCTGTTGGTGATGTGTAGATTAATAGCAGTTCAGTGGGAGGTGGTTTGTAGCTTGTAGGAGAGGTTCAGTGTATGATGATGCTTCATTAAGCTTATCTGAATATACAGTGTTTCTGTTTTCTGAAGTTTGTGAATACTGTAAATTGCCATAAAATTAGTTTATGTAAATCCTTTATTCTTAACATACTCTTGTGAATAGAATGTAAATCAAAACATCTTCATTCCAGAAAAGGAAAATAATTGCAAAAGAACAACCAATAAAAGATATTGATAATAAAACAAAACAAAAATCATTTTAAAATAGCATGTAAATAGTTTGTTCATTTTGTTAAATAACCCAGTTCCTCATGTGATTAATTCACTTTTTCCCACAGCTTGTAACATTATAAATCAATATTCAAACACATTGAATATCTACATTAGGATGTGCGTTTTAAAATAATATGTGTATGTAGAGCTCTCTCTCTCTCTCTCTCTCTCTCTCTCTCTCTCTCTCTCTCTCTCTCTCTCTCTCTCTCTCTCTCTCTCAATTCAATTCAATTCAATTCATATTGCTTTATTAGCATGACGTACATAGGTACATATTGCCAAAGCATTGTACATATCAGAATAAAAATCTGATATTTCAAAACAAAAATATATATAATATACATCCATAAATAAACAAAACAAAACAAAATACATGTAAAATACATCCATAAATATATTTATATATACATTAATGGTACTACTAATGCAGATGTGTTCACTCTTTACTTCTTAGTTTGTGGCATTTATAAATATGAAGTGCTACCAAAGAGGAAGCAGGTCCTTCAGCAAGTAATATTTTTAATTTCTCATGTTCCTGGAGTGACTGGAACTCAGGAATAATCTGCTGTATTTGACTGTATAGCGCGTCTCTTAAGGACGTGTATTTGTCACAGTGGAGGAGGAAGTGTTCCTCCGTCTCAACTGATCCAGATCTACATTCGTTACAGATTCGCTCTTCTTTAGGTAACCAGGTCTTTTTATGTCGTCCTCTTTCTATGGCCAGCTGGTGGTCACTCAGTCTGTATTTCGTCAGTAAATGTCTATGAGTTATATTCCTGACTGAGACCAGATAATCAGCCAGACTGTACTCTCTGTTGAGTTTCAGATAACATTGGAGACGACTTTGGTCTTTGGTTTGTTTTTTCCAATGCTGTATGTATGTCTCCTTCTCTTCATTCATCATTTCTTTGATTCTTCCAGGTTTTTCAGGGTTGGTGATATTGAATGCTCTGTTAGTCAGATCTGACACCATTACACAAAGATTACTATTTCGGGCACTCATTAATTGTGTTTTTACTGCCTTAAAATGAAGAGAATCTTCAGAACTAGAGTTTAAGTGGATCCAGAACTTTAACACTCTTTTTTTAATGACTAGGTTTAGGGGTAGACGGCCTAACTCCGCTCTGCAGGCGTTATTGGGTGTGTTTCTGTGCACGTGAAGGATGCTTCTGCAGAACTCTACATGCAGAGCTTCTAAAGGGTGTTTGTGCCAATCTTTATGACTGTAGTTACTCGTTGGACCCCAGATCTCAAGGTTCAAGGTTCAAGGTTTCTTTATTTGTCACATGATAAATTATACAGGGTATAATCAAAAGTGAAATGTAGGTCAAATCAGGTCCGCTCAGTGGACAGTGCAAAGAATAATAAAAGAAAAAATATATAATAATAATAATAAAAACAAATTATATAAAAGTAACACCACACAAGAGCATATATATATATATATATATATATAGGTAAAAAAAGAAATAAAAAGTAAAATGTGCAATAGAATAAATAAAAGTGCAAAACAGTAAAACAGTAAGATGTGCAAAACAAATAGGATGTGCAAAAACAGTATATGGGACTTAATAAATATTAGTATAAACAGGAGGGATGAGAGGGATGTGCAACGGGTTGTACTGGGTATGCACACATAGCGGCAATAGGGATGATGAGAATATGAATGTTTTTGTTATTTTTTTTTTTTTTTTTTTTTACAGATAATAATGAGTCTTGTGAAAGTTTATGGAACAGAGTTTGTGTTAAGGAGCCTGATGGCCTGAGGGAAGAAGCTCTTCCTCAGTCTCTCTGTCTTTGCCATCAAGCTCCTGAAGCGCTTGCCAGATGGCAGTAAACGGAAAAGATGGTTACCGGGGTGGTTTGAGTCTTTGATGATTTTAGCAGCTCTGCTTCTGCAGCGTTTGAGGTAGATGCCCTGCAGAGAGGGGAGAGTAGATCCTGAGATGCGCTCAGCTAAGCGCACGACTCTCTGTAGAGCTTTGCAGTCCTGGTTTGTGGCATTATTATACCACACTGAGATGCACTGAGTCAGTACACTTTCTATGGCCCCTGAGTAGAAAGTTTTCAGGATAGCTGGTGAGACCCTGAATTTCCTCAGCTTTCGCAGATGGTACAGTCTTTGCCTGGCTTTCTTCACCTGTGTTTGGATGTGTGCAGTCCATGTCAGGTCCTCGGAGATGTTTACACCGAGGTACTTGAAGCTGCTCACCCTCTCCACAGGGGTCCCACTGATCATAAGAGGAGTGTAGGGCTGCTGCTGTCTCTTCCTGAAGTCCACAATCAGCTCTTTGGTTTTGCTCACGTTCAGAGAGAGACAGTTGTCCTGGCACCATGATGTAAGTCTCTCCACCTCATCCAAGTATGCGGTCTCGTCGTCGTTGTTAATGAGGCCCAGGACCACAGTATCATCAGCAAATTTAATGATAGATGTGGAGCTGTGAGAGGACACGCAGTCGTGTGTGTAGAGAGAGTATAGCAGGGGGCTCAGGACACAGCCCTGTGGGGCTCCTATGTTCAGGGTGATTGAGTTGGAGGTGAACTGGCCGACTTTCACCACTTGTGGTCTGCCGGTGAGGAAATCTTGAATCCAGTCACAAAGTGAAGTGTTTAGGCCGAGGTCTGAGAGTTTAACAGCCAGCTTGGTGGGGACTATAGTGTTGAAAGCGGAGCTATAGTCAATGAATAACAGCCTTACATAGTTGCCATTTTTGCTGTCAATGTGAGTGAGGGAGGAGTGCAGTACCTGAGAGATGGCATCATCAGTAGACCTATTTGGCCGGTAGGCAAACTGAAGAGGGTCCAAAGTAGCAGGGATGGAGGAGCAAATGTGTTTCTTTAATAGTCTCTCAAAAACCTTCATGACTGTCGATGTGAGGGCAACTGGACGATAGTCATTCAGGCAAGAGGGTTTACTGTTCTTAGGCACAGGGATTATGACAGATTTTTTAAAGGGGGTGGGGACCACAGAGGTAGCGAGGGACTCATTAAATATGGATGTAAACAAACCAGCAAGCTGATCAGCACAGGACCTCAGAACGCGGCCAGTAATCCCATCGGGTCCTGCTGCTTTTCTGACGTTCACTCTCCTTAGTTCCCTCCGAACGTCATCCTCTGACACGGTGATAACATGATCGCTGCTCTGTCTGCTGCTTGCTGACGCGCTGCTCGGCAGAGTCGCGCCGCCGTTACATTCAAAGCGGCCGTAGAAGTTGTTTAGCTCTACGGCTAGCAACGGGTCTGCTCTCACCTCCACAGAGTTGTTGTTTCCAGAGGAACAGATGGTCTTTAGTCCCTGCCACATGCGTCGAGAGTCATTGAGCTGGAAATGTGACTCAATTCTCTCACTGTATCGGCGTTTAGCGGCTCTTACTGCACGACGGAGAGCATAACAAGATGACTTGTACTCACTCATGTTTCCTGACAGAATACCGGCATTGTATGCGGCAGTTAGATGGTTAACCGCGTCACGAATTGTTCTGTCCACCCACGGCTTCTGATTTGAGAAAGTCTTTATTGTTACCGTTTCAGTGGCCTGTTCGGTTAGTGTGTTTACGAAGCTTAATGCTACCTCCGTGAATTCGCTGACGTCAGATGAACTCGCCCAGAACATGTCCCAGTCGACGTCATCAAGAGACGCCTGTAGCGTAGCTTCGGAGTGGGAGGACCAGCGCGTCACTTCCCTCTCCACCGGGGGTTCTTGAAGGATCCGTTGTTTATAATCCGGTGTGAGAAAAATGGCGACATGATCTGATTTCCCAAACGCCGGCAGTGAGTGGGCTTTGTAGGCATTTTTGAATTGGGTGTAGCAGTGATCGAGTGTATTCAGTCCTCTGGTTGGACAGGATATATGCTGATGAAAGTTAGGGATGACCTTTTTGAGGTTAGCTTTGTTAAAGTCCCCCGCGACGATACATGCAGCGTCAGGATGTATGTTGATATATCCGCTGAGTTCATCGTGTAGTTTAGACAAAGCCAAGCTGCTATCTGCCTGTGGTGGTATATACACGGCAGTAACGACGGTTGATGAGAATTCCCGGGGCAGATAAAATGGGCGGCAGATAATGGAGAGATGTTCTAGATGAGGCGAGCAGGAGCGCGACAGAATGGAGATGTTTCTGGGGTGAGGGATATTAACCTTTTGAAAATTATGTTATGCTAATTATATGAGTGCAAAACCAATATATCGATGTGTGGTCAATGATTGAAGGAATTCATTGTTGGTGTTTTGGACTATTTGTGCTTGCAGGAATGTGGGAAAACCTTTGAGCTGATACTAAAGTGTTATCTGTAGAATGTGGTATGTGGGGGTCAATATTGGAGGTCAACGGCTAAGTAGGGCGCAATGGAATGTGCACACACACACATAATGATATCTGATTACTTAGAATAGGGCAGAGTCTAGGGCTCTGTCATGTGTTATTTTTGCAGAAAAGCTGAAGCTGCATCTGGGCAAAGGACAAAAGAAGTAGGAGCTGATTGGAGGAGTCCAGGGCGGATTCTTAGCCAATGAGAAGCTGACACCCGATGATGCATACTATATAGACTCTGCAAAAATGTGTTTCTGGGTTGGTTCTTTGTAAGGCTTTGTGCTTGAGAACAACCCAGCGCTGTAATTTCTGATCAATAAATTTCAATACTTTTTATAGATTGCCTTCCTTCAATTTTGAACATGCAGGACATTTGAAGTCCAACAATTGGTGACCCCGACGTGATTGGAGAAAAAGGCAATAAAAAGTAAAAGGCCATTGAAGGCCAAGAGTTCCGGGACGGAACGAACTCGGGTTCAACACACGGTCGACCGATTAAAATAAGGTAAGCAGAAACCTGTTAAATCAAACTTCTGCAAATTGGATATTCTAAATTTCTTGTGTTGAATTTGAATTGTATTCCGTTCCATTTATTAGTAAAATATTGATATCTGTTGATCAGAAAAATTTGTCAGGTAGCAACTGAGAGTTGTGGCCGTAACAGACATTGGGGAAAACTGAGGGGTTAAAGTCCGCCCAGTATATCAGGTAGTCAACTGAGTGGTGAAAGTCCATTCACTCTGACGGCCGTAAAAGGAACGGAAAAATTGAGGGTTAAAGTCCGCTCAATATATCAGGTAGCCAAGTGAAGTGGTTAAAGTCCCTTCAGGTTGGTGGCCGTAAAAGATATCAGGTAGCCAGGTGGAGTGGTTAAAGTCCCTTCAGGTTGGTGGCCGTAACAGATATCAGGTAGTCAATTGTCTGTGGGTTAAAGTCCTATAGACACCTTGCAAGGTATACTGTATTATATTATTGTTGTATATTACTGTCCTATTCTTTGTTGTGTGTGGTCTGAATGTATTAAACATTGCCTGATTATTGTTTTATGCTGAATGAGGTTTAAAATATACGTGTTAATAATATTGTGAGTGTTGATTGATATCAGGAAAATGTCCGAGTTTGAGAGAGAATGTGAGGAGTACGGGTGTCCCCCAGTTACAATGCAGTGGGATAACGTAGTAGATATGTTACTGGCTCAATCGGAGCCTAAAAATCACAAAAAAGAGAAAAAGATTTGGGAGAATAAATGGAGTCAGATATGTATTGAAAACGGGTGGGATAATCCTGATAAAACATTAGTGTCCTTGGCACCCAAGGTCAGAGATATGGAGAAAAAGGTACACATGAGGTTGAAAAAACATGTAGAAAGTGAAGGTAATGTAAGTTGGATGAATAAAAAGAAACATAAGAACCAAGAAGAAGAGTATAGAACTGAGGTTAGACTGTGGACGAAAATTGCACTTACTGCAACTGCTCTGAGCCCTAAGAAAAAAGGTGAAGGGGAGCAAGTGAAGGCAGAGAAGTCAAAGAGGGAACTGGAAAGAAAAACAGGAAGTATAGAGGGTAGTATGTCTGATCAGGCAGCAGGTGCTCCGCCTCCAAGAATATATCCAGACTTACACACAGAGAGGCCACCGCCTTATGTACCAAATCAGCAGGTTCAAGTGACAGTGAAAGAAACAGCAGTGGAGGTGGAAATGGCTGAGTTAGATTTTATGAGAGACCAGATAAGAGTGCTGACAGAACGTTTAGATAGAACACCTGGGGCCAATTCACACAATAGAGCTGAGTCACGGTGTAGTGAGGCTTCATATCATCAAGACCCAGAAGGTGGGAAGGGGTTTGAACATGGAAGCCAGTATGAAGAAGAAAGTGATGAAGAAAGTAAGTTAGAAAAAACTAAGGGTCTCAATATAGTCATTACAGGTGTCATGAATGTGAATGGGGAAGTTACACCCCCAGTTGCAAGTAGGACAAGGTCCAGCCAGCCCCAACAGGGACCACCTGGAACCTCAAAAAACTGGGATGTTCCATACCCTCCCCCAGAACAGATTAGAGAAGGGGGAAGGAATGCAGAAGATAACACACATTCTACACAATTAAGCTCAGCATTTCAGCCCTCATTTCAGGCCCCATTGTTAATGGGGAACCAGGGACCCAAATACCAACCCTGGAGTCATGGGGACATGAATGCAGTATTAGCAAAATTGCCACCCATCACTTCAGGAGGAGGTAGATGGTTATCCAAATTAATGGCCTTATGCCATGGTACCACGTTGGCTGTGGGAGACATTAGATGCCTTTTAGGCCAAATTTTCACTGCTTCTCAGATGAGTGACTTTGAGAAGGATGCAGGTATGGATGACACACCAAATCATGAACCATACACAACAATATGTACAAACATGGGGACAGTTTTGAGGAAACAATTCCCCACACCCCCAACTACATATCAAAACATTAAATTCCGCATTAAGCCTGGTGAGACTGGAGCAGGTTATTATTTCAGACGCGCTGCAGAATGGGAGCAAATGGTTGAGGAGAATAGTTTGAATAACCCCATAACACGTGACATTTTCAGATCAGCAGTGATGTCAGGGGCCCCCAATGGTGTAAAACAGGTCATGGAAGGTAATCCTGATATACCAGTAGCAACCAATGAAGTATGGGAGAGGCATTTAGTTTTCCACATTGACAGGACAGTTGATAAACTACATAAAGATGAGGAAGAGCTAGAAAAGACAAAAAATCAACTATTAAAACTACAATTAGACTTGGCTAGAGCCAGTGGCCCGAAAAAAACCAAGCAAATGTCTCAGCAGTCTGTGAGTGAACCAACTGACCCTTCCCCTGTACCTCCATATTTTGGGTATGACCAGGGATGGTCACAGAGGGGTAATTGGGGAGGGAATAGAGGACAGAGAGGTGGCAATATGGGATTTAGAGGCAGACGAGGCAGAGGTGTGGAACCACAAAGAGGAGGATGTTATGTGTGCGGTAGCAATGATCATTGGAGGAATGAATGCCCCTCACAGCAAGGGGGCGGCCAATTCACAGGGCCACCTGCAGGGGGATGGGGTCCTCTCAAAGGTGGACCTGGTGGTCGTGGCAGGGGACCACATACCTCACGATACCCGGGGCAACAGCACCCGTCTCCAGCCAACCTACAGGCGCCTATGCACCCAACATGGGGCCCGGAGGGGGACGCGGGGGACTGTTGAAGGGGCCCACAGAGGACCACCGTGAGGGGAATGGCTGAACCCCTCATGGAAATAGTGGTTGACAACAAACCACTAAGGGCTCTGGTGGACACTGGGGCTACATACTCCACTGTAACAAGAGGCACAATCACAGACAAAGATCTAAGTGATAAAACAGTGGGAGTTATGGGTTTCTCTGGTGGGTTAGAACATTGGCCAATGACAAAACAATTAACCGTCCAGGTTGTGAATCAGAGCTTACCGCACTCATTTCTATACTCCTCTAACGCTCCTGTACCTCTGCTGGGAAGAGATTTGCTTATCAAATTGGGAGCCAGTATTTTATGTTCACCACAAGGGGTAATAGTGACTTTTCCAGATGGCACACAGGTTGATTGCTCACAGACCGCTCCAACAGGTTTCAGACAAAATGTTTTATTAGGAGGCCCATTAAAGGAGACAGCTGACATCTACTGGGTAGAATTAGATATTTCTCCATCACTGATGAGTGTAGTGACTTTATACAATAATCACAGGCCATGGATCATGGACATAGATGTTTATTTACCACCCATTGACCCACTACACTGTACATTATTCTATGACAGAAACGACACAGTCATGTACCAAGACATGTTTAACAGCATAAAAGGGGACAAATGGCGTCTCACAGGAGATGGCATATTCGTAGGGAAAGAAGGAGTTGTAGCCTCCATTGTTCTAACCCCAGAACAGCTAAAATGGTATGAGATGACAGATACAGCCGCCCCTCACATTTCCATGGCATTACACCCAGGCCATGAAGCTAGAGAGTTAGGAGGTATGACTAAGAGGTTAAAGGCTGTTGCCGATTGGGAGCCCACTGACATCTATACGGTCTTGTATTCCCCAACAGCCAAATCTTATTGGATAACAGGACAGACAGAAGATATGGGGGTACTCACACACAAACAAATTTCGAGATGTCATGGAAGAGAGCAGACAGATGGACCAGGGGCAGAGCAGTTGATTGCAGTACAGCCATCTGACTTATGGTCACAAGGGCCAACTGATGTTGGATTATGCAACATTGCACCAGTGTCTTTTGAATTATCCTCTAACGAACCAATTTGGGTACCACAGTACCGTAACAAACCAGAGGCAGATGAGGGTATTTCATCAACTGTTCAAGGGCTCCTAGAGAGGGGAGTTCTCACCCCGTGGAAATCTCCATGGAACACTCCCATTTTCCCTATACAAAAACCAGCCACTAATAAATACAGATTAGTGCACGATTTAAGACGAATCAACAGTATGGTGGTGACACCCACACTGGCTGTCCCCAACCCATATATCACCATCTCAAATCTAACCCCAGCTCACCAGTGGTTTACATGTATTGATCTGGCAAATGCATTTTTCTGCATACCATTGTCTAAAGAATGTAAGTCATGTTTGGCATTCACCTACAGAGGCCGCCAGTACTCTTATAACAGACTGCCACAAGGCTTCATCCTGTCACCAGGGATTTTTAATCAAGTTCTAAAAGAACAATTACAGAAATGCACACTTCCCCCAGGTTGTGTCTTAATAATGTATGTTGATGACCTGTTGCTTGCTGCCACAACTAATGAGGAGTGCCTAAAGGCAACTGACCTCATATTACAACAGCTATATGCATCAGGATTTAAGGTCAGCAAAGAAAAATTGCAGGTCAGCAGGCCATCAGTTACATTCATGGGAAGGTTAATTACAGCTCAGGGCTCTACCCTCTCTCACCGCCAGCGTGATAGCATTTTATCACATCCCCAACCAGTAACAGTAAAAGACATGCTTTCCCTGTTGGGCCTCACAGGTTTTAGTAGGAACTACATCCCTATGTATGTCTCGCTTACTACACCGTTAAGACAGATGGTGAAGGAACAAGGTATGAAAAATTTAAAAGCTGAGCTAATTTGGACGCCTGAAACAGAGCAAGCTTTCATTACCTTGAAAACACAAATGGCCCATGCAGCCCATTTGAATTGTGCAGACTATTCATTAGGTTTCTTTCTGGATGTATCTGAGACAGGAAACAGTGCACATGGGGTCCTATTTCAAAAACAGACAGGGACCAGACGAGTTTTGATGTATGTCAGTGTCCTCCTGGATGGTATTGAACAACGCCAACCTACCTGTGCCAGATTTGTGGCAGGTCTGGCCAAGATAATCAAGAAAACATCACACATCGTTATGGGTCATCCATTGACAATTCTCACCACACATTCTGTCATGTCATTTGTAAACTCAGCAGCATTCACCTTCTCACCCTTAAGACAGAGAAGGTTAGCCAAATGTTTGGCTGCTCCAAATGTCACATACACACATAAGGGTATCAATATGGCAGACCTATTGACTGACGGTTTGCCACATGATTGTGCACCCATCACTGAATTGGCTTGTCGAGTGAGACCTGATCTCACTGCTTCTCCACTACCAGATGATCCCAGTAATATGACATTATTTACTGATGGTTGTTGTTACAGATCAGACAGGGGCACACTGACATCTGCATTTTCAGTAGTCCAACAAACAGGACAGGGTTTTACTACGATCAGAGCTGAAAAGTTGCAGGGAAAACAGTCAGCACAGAGAGCTGAATTGATCGCAGTGACAGAAGCCCTGAAATTTGCAGGGTCTAACAGAGTTAACATTTACACAGATTCAGCATATGTGGTTACAGCAGTACATGTGGAGCTCCCAGTCTGGCAAAGGACTGGGTTTGTCACAACCTCTGGTAGGCCCCTCACACATCACGAAGAAATCAGACAACTGCTGGAGGCCCTGATGGTCCCTGAAGCTGTGGCCATCATAAAATGCCAGGGCCATTCAAAGGGTGATTCTTTTGTCTCTAAAGGAAATGACGCTGCAGATGCAGCTGCAAAAGTGGCTGCTGGGTATAACATGCAAATGCTGGTACAGACTAGTCACTTGGTGAATAAATTGTTACCTTCTTTTAGCAGAGAATATCTGGTTGCTGAACATGACAAAGCTTCCCCCGAAGAAATATCTGTCTGGAAGGAACATGGGGCATTGCAAGCCCCAGACGGCCTTTGGCAGGCACCCGATGGTAGACCAGCTTTGCCCACTGTACTATCCAGGTCGGTTTACCAACAGGCTCATGGTCCAGCTCATGTGGGCCCTAAACAGATGATGAAAACATTGAAACCGTGGTGGCATCCATTTCTGTCAGCTATGGTGGCACACTTCGTGTTAACATGCGACATTTGCCAAGCCCATAATGTCAGGCCTTCACTTAAACAGTTGCAGGGCACTTTCACACCAGTCTGTGGCCCGGGGGAAGAAGTAGTGATTGACTTCACAGACATGATCACCAGGGTTCAGGGTAAGCAGTACCTACTGGTGATAGTTGATTATTTCACAGGGTGGCCAGAAGCATACCCCACCGGCAGGGAAGACAGCACTTCTGTGATAAAATGTCTCATCAATCACTATATCCCTCATCACGGGTTTCCCAGAAGAATCCGTTCAGACAACGGAACACACTTCAAAAATGAGCATTTGAAGGTGGTTGAGCAGTCCCTGGGGCTGACACATGCGTTTGGGGCGGTCTACCACCCAGAATCGCAAGGAAAGGTTGAACGAATGAACCTGACGTTGAAACTAAAATTGGCTAAAATCTGTGCACAGACTAAATTGACCTGGTTATCTGCCCTACCATTGGCATTAATGTCTGTACGTTCTTCTGTTAACAGGATTTCTGGTTTCACGCCTTTTGAATTGTTTACAGGTCGTTCCTTCCCTGGACCCTCGACACCGTTGAGACCAGAGATAATCACACCTTTGACACACAGTGTTTATTTTGACAAACTAACTGCTCTGATTAAACAATTCTCCCAGCAGGTCACTCCTGACACTGAGCCAGAGCCTATTCCATCACCAACAGAGTGGGTCCGACTGAAAAAATATCGCAGGAAGTGGAACGAAGCCAGATGGTCTGAACCCCTGAAAGTCACCTTCAGAACCTCCCATTGTGTTCGCCTTGCAGGAAAAGGTGACACGTGGTATCATTTATCTGCTTGTGCTGCATGTGATCCCCCCAGTAGGACTTTGGCGCAAACTGCTGTGGACCTGAGGACTCAGGTCCAAGAGAGGGAGATACCAGACATCCAACGAAGGAAAGGTGACCTTTTTTCAAGCCCACAACTAGAACCTCTGGCTCATTGTGTGAGTGCAGATTGTGCATATGGTGCAGGCATTGCAGTAACATTCAAAGACAGGTATGGTGTGGAGAAAGTGAGACAGCAAAATAAAAAACCTGGGCAGTGTGCAGTCACACATGAGGAGGATGGTAGAACAATCTTTCATTTAATCACAAAAAGAAAATGCACTGATCTCCCCACATACGAAGATTTCACCAACAGTCTGAAACATATGAGAGATTGGTGTGTAGAACATAAAGTGAAAAGCGTCTCTATACCCCGGCTGGGGTGTGGCTTGGATAAACTTGACTTCCAAAGAGTCCAGAAAATTTTGAGAGAAGTTTTTACAGGTATCAATATAGTCATAACCATATACTCCCCATAAAATTGTTTAAGAGTGTGTAGAAGTAGTTTTTAATTATATAATCACGTTTTCATTAATTACGAGTGTATGATCTAATGTTTTAATGCTTTAATTTTTTGTATATATACTGATTTTGTGTTTAAAGAAGGTACAAAAAATGAAACTGTGGGAAAGGTGGCCGTGTATGGGTTTCCTCCTCATCATCTCCATCACTATCGTAGGTATAATTTATGGTGTGGATAAATTACAACAGGACTCAAACGTAACCAGGCCTAAGAGATCACTAGAGAGGGACAAGTGTCTGAAAAAATATGGGGGCATAGAACTAAATTATACCAAGGGGTCAACCACATCGTTCACATTTGATCTATGCAGTGTTATCAAATGTGGAGGACGGAATAGCTCATGGAGAGGGTATGATGTTTATCTGTGTCAACTGGGATACCCAGGAAATCAGAGGTGGTGTCCTACATGGGACCACGTGCTACAGGCAACAAATAGGGATTTTCAAGGTTCCACAGATAAAGTGACCAGAAATGGAAAGAAAAAATTGGCAGGATATTTGAAATTACAAAGAGATTTTAGCTCGACACAAAATCCCATAACAATGTCTATATTAGAACTTAAAGAGGATTTATATAAATCAAAGCCCACAGGAGTACCGAACCAGTGTTGGGGCAATGAGCAGGGACAGTTTTATCTGTTATTAGGAGTAGATGTGACTGGGTCAGATCCACTAGGGTTAGTTAAGATTAACTTGAGGGAACCACAGGTAAACATGACCACCACGAATGTAAATGTTACTAAATTAGCTGTCAGGGACCCCAAAGAAATGATAGTAGGTGTAGATTATACTAAACTAACCCCAGAAGACATAATAGAAAAGGCAACAGGCTATGGAGAGACTAATTTGTGGCTAGAATGGCTGGTTAACACTGCCAAAGAACAAAAAATAGATGACTGTGTAGCATGTGCAAGTGCCAGGCCTAGACTTCACATTGAACCAGCTCCCCTGCATCCAAATGATACATGGGGATATAACTGCATGCTATCACTCACTAGAGAAGCAGGGTCAACCAATTGTACCACATTGGCATCTATATTTCCCCCAATTTCAAACGACACTCTGACAGGCCCGTTTGTACCTAGGCAAGATAATTACACGTGCTTTAACTTTACGCCACCAAGGGCATCAATTAATTACGGACGCATTAATGAAGAATGGTGTAACGTTATAATAAGTGATAATAGAACAAAAATAGGACCGTGGGCAAGGGCAGGCCTCTATTACTACTGTGGTGACAGACGCCTGTTCACTAGAGTACCACCTGACACAAAAGGCTTGTGTGCTATGGTTAGATTAGGAGCACCTCTCACATTGATAGGAGAGAAAGTAATAGAAATGAATAAAGACACGACAGGGCGGTTAACAAACCGCAGAAGACGTCATGTGATAAGAAAACGTGGAGCAACCATAGACTTATCATTAAACAGTCCCACATACATAGATGCCATTGGGGTTCCAAGAGGAGTCCCTGACGAATATAAATTGGCTGACCAAGTAGCTGCAGGATTTGAAAACATACCAATTATAGCTGCCTTCTTTCCAATAACCCCCAACAAGAATGTGGATAGAATAAATTACGTACATTACAATGTCATGAGATTGTCTAACCTCTCCTGGGATGCTGTACAGGGCCTGTCAGAACAATTGGCCCCCACATCACTCATGGCTGTGCAGAATAGGTTGGCCCTGGATATGCTGTTAGCTGAGAAAGGAGGTGTCTGTCATATGTTTGGTGACTTATGCTGTACATTCATCCCTAATAACACTGCCCCTGATGGATCAGTCACGAAAGCACTAGAAGGATTAAGGGTATTATCCATAGAAATGAAGGAACATTCTGGGGTAGACAACCCGGTCAGTCAGTGGCTGGAGAGGGCCCTAGGAAAATGGAAGACACTGATACTTTCTATCTTGGTCTCAATAGCCGTATTTGTGGCTATACTGGTCACCTGCGGGTGTTGTTGTATTCCATGCATTAGATCCCTATGTAATCGTTTAATTGTAGCAGCAATAGAGAAAAAAGATATGACACCGCCCCCTTACAGTATGCCATTACTCTCAGCATACCAAAGCCACGAGAGTGACGATGATGACGAGGAAACTGATGTGTGACCTCTTTCAGAGGTCAAGAGAGGGATTGAGGGATATTAACCTTTTGAAAATTATGTTATGCTAATTATATGAGTGCAAAACCAATATATCGATGTGTGGTCAATGATTGAAGGAATTCATTGTTGGTGTTTTGGACTATTTGTGCTTGCAGGAATGTGGGAAAACCTTTGAGCTGATACTAAAGTGTTATCTGTAGAATGTGGTATGTGGGGGTCAATATTGGAGGTCAACGGCTAAGTAGGGCGCAATGGAATGTGCACACACACACATAATGATATCTGATTACTTAGAATAGGGCAGAGTCTAGGGCTCTGTCATGTGTTATTTTTGCAGAAAAGCTGAAGCTGCATCTGGGCAAAGGACAAAAGAAGTAGGAGCTGATTGGAGGAGTCCAGGGCGGATTCTTAGCCAATGAGAAGCTGACACCCGATGATGCATACTATATAGACTCTGCAAAAATGTGTTTCTGGGTTGGTTCTTTGTAAGGCTTTGTGCTTGAGAACAACCCAGCGCTGTAATTTCTGATCAATAAATTTCAATACTTTTTATAGATTGCCTTCCTTCAATTTTGAACATGCAGGACATTTGAAGTCCAACAGGGGTCACACCATTTCTTGTTAATGAAGAAACACACTCCACCACCTCTGGTTTTTCCGGCCTCGGCTGTTCTGTCCATCCGTAAAACAGAGAAGTTGTCAGACGGCGTTACAGCATTGTCCGGGACCGAGGGAGTGAGCCATGTTTCGGTCAAACAAATGATGTTACAGTCTCTAATGTCCCGTTGGAAACTAATCCTGGCTCTAAGATCGTCCATCTTATTATCCAAGGATTGGACATTGGCGAGCAAAATACTCGGTAGAGGGGGACTGTGAACCCTTTTCCTCAGTCTGTTGCGGATTCCAGCACGTTTCCCGCGGTGTTTCTTTCGCCTCCTGGTATTATTGAGGCGGCCTTTGTCAGCTGCAGTGCTCCGAAGAATCTCCAATGGCCACGCTGGATCTGTGTATAAAGTGTCCTGGATCAGGTTAGTGTAACGCTGTCCAATGTCCAAAAGTGTTCTCTTGTCGTACATAATCATTGCAGACGTTACACGTATAAAAAGAGAGGTAAAAATAGAAAAAAAAAAAAAAAAACAACCACATAAAAACACAATTTTGAGCGGAGCTAATTCACAGGCGACTGAACTCAGCAGCGCCACCGGAAGGCAAGATCTCGCTTCCATACAAGGCAATAGGCAATATGACACTATCAAAAATCTTTGTCCAGATTCTGATGGGGATGTCTATTTTGAACAATTTAGTTCGAATGGCGTGCAGTGCCCTGCGGGCTTTTACAAGTAATGCTTTTATTGCCAAATTGAAATTTCCAGTGGGAGTTAACACCAGACCAAGATAATTATACTGTAAAGCATGTTGAAGTGTGGTGTTGTTTAAAGTAAATATATGTTTATGTTCTAGATTTCTGGTTTTTTTCTGAAATATCATAATCTTAGTTTTTGGGATGTTGACTTCTAAGTTCCAATCGTGGCAGTACTTAGTTAAAATGTTAAGGTTGTTCTGGAGACCTTCTGGTGTTTTAGATAGAATTATTAAGTCGTCTGCATACAGTAAGTATTTGACTTCTGTGTGTAATAATTCTAGTCCTGGACTGTCTGATTGGTCCAGTTGATCTGCCAATTCATTTATATATATGTTAAATAAAGTAGGGCTGAGGCAGCAGCCCTGTCTCACATCTCGCTCTTGAGAAAAATAGTCTGTCCTTTGCTGTCCAATTTTAACTGCACATTTATTTTGGTTATACATGTTTTTAATTAAGTCATATATTTTACCCCCTATGCCACTTTGAATGATTTTATAAAACAATCCATTATGCCAAATGGAGTCAAAAGCCTTCTTAAAATCTATGAAGCATGCAAATATTTTCCCCTCTTTCTTTAGGTGTACATGTTCATTTATTAATGTGTGTAGCGTGTGAATATGGTCAGTGGTTCGATGTTTAGGTAGGAAGCCAATTTGAGATTTGCTGATGACATTGTGCTGCTCTAAGAAAGATGAAATCCGAGAATTTATTATTGAGCAAAATACTTTTGCCAAATTACTGGTTACACATATCCCTCTGTAGTTATTAGGATCTGTTTTGTCTCCACTTTTAAAGATAGGAGAGATGAGTCCTGTGTTCCAGACCTCAGGAAAAACACCTGAACTCAAAGTCAGATTGAAAAGTTTGAGTAAAGCAATCTGAAGTTCAGGAGAGCTGATTTTAAGCATCTCGTTTTTTATGTTGTCAGGGCCACAGGATTTATTACATTTGAGGGATTTCAGTTTTCCATTAAGTTCTTCTAGGGTTATTGGATAATCTAGGGGATTTTGGTTGTTTTTGATACAGGATTCAAGAGCATTCAATTTTTCAATGACTTTTAACTGGTTGGGATTATTCAGAGGGTCAGTTTGATGTGTATAGAGCTTCTTAAAATGATCTTTCCAAATCTGACCATCTTGTATGGCTAGTTCTTGTGGCTTTGTATTGTTTAGACTGTTCCACGTGCTCCAGAACTGACCCTGATCAATGGTGTCTTCCATCTTCTGAAGTGTGTTGTTATAATAATCTAATTTCTTCTGTCTCAGGGTGTTTTTGTATTGTTTCAGAAGTTCTGAGTGCTTTAAGCGTAATTCTGAGTTGACTGGATCTTTGTGTTTTTGATTTGAAAGTAATCGTAGTTCTTGTCTTATTCTTTTACAGTCATGGTCAAACCACTTTTCAGAAGGTTTTTGTTTAGCTCTATTTTTGAGTTTATATGTGGTAGTTTTATTTAAATTAGCCTTTTTTGCTGTATTTTCAAAAATGTCATTAATATGTTTAATTGATAAATTTATTCCTTTCCAATTATTATCATATGTTGAATTGTTAAACAGTTTTATGGAATTGACTATTTCATTTGACTTCAATACTTTAATATATGTTTCAGCAGCATTATGAGTCCATCTATATGGTGTTTTGAGCTTATGTAGATGAATTGGCTTTTTCTGAATTGCTCTTGGTTTGATGTTTTCACCTTTAATGAATAGATTGATCTGGCTGTGATCAGACAGGGGTGTCTGGGCTTGGACGGTAAGTGCACTGAAATGGGAGGGGCTTATATTTGATATGGCATAATCTACAACACTGTTGCCGAGGTTTGAGCTATAGGTAAACTGTCCACAGGAATCTCCTTTAATTCTACCATTGAGGATATAAAGACCTAAGGTTTGACAAAGGTGGGCTACCTCTTTCCCATGTCTATTGACTCCAGTATCCTGGTTATTTCTTCTAGTTAGAGTACGGAAGAGATCTTGGGGTAAATGTGTGAACAGATGTTTATCTCCCGAGTTATCAATATAGTCTAATTCTGAACCAGTTCGAGCATTTAGATCTCCACATAGTAGAATTTTCCCCAGAGTTTGATATCGATTAATTTCTTCCTGTAAAGTGTCAAATACTTCGTCATCGTAGTATGGGGAATCTGATGGAGGAATATAAAGTCCACAGATAAAAAGGTCTTTATCTAGAATTCCAAAGCTTTTATCCAATTTGAACCAAATGTGGTTTTTGCCTTGCTGTACTGGTGATGTATAAGGGGCAAGGTCATTTTTTATCCATATGACTAAACCGCCAGAATCTCTACCGCGATGTATTGAGTTGAGTTTCCAGGAGGACACTATGATTTCAGAGTAACTTGCAGGACACTGAGTGGACACATCTGATCTACACCATGTTTCTGTTAGAATTAGGATGTCAACATTTCTGATGCTATTTAAAAAATCAGTGTTTGTGCTTTTTAATCCAAACGTTTTAGAGCACAAACCCTGAATATTCCAAAAACCAATATTTAACATTGTTATATGATCTGCGATTAAGTAATACTGCTGTTTATCTGGAGGCAAAGCCCAAAAAAATAAAATAAAAATAAAATAAAAAATAAACAACGTATGAATAAAATAAATATTAAAACAAAACAAAATAACTAGGTACTAGTAATAATAGAGCAAGTAAAAAGGTAATCAAACTGATTAAAATAGTTAATTGTGAACAGTGACTGAAGATAATAATAATAATAATAATATAGTAACAATAAGAACAATGGATAATAAAAATAATCACAATGATTAATCATTGTAGATTTCAGTTGAGCATTTTGTTGCAGAGAAGGCTCAGCAGTCGCCTGATTTCTCCCACATCACTAATGGACAGTTCCTGAGCCGCTGCTGCTGAGGATGTCTGCTGTGATAGTACCTGGGCGTAGCTTGGTCTCCGCTGGGACGGGCCTTCAGTGTACGGCTGTCTCTTGTGCTGTCTGTGACACCAGCCTGAAGTCATGGCTTGTCTGTGAAGGTCTTGTGGTGGTCTTGAGCGAGATGAAGGTCCAGATGGCTCAAACGGTTGTGTTCTCACATTTCTTCTTGCTCCTTTATAGTCGGTTGTTGGGAAGCGTCCGAGGGCAACATCTTTGATGGCTTTGGCAAAAATCCTGACTCCATCCTGATTCAGGTGGAGCCCGTCATACAGATGCCATGGTCTTATAGAGCTGTGATGGACTAAGTGCACGTTGGGCAGATTGGAACAGGAGTGACGGACCTCTTCGTTGATCTTATTAATCACAGAGGGTGGGACGTCGAGCCGTGGGTGGAGACCAGTACACGTGAACTGGGGAATGTCTGTGAGGCTTTCTCTGCCATCTCATGCATTGCCTTGGCTGTACCTTCATTTAAACTGTGGAGGTCATTCGTGCCTGTATGAATGATAATACATTGCGGGCTGCCGAGATCATCACTAGTGAGCAGTTCATGAACATGTCTTGTGTTTCTGCAGTGGAGCGCTAGAACCCGCTGTCTGGGGAAGAGTTTCTTGGGTTCAATGTTCTTTCCAATTGAGTCCATCAGAAGAAGTACTGAGTCCTGAGTCACTGGTGTTCTGTGGGACGGCAGCGGTGTGTGAGTGCGCTCCTGGCCATTCACTGTGTCTGGAGCAGCGGAGCTGTGTGACGTCACTTCATGATGGGGTTGTGAACTATTCTCAGTGCAGTTGTTGTTTGGAGATTCACTTTCCCTGTTGTTCAGCTCTAAACACATTGCAGTCTGTTCATTCAACTTATCTTTTAACTCCTGGATGTTTTTCGTGAACTTTCTTTCACTCTGTATTGAGTCCTGTTTCATTTTTGACATTTCAGCCTTAAGTTTCATGTTGACGTTGTGCAAATCCTTAATTTCAGCCTTAAGATTATTGATGGTAAATTCATTTGGGCGGCTCAGGATTAGCTGCTTTAATTCTGACACCTCCATCTCTAGAAGAGCCATTTTCTCAGGAAGACACCGGAGATAACTGGACACATGTGTGGCCTGCTCAGTCATCAGTTCATCAGATGGGACCGGAGATGTGCTGACTGGAGAGTAGGGCAGCAGTTCATTCTCATCTTCAGACTCCTCTTTAACACTGTAAGGTGATTCCTCCTCAACTGTCTGCTTTAAAAGTGGAAAGGATTTTTCACAGGAAAGCTTGGAGACTAGCTTCATTCCGTTGAATTAAGACCGTTCCACTGTTGTACAGATTGATGGTTTGGAAATGGGAGGAGTGGTCAGCTGATTCAAAGATGCAGATCTGACTTCCTTTACAGATCCCCCTCTTCTTAGTGTAGGGGAAATGTTCATTAATAACACTTTTCCATATGAGGTTCCTCTCTGTATAGAAGATCAAGTTTGTCCTCTTTTCTTGAGATGTCATATCAACATAAAGAGATTCGGGATGTTCATGTAACAGTGTCTGTTTAAATGCCTTTCTTTTGTCTCCTTTAAAGTCTGCAGGATAAACGATCTCCATGGCAACCGCTGAATGCGTCCGTTATTGACAGTTGAGATTTATATGATGCTGGTAATTGTTAATATAAACATTATATATTTATATTATATATAAATCTTCTTAATGCCGTACTGTAACTGTCCTGTGTTGTTGTAGGCTATATTCGTCTCTTCTTGAGTGTGCGCTGCTGTCCCGTACTGATGATTGTTCAGCTGTATGTAGTCTCTCTCAGCTGCCGATCACACTGTATATCACAGTTGCGGCTCCTCCAATGAAGTGACTGAAAATTATCTCTTTGTTTCTGTATTCTTATAAGTCCATAAGTGTTAAACATAGGTTTTTATGAGCTTTTACCTCAATTAACAGCAGTACTTTATGTGATTTAATAGGAGCTCATATCTAGTGCGTCTGTTCAGAATGAATTCCGTGACACTCACTCACATAACAAAAATCTGTTACAGGTCCCGGGCAGTCGAGAAGACTGTAAGCAGTAATCTTAGTAGTAAATGAGAGAGACAAGAGTTAGTGGTTGCTTTCACGGTCCTCTTTGTTGTCTCTCTCTCTCTAATCCTCTCTCTCTCTCTCTCTCTCTCTCTCTCTCTCTCTCTCTCTCTCTCTCTCTCAATTCAATTCAATTCAATTCATATTGCTTTATTAGCATGACGTACATAGGTACATATTGCCAAAGCATTGTACATATCAGAATAAAAATCTGATATTTCAAAACAAAAATATATATAATATACATCCATAAATAAACAAAACAAAACAAAATACATGTAAAATACATCCATAAATATATTTATATATACATTAATGGTACTACTAATGCAGATGTGTTCACTCTTTACTTCTTAGTTTGTGGCATTTATAAATATGAAGTGCTACCAAAGAGGAAGCAGGTCCTTCAGCAAGTAATATTTTTAATTTCTCATGTTCCTGGAGTGACTGGAACTCAGGAATAATCTGCTGTATTTGACTGTATAGCGCGTCTCTTAAGGACGTGTATTTGTCACAGTGGAGGAGGAAGTGTTCCTCCGTCTCAACTGATCCAGATCTACATTCGTTACAGATTCGCTCTTCTTTAGGTAACCAGGTCTTTTTATGTCGTCCTCTTTCTATGGCCAGCTGGTGGTCACTCAGTCTGTATTTCGTCAGTAAATGTCTATGAGTTATATTCCTGACTGAGACCAGATAATCAGCCAGACTGTACTCTCTGTTGAGTTTCAGATAACATTGGAGACGACTTTGGTCTTTGGTTTGTTTTTTCCAATGCTGTATGTATGTCTCCTTCTCTTCATTCATCATTTCTTTGATTCTTCCAGGTTTTTCAGGGTTGGTGATATTGAATGCTCTGTTAGTCAGATCTGACACCATTACACAAAGATTACTATTTCGGGCACTCATTAATTGTGTTTTTACTGCCTTAAAATGAAGAGAATCTTCAGAACTAGAGTTTAAGTGGATCCAGAACTTTAACACTCTTTTTTTAATGACTAGGTTTAGGGGTAGACGGCCTAACTCCGCTCTGCAGGCGTTATTGGGTGTGTTTCTGTGCACGTGAAGGATGCTTCTGCAGAACTCTACATGCAGAGCTTCTAAAGGGTGTTTGTGCCAATCTTTATGACTGTAGTTACTCGTTGGACCCCAGATCTCAAGGTTCAAGGTTCAAGGTTTCTTTATTTGTCACATGATAAATTATACAGGGTATAATCAAAAGTGAAATGTAGGTAAAATCAGGTCCGCTCAGTGGACAGTGCAAAGAATAATAAAAGAAAAAATATATAATAATAATAATAAAAACAAATTATATAAAAGTAACACCACATATATATATATATATAAGAGCATATATATATATATATATATAGGTAAAAAAAGAAATAAAAAGTAAAATGTGCAATAGAATAAAGAAAAGTGCAAAACAGTAAAACAGTAAGATGTGCAAAACAAATAGGATGTGCAAAAACAGTATATGGGACTTAATAAATATTAGTATAAACAGGAGGGATGAGAGGGATGTGCAACGGGTTGTACTGGGTATGCACACATAGCGGCAATACGGATGATGAGAATATGAATGTTTTTGTTATTTTTTTTTTTACAGATAATAATGAGTCTTGTGAAAGTTTATGGAACAGAGTTTGTGTTAAGGAGCCTGATGGCCTGAGGGAAGAAGCTCTTCCTCAGTCTCTCTGTCTTTGCCATCAAGCTCCTGAAGCGCTTGCCAGATGGTAGTAAACGGAAAAGATGGTTACCGGGGTGGTTTGAGTCTTTGATGATTTTAGCAGCTCTGCTTCTGCAGCGTTTGAGGTAGATGCCCTGCAGAGAGGGGAGAGTAGATCCTGAGATGCGCTCAGCTAAGCGCACGACTCTCTGTAGAGCTTTGCAGTCCTGGTTTGTGGCATTATTATACCACACTGAGATGCACTGAGTCAGTACACTTTCTATGGCCCCTGAATAGAAAGTTTTCAGGATAGCTGGTGAGACCCTGAATTTCCTCAGCTGTCGCAGATGGTACAGCCTTTGCCTGGCTTTCTTAACCTGTGTTTGGATGTGTGTAGTCCATGTCAGGTCCTCGGAGATGTTTACACCGAGGTACTTGAAGCTGCTCACCCTCTCCACAGGGGTCCCACTGATCATAAGAGGAGTGTAGGGCTGCTGCTGTCTCTTCCTGAAGTCCACAATCAGCTCTTTGGTTTTGCTCACGTTCAGAGAGAGACAGTTGTCCTGGCACCATGATGTGAGTCTCTCCACCTCATCCAAGTATGCGGTCTCGTCGTCGTTGTTAATGAGGCCCAGGACCACAGTATCATCAGCAAATTTAATGATAGATGTGGAGCTGTGAGAGGACACGCAGTCGTGTGTGTAGAGAGAGTAGAGCAGGGGGCTCAGGACACAGCCCTGTGGGGCTCCTATGTTCAGGGTGATGGAGTTGGAGGTGAACTGGCCGACTTTCACCACTTGTGGTCTGGCAGTGAGGAAATCTTGAATCCAGTCACAGAGTGAAGTGTTTAGGCCGAGGTCTGAGAGTTTAACAGCCAGCTTGGTGGGGACTATAGTATTGAAAGCAGAGCTATAGTCAATGAATAGCAGCCTGACATAGTTGCTATTTTTGCTGTCAATGTGAGTGAGGGAGGAGTGCAGTACCTGAGAGATGGCATCATCAGTAGACCTATTTGGCCGGTAGGCAAACTGAAGAGGGTCCAAAGTAGCAGGGATGGAGGAGCAAATGTGTTTCTTTAATAGTCTCTCAAAAACCTTCATGACTGTCGATGTGAGGGCAACTGGACGATAGTCATTCAGGCAAGAGGGTTTACTGTTCTTAGGCACAGGGATTATGACAGATTTTTTAAAGGGGGTGGGGACCACAGAGGTAGCGAGGGACTCATTAAATATGGATGTAAACAAACCAGCAAGCTGATCAGCACAGGACCTCAGAACGCGGCCAGTAATCCCATCGGGTCCTGCTGCTTTTCTGACGTTCACTCTCCTTAGTTCCCTCCAAACGTCATCCTCTGACACGGTGATAACATGATCGCTGCTCTGTCTGCTGCTTGCTGACGCGCTGCTCGGCAGAGTCGCGCCGCCGTTACATTCAAAGCGGCCGTAGAAGTTGTTTAGCTCTACGGCTAGCAACGGGTCTGCTCTCACCTCCACAGAGTTGTTGTTTCCAGAGGAACAGATGGTCTTTAGTCCCTGCCACATGCGTCGAGAGTCATTGAGCTGGAAATGTGACTCAATTCTCTCACTGTATAGGCGTTTAGCGGCTCTTACTGCACGACGGAGAGCATAACAAGATGACTTGTACTCACTCATGTTTCCTGACAGAATACCGGCATTGTATGCGGCAGTTCGATGGTTAACCGCGTCACGAATTGTTCTGTCCACCCACGGCTTCTGATTTGAGAAAGTCTTTATTGTTACCGTTTCAGTGGCCTGTTCGGTTAGTGTGTTTACGAAGCTTAATGCTACCTCCGTGAATTCGCTGACGTCAGATGAACTCGCCCGGAACATGTCCCAGTCGACGTCATCAAGAGACGCCTGTAGCGTAGCTTCGGAGTGGGAGGACCAGCGCGTCACTTCCCTCTCCACCGGGGGTTCTTGAAGGATCCGTTGTTTATAATCCGGTGTGAGAAAAATGGCGACATGATCTGATTTCCCAAACGCCGGCAGTGAGTGGGCTTTGTAGGCATTTTTGAATTGGGTGTAGCAGTGATCGAGTGTATTCAGTCCTCTGGTTGGACAGGATATATGCTGATGAAAGTTAGGGATGACCTTTTTGAGGTTAGCTTTGTTAAAGTCCCCCGCGACGATACATGCAGCGTCAGGATGTATGTTGATATATCCGCTGAGTTCATCGTGTAGTTTAGACAAAGCCAAGCTGCTATCTGCCTGTGGTGGTATATACACGGCAGTAACGACGGTTGATGAGAATTCCCGGGGCAGATAAAATGGGCGGCAGATAATGGAGAGATGTTCTAGATGAGGCGAGCAGGAGCGCGACAGAATGGAGATGTTTCTGGGGTCACACCATTTCTTGTTAATGAAGAAACACACTCCACCACCTCTGGTTTTTCCGGCCTCGGCTGTTCTGTCCATCCGTAAAACAGAGAAGTTGTCAGACGGCGTTACAGCATTGTCCGGGACCGAGGGAGTGAGCCATGTTTCGGTCAAACAAATGATGTTACAGTCTCTAATGTCCCGTTGGAAACTAATCCTGGCTCTAAGATCGTCCATCTTATTATCCAAGGATTGGACATTGGCGAGCAAAATACTCGGTAGAGGGGGACTGTGAACCCTTTTCCTCAGTCTGTTGCGGAT
The DNA here is from genome assembly GCA_027422435.1 of Schizopygopsis pylzovi. Lineage (NCBI taxonomy): Eukaryota > Metazoa > Chordata > Actinopteri > Cypriniformes > Cyprinidae > Schizopygopsis > Schizopygopsis pylzovi. The sequence continues at coordinate 25,754,299 of CM049835.1, read as the reverse complement.
TCCAGCACGTTTCCCGTGGTGTTTCTTTCGCCTCCTGGTATTATTGAGGCGGCCTTTGTCAGCTGCGGTGCTCCGAAGAATCTCCAATGGCCACGGTGGATCTGTGTATAAAGTGTCCTGGATCAGGTTAGTGTAACGCTGTCCAATGTCCAAAAGTGTTCTCTTGTCGTACATAATCATTGCAGACGTTACACGTATAAAAAGAGAGGTAAAAAAAAAAAAAAGAAACAAATAAACAACCACATAAAAACACAATTTTGAGCGGAGCTAATTCACAGGCGACTGAACTCAGCAGCGCCACCGGAAGGCAAGATCTCGCTTCCATACAAGGCAATAGGCAATATGACACTATCAAAAATCTTTGTCCAGATTCTGATGGGGATGTCTATTTTGAACAATTTAGTTCGAATGGCGTGCAGTGCCCTGCGGGCTTTTACAAGTAATGCTTTTATTGCCAAATTGAAATTTCCAGTGGGAGTTAACACCAGACCAAGATAATTATACTGTAAAGCATGTTGAAGTGTGGTGTTGTTTAAAGTAAATATATGTTTATGTTCTAGATTTCTGGTTTTTTTCTGAAATATCATCATCTTAGTTTTTGGGATGTTGACTTCTAAGTTCCAATCGTGGCAGTACTTAGTTAAAATGTTAAGGTTGTTCTGGAGACCTTCTGGTGTTTTAGATAGAATTATTAAGTCGTCTGCATACAGTAAGTATTTGACTTCTGTGTGTAATAATTCTAGTCCTGGACTGTCTGATTGGTCCAGTTGATCTGCCAATTAATTTATATATATGTTAAATAAAGTAGGGCTGAGGCAGCAGCCCTGTCTCACATCTCGCTCTTGAGAAAAATAGTCTGTCCTTTGCTGTCCAATTTTAACTGCACATTTATTTTGGTTATACATGTTTTTAATTAAGTCATATATTTTACCCCCTATGCCACTTTGAATGATTTTATAAAAACAATCCATTATGCCAAATGGAGTCAAAAGCCTTCTTAAAATCTATGAAGCATGCAAATATTTTCCCCTGTTTCTTTAGGTGTACATGTTCATTTATTAATGTGTGTAGCGTGTGAATATGGTCAGTGGTTCGATGTTTAGGTAGGAAGCCAATTTGAGATTTGCTGATGACATTGTGCTGCTCTAAGAAAGATGAAATCCGAGAATTTATTATTGAGCAAAATACTTTTGCCAAATTACTGGTTACACATATCCCTCTGTAGATATTAGGATCTGTTTTGTCTCCACTTTTAAAGATAGGAGAGATGAGTCCTGTGTTCCAGACCTCAGGAAAAACACCTGAACTCAAAGTCAGATTGAAAAGTTTGAGTAAAGCAATCTGAAGTTCAGGAGAGCTGATTTTAAGCATCTCGTTTTTTATGTTGTCAGGGCCACAGGATTTATTACATTTGAGGGATTTCAGTTTTCCATTAAGTTCTTCTAGGGTTATTGGATAATCTAGGGGATTTTGGTTGTTTTTGATACAGGATTCAAGAGCATTCAATTTTTCAATGACTTTTAACTGGTTGGGATTATTCAGAGGGTCAGTTTGATGTGTATAGAGCTTCTTAAAATGATCTTTCCAAATCTGACCATCTTGTATGGCTAGTTCTTGTGGCTTTGTATTGTTTAGACTGTTCCACGTGCTCCAGAACTGACCCTGATCAATGGTGTCTTCCATCTTCTGAAGTGTGTTGTTATAATAATCTAATTTCTTTTGTCTCAGGGTGTTTTTGTATTGTTTCAGAAGTTCTGAGTGCTTTAAGCGTAATTCTGAGTTGACTGGATCTTTGTGTTTTTGAGTTGAAAGTAATCGTAGTTCTTGTCTTATTCTTTTACAGTCATGGTCAAACCACTTTTCAGAAGGTTTTTGTTTAGCTCTATTTTTGAGTTTATATGTGGTAGTTTTATTTAAATTAGCCTTTTTTGCTATATTTTCAAAAATGTCATTAATATGTTTAATTGATAAATGTATTCCTTTCCAATTATTATCATATGTTGAATTGTTAAACAGTTTTATGGAATTGACTATTTCATTTGACTTCAATACTTTAATATATGTTTCAGCAGCATTATGAGTCCATCTATATGGTGTTTTGAGCTTATGTAGATGAATTGGCTTTTTCTGAATTGCTCTTGGTTTGATGTTTTCACCTTTAATGAATAGATTGATCTGGCTGTGATCAGACAGGGGTGTCTGGGCTTGGACGGTAAGTGCACTGAAATGGGAGGGGCTTATATTTGATATGGCATAATCTACAACACTGTTGCCGAGATTTGAGCTATAGGTAAACTGTCCACAGGAATCTCCTTTAATTCTACCATTGAGGATATAAAGACCTAAGGTTTGACAAAGGTGGGCTACCTCTTTCCCATGCCTATTGACTCCAGTATCCTGGTTATTTCTTCTAGTTAGAGTACGGAAGAGATCTTGGGGTAAATGTGTGAACAGATGTTTATCTCCCGAGTTATCAATATAGTCTAATTCTGAACCAGTTCGAGCATTTAGATCTCCACATAGTAGAATTTTCCCCAGAGTTTGATATCGATTAATTTCTTCCTGTAAAGTGTCAAATACTTCGTCATCGTAGTATGAGGAATCTGATGGAGGAATATAAAGTCCACAGATAAAAAGGTCTTTATCTAGAATTCCAAAGCTTTTATCCAATTTGAACCAAATGTGGTTTTTGCCTTGCTGTACTGGTGATGTATAAGGGGCAAGGTCATTTTTTATCCATACAACTAAACCTCCAGAATCTCTACCGCGATGTATTGAGTTGAGTTTCCAGGAGGACACTATGATTTCAGAGTAACTTGCAGGACACTGAGTGGACACATCTGATCTACACCATGTTTCTGTTAGAATTAGGATGTCAACATTTCTGATGCTATTTAAAAAATCAGTGTTTGTGCTTTTTAATCCAAACGTTTTAGAGCACAAACCCTGAATATTCCAAAAAACAATATTTAACATTGTTATATGATCTGCGATTAAGTAATACTGCTGTTTATCTGGAGGCAAAGCCCAAAAAAATAAAATAAAAATAAAATAAAAAATAAACAACGTATGAATAAAATAAATATTAAAACAAAACAAAATAACTAGGTACTAGTAATAATAGAGCAAGTAAAAAGGTAATCAAACTGATTAAAATAGTTAATTGTGAACAGTGACTGAAGATAATAATAATAATAATAATAATATAGTAACAATAAGAACAATGGATAATAAAAATAATCACAATGATTAATCATTGTAGATTTCAGTTGAGCATTTTGTTGCAGAGAAGGCTCAGCAGTCGCCTGATTTCTCCCACATCACTAATGGACAGTTCCTGAGCCGCTGCTGCTGAGGATGTCTGCTGTGATAGTACCTGGGCGTAGCTTGGTCTCCGCTGGGACGGGCCTTCAGTGTACGGCTGTCTCTTGTGCTGTCTGTGACACCAGCCTGAAGTCATGGCTTGTCTGTGAAGGTCTTGTGGTGGTCTTGAGCGAGATGAAGGTCCAGATGGCTCAAACGGTTGTGTTCTCACATTTCTTCTTGCTCCTTTATAGTCGGTTGTTGGGAAGCGTCCGAGGGCAACATCTTTGATGGCTTTGGCAAAAATCCTGACTCCATCCTGATTCAGGTGGAGCCCGTCATACAGATGCCATGGTCTTATAGAGCTGTGATGGACTAAGTGCACGTTGGGCAGATTGGAACAGGAGTGACGGACCTCTTCGTTGATCTTATTAATCACAGAGGGTGGGACGTCGAGCCGTGGGAGCAAGGTGGAGACCAGTACACGTGAACTGGGGAATGTCTGTGAGGCTTTCTCTGCCATCTCATGCATTGCCTTGGCTGTACCTTCATTTAAACTGTGGAGGTCATTCGTACCTGTATGAATGATAATACATTGCGGGCTGCCGAGATCATCACTAGTGAGCAGTTCATGAACATGTCTTGTGTTTCTGCAGTGGAGCGCTAGAACCCGCTGTCTGGGGAAGAGTTTCTTGGGTTCAATGTTCTTTCCAATTGAGTCCATCAGAAGAAGTACTGAGTCCTGAGTCACTGGTGTTCTGTGGGATGGCAGCGGTGTGTGAGTGCGCTCCTGGCCATTCACTGTGTCTGGAGCAGCGGAGCTGTGTGACGTCACTTCATGATGGGGTTGTGAACTATTCTCAGTGCAGTTGTTGTTTGGAGATTCACTTTCCCTGTTGTTCAGCTCTAAACACATTGCAGTCTGTTCATTCAACTTATCTTTTAACTCCTGGATGTTTTTCGTGAACTTTCTTTCACTCTGTATTGAGTCCTGTTTCATTTTTGACATTTCAGCCTTAAGTTTCATGTTGACGTTGTGCAAATCCTTAATTTCAGCCTTAAGATTATTGATGGTAAATTCATTTGGGCGGCTCAGGATTAGCTGCTTTAATTCTGACACCTCCATCTCTAGAAGAGCCATTTTCTCAGGAAGACACCGGAGATAACTGGACACATGTGTGGCCTGCTCAGTCATCAGTTCATCAGATGGGACCGGAGATGTGCTGACTGGAGAGTAGGGCAGCAGTTCATTCTCATCTTCAGACTCCTCTTTAACACTGTAAGGTGATTCCTTCTCAACTGTCTGCTTTAAAAGTGGAAAGGATTTTTCACAGGAAAGCTTGGAGACTAGCTTCATTCCGTTGAATTAAGACCGTTCCACTGTTGTACAGATTGATGGTTTGGAAATGGGAGGAGTGGTCAGCTGATTCAAAGATGCAGATCTGACTTCCTTTACAGATCCCCCTCTTCTTAGTGTAGGGGAAATGTTCATTAATAACACTTTTCCATATGAGGTTCCTCTCTGTATAGAAGATCAAGTTTGTCCTCTTTTCTTGAGATGTCATATCAACATAAAGAGATTCGGGATGTTCATGTAACAGTGTCTGTTTAAATGCCTTTCTTTTGTCTCCTTTAAAGTCTGCAGGATAAACGATCTCCATGGCAACCGCTGAATGCGTCCGTTATTGACAGTTGAGATTTATATGATGCTGGTAATTGTTAATATAAACATTATATATTTATATTATATATAAATCTTCTTAATGCCGTACTGTAACTGTCCTGTGTTGTTGTAGGCTATATTCGTCTCTTCTTGAGTGTGCGCTGCTGTCCCGTACTGATGATTGTTCAGCTGTATGTAGTCTCTCTCAGCTGCCGATCACGCTGTATATCACAGTTGCGGCTCCTCCAATGAAGTGACTGAAAATTATCTCTTTGTTTCTGTATTCTTATAAGTCCATAAGTGTTAAACATAGGTTTTTATGAGCTTTTACCTCAATTAACAGCAGTACTTTATGTGATTTAATAGGAGCTCATATCTAGTGCGTCTGTTCAGAATGAATTCCGTGACACTCACTCACATAACAAAAATCTGTTACAGGTCCCGGGCAGTCGAGAAGACTGTAAGCAGTAATCTTAGTAGTAAATGAGAGAGACAAGAGTTAGTGGTTGCTTTCACGGTCCTCTTTGTTGTCTCTCTCTCTCTAATCCTCTCTCTCTCTCTCTCTCTCTCTCTCTCTCTCTCTCTTAATCCTCTCTCTCTCTCTTCTCTCTCTCTCCTCTTCTCTCTCTCCTCTCTCTCTCTCTCTCAATTCAATTCAATTCAATTCATATTGCTTTATTAGCATGACGTACATAGGTACATATTGCCAAAGCATTGTACATATCAGAATAAAAATCTGATATTTCAAAACAAAAATATATATAATATACATCCATAAATAAACAAAACAAAACAAAATACATGTAAAATACATCCATAAATATATTTATATATACATTAATGGTACTACTAATGCAGATGTGTTCACTCTTTACTTCTTAGTTTGTGGCATTTATAAATATGAAGTGCTACCAAAGAGGAAGCAGGTCCTTCAGCAAGTAATATTTTTAATTTCTCATGTTCCTGGAGTGACTGGAACTCAGGAATAATCTGCTGTATTTGACTGTATAGCGCGTCTCTTAAGGACGTGTATTTGTCACAGTGGAGGAGGAAGTGTTCCTCCGTCTCAACTGATCCAGATCTACATTCGTTACAGATTCGCTCTTCTTTAGGTAACCAGGTCTTTTTATGTCGTCCTCTTTCTATGGCCAGCTGGTGGTCACTCAGTCTGTATTTCGTCAGTAAATGTCTATGAGTTATATTCCTGACTGAGACCAGATAATCAGCCAGACTGTACTCTCTGTTGAGTTTCAGATAACATTGGAGACGACTTTGGTCTTTGGTTTGTTTTTTCCCAATGCTGTATGTATGTCTCCTTCTCTTCATTCATCATTTCTTTGATTCTTCCAGGTTTTTCAGGGTTGGTGATATTGAATGCTCTGTTAGTCAGATCTGACACCATTACACAAAGATTACTATTTCGGGCACTCATTAATTGTGTTTTTACTGCCTTAAAATGAAGAGAATCTTCAGAACTAGAGTTTAAGTGGATCCAGAACTTTAACACTCTTTTTTTAATGACTAGGTTTAGGGGTAGACGGCCTAACTCCGCTCTGCAGGCGTTATTGGGTGTGTTTCTGTGCACGTGAAGGATGCTTCTGCAGAACTCTACATGCAGAGCTTCTAAAGGGTGTTTGTGCCAATCTTTATGACTGTAGTTACTCGTTGGACCCCAGATCTCAAGGTTCAAGGTTCAAGGTTTCTTTATTTGTCACATGATAAATTATACAGGGTATAATCAAAAGTGAAATGTAGGTCAAATCAGGTCCGCTCAGTGGACAGTGCAAAGAATAATAAAAAAAAAATATATAATAATAATAATAAAAACAAATTATATAAAAGTAACACCACACAAGAGCATATATATATATATATATATATAGGTAAAAAAAGAAATAAAAAGTAAAATGTGCAATAGAATAAAGAAAAGTGCAAAACAGTAAAACAGTAAGATGTGCAAAACAAATAGGATGTGCAAAAACAGTATATGGGACTTAATAAATATTAGTATAAACAGGAGGGATGAGAGGGATGTGCAACGGGTTGTACTGGGTATGCACACATAGCGGCAATACGGATGATGAGAATATGAATGTTTTTGTTATTTTTTTTTTTACAGATAATAATGAGTCTTGTGAAAGTTTATGGAACAGAGTTTGTGTTAAGGAGCCTGATGGCCTGAGGGAAGAAGCTCTTCCTCAGTCTCTCTGTCTTTGCCATCAAGCTCCTGAAGCGCTTGCCAGATGGCAGTAAACGGAAAAGATGGTTACCGGGGTGGTTTGAGTCTTTGATGATTTTAGCAGCTCTGCTTCTGCAGCGTTTGAGGTAGATGCCCTGCAGAGAGGGGAGAGTAGATCCTGAGATGCGCTCAGCTAAGCGCACGACTCTCTGTAGAGCTTTGCAGTCCTGGTTTGTGGCATTATTATACCACACTGAGATGCACTGAGTCAGTACACTTTCTATGGCCCCTGAGTAGAAAGTTTTCAGGATAGCTGGTGAGACCCTGAATTTCCTCAGCTGTCGCAGATGGTACAGTCTTTGCCTGGCTTTCTTCACCTGTGTTTGGATGTGTGCAGTCCATGTCAGGTCCTCGGAGATGTTTACACCGAGGTACTTGAAGCTGCTCACCCTCTCCACAGGGGTCCCACTGATCATAAGAGGAGTGTAGGGCTGCTGCTGTCTCTTCCTGAAGTCCACAATCAGCTCTTTGGTTTTGCTCACGTTCAGAGAGAGACAGTTGTCCTGGCACCATGATGTAAGTCTCTCCACCTCATCCAAGTATGCGGTCTCGTCGTCGTTGTTAATGAGGCCCAGGACCACAGTATCATCAGCAAATTTAATGATAGATGTGGAGCTGTGAGAGGACACGCAGTCGTGTGTGTAGAGAGAGTATAGCAGGGGGCTCAGGACACAGCCCTGTGGGGCTCCTATGTTCAGGGTGATTGAGTTGGAGGTGAACTGGCCGACTTTCACCACTTGTGGTCTGCCGGTGAGGAAATCTTGAATCCAGTCACAAAGTGAAGTGTTTAGGCCGAGGTCTGAGAGTTTAACAGCCAGCTTGGTGGGGACTATAGTGTTGAAAGCGGAGCTATAGTCAATGAATAACAGCCTTACATAGTTGCCATTTTTGCTGTCAATGTGAGTGAGGGAGGAGTGCAGTACCTGAGAGATGGCATCATCAGTAGACCTATTTGGCCGGTAGGCAAACTGAAGAGGGTCCAAAGTAGCAGGGATGGAGGAGCAAATGTGTTTCTTTAATAGTCTCTCAAAAACCTTCATGACTGTCGATGTGAGGGCAACTGGACGATAGTCATTCAGGCAAGAGGGTTTACTGTTCTTAGGCACAGGGATTATGACAGATTTTTTAAAGGGGGTGGGGACCACAGAGGTAGCGAGGGACTCATTAAATATGGATGTAAACAAACCAGCAAGCTGATCAGCACAGGACCTCAGAACGCGGCCAGTAATCCCATCGGGTCCTGCTGCTTTTCTGACGTTCACTCTCCTTAGTTCCCTCCGAACGTCATCCTCTGACACGGTGATAACATGATCGCTGCTCTGTCTGCTGCTTGCTGACGCGCTGCTCGGCAGAGTCGCGCCGCCGTTACATTCAAAGCGGCCGTAGAAGTTGTTTAGCTCTACGGCTAGCAACGGGTCTGCTCTCACCTCCACAGAGTTGTTGTTTCCAGAGGAACAGATGGTCTTTAGTCCCTGCCACATGCGTCGAGAGTCATTGAGCTGGAAATGTGACTCAATTCTCTCACTGTATCGGCGTTTAGCGGCTCTTACTGCACGACGGAGAGCATAACAAGATGACTTGTACTCACTCATGTTTCCTGACAGAATACCGGCATTGTATGCGGCAGTTCGATGGTTAACCGCGTCACGAATTGTTCTGTCCACCCACGGCTTCTGATTTGAGAAAGTCTTTATTGTTACCGTTTCAGTGGCCTGTTCGGTTAGTGTGTTTACGAAGCTTAATGCTACCTCCGTGAATTCGCTGACGTCAGATGAACTCGCCCAGAACATGTCCCAGGACGTCATCAAGAGACGCCTGTAGCGTAGCTTCGGAGTGGGAGGACCAGCGCGTCACTTCCCTCTCCACCGGGGGTTCTTGAAGGATCCGTTGTTTATAATCCGGTGTGAGAAAAATGGCGACATGATCTGATTTCCCAAACGCCGGCAGTGAGTGGGCTTTGTAGGCATTTTTGAATTGGGGTGTAGCAGTGATCGAGTGTATTCAGTCCTCTGGTTGGACAGGATATATGCTGATGAAAGTTAGGGATGACCTTTTTGAGGTTAGCTTTGTTAAAGTCCCCCGCGACGATACATGCAGCGTCAGGATGTATGTTGATATATCCGCTGAGTTCATCGTGTAGTTTAGACAAAGCCAAGCTGCTATCTGCCTGTGGTGGTATATACACGGCAGTAACGACGGTTGATGAGAATTCCCGGGGCAGATAAAATGGGCGGCAGATAATGGAGAGATGTTCTAGATGAGGCGAGCAGGAGCGCGACAGAATGGAGATGTTTCTGGGGTGAGGGATATTAACCTTTTGAAAATTATGTTATGCTAATTATATGAGTGCAAAACCAATATATCGATGTGTGGTCAATGATTGAAGGAATTCATTGTTGGTGTTTTGGACTATTTGTGCTTGCAGGAATGTGGGAAAACCTTTGAGCTGATACTAAAGTGTTATCTGTAGAATGTGGTATGTGGGGGTCAATATTGGAGGTCAACGGCTAAGTAGGGCGCAATGGAATGTGCACACACACACATAATGATATCTGATTACTTAGAATAGGGCAGAGTCTAGGGCTCTGTCATGTGTTATTTTTGCAGAAAAGCTGAAGCTGCATCTGGGCAAAGGACAAAAGAAGTAGGAGCTGATTGGAGGAGTCCAGGGCGGATTCTTAGCCAATGAGAAGCTGACACCCGATGATGCATACTATATAGACTCTGCAAAAATGTGTTTCTGGGTTGGTTCTTTGTAAGGCTTTGTGCTTGAGAACAACCCAGCGCTGTAATTTCTGATCAATAAATTTCAATACTTTTTATAGATTGCCTTCCTTCAATTTTGAACATGCAGGACATTTGAAGTCCAACAATTGGTGACCCCGACGTGATTGGAGAAAAAGGCAATAAAAAGTAAAAGGCCATTGAAGGCCAAGAGTTCCGGGACGGAACGAACTCGGGTTCAACACACGGTCGACCGATTAAAATAAGGTAAGCAGAAACCTGTTAAATCAAACTTCTGCAAATTGGATATTCTAAATTTCTTGTGTTGAATTTGAATTGTATTCCGTTCCATTTATTAGTAAAATATTGATATCTGTTGATCAGAAAAATTTGTCAGGTAGCAACTGAGAGTTGTGGCCGTAACAGACATTGGGGAAAACTGAGGGGTTAAAGTCCGCCCAGTATATCAGGTAGTCAACTGAGTGGTGAAAGTCCATTCACTCTGACGGCCGTAAAAGGAACGGAAAAATTGAGGGTTAAAGTCCGCTCAATATATCAGGTAGCCAAGTGAAGTGGTTAAAGTCCCTTCAGGTTGGTGGCCGTAAAAGATATCAGGTAGCCAGGTGGAGTGGTTAAAGTCCCTTCAGGTTGGTGGCCGTAACAGATATCAGGTAGTCAATTGTCTGTGGGTTAAAGTCCTATAGACACCTTGCAAGGTATACTGTATTATATTATTGTTGTATATTACTGTCCTATTCTTTGTTGTGTGTGGTCTGAATGTATTAAACATTGCCTGATTATTGTTTTATGCTGAATGAGGTTTAAAATATACGTGTTAATAATATTGTGAGTGTTGATTGATATCAGGAAAATGTCCGAGTTTGAGAGAGAATGTGAGGAGTACGGGTGTCCCCCAGTTACAATGCAGTGGGATAACGTAGTAGATATGTTACTGGCTCAATCGGAGCCTAAAAATCACAAAAAAGAGAAAAAGATTTGGGAGAATAAATGGAGTCAGATATGTATTGAAAACGGGTGGGATAATCCTGATAAAACATTAGTGTCCTTGGCACCCAAGGTCAGAGATATGGAGAAAAAGGTACACATGAGGTTGAAAAAACATGTAGAAAGTGAAGGTAATGTAAGTTGGATGAATAAAAAGAAACATAAGAACCAAGAAGAAGAGTATAGAACTGAGGTTAGACTGTGGACGAAAATTGCACTTACTGCAACTGCTCTGAGCCCTAAGAAAAAAGGTGAAGGGGAGCAAGTGAAGGCAGAGAAGTCAAAGAGGGAACTGGAAAGAAAAACAGGAAGTATAGAGGGTAGTATGTCTGATCAGGCAGCAGGTGCTCCGCCTCCAAGAATATATCCAGACTTACACACAGAGAGGCCACCACCTTATGTACCAAATCAGCAGGTTCAAGTGACAGTGAAAGAAACAGCAGTGGAGGTGGAAATGGCTGAGTTAGATTTTATGAGAGACCAGATAAGAGTGCTGACAGAACGTTTAGATAGAACACCTGGGGCCAATTCACACAATAGAGCTGAGTCACGGTGTAGTGAGGCTTCATATCATCAAGACCCAGAAGGTGGGAAGGGGTTTGAACATGGAAGCCAGTATGAAGAAGAAAGTGATGAAGAAAGTAAGTTAGAAAAAACTAAGGGTCTCAATATAGTCATTACAGGTGTCATGAATGTGAATGGGGAAGTTACACCCCCAGTTGCAAGTAGGACAAGGTCCAGCCAGCCCCAACAGGGACCACCTGGAACCTCAAAAAACTGGGATGTTCCATACCCTCCCCCAGAACAGATTAGAGAAGGGGGAAGGAATGCAGAAGATAACACACATTCTACACAATTAAGCTCAGCATTTCAGCCCTCATTTCAGGCCCCATTGTTAATGGGGAACCAGGGACCCAAATACCAACCCTGGAGTCATGGGGACATGAATGCAGTATTAGCAAAATTGCCACCCATCACTTCAGGAGGAGGTAGATGGTTATCCAAATTAATGGCCTTATGCCATGGTACCACGTTGGCTGTGGGAGACATTAGATGCCTTTTAGGCCAAATTTTCACTGCTTCTCAGATGAGTGACTTTGAGAAGGATGCAGGTATGGATGACACACCAAATCATGAACCATACACAACAATATGTACAAACATGGGGACAGTTTTGAGGAAACAATTCCCCACACCCCCAACTACATATCAAAACATTAAATTCCGCATTAAGCCTGGTGAGACTGGAGCAGGTTATTATTTCAGAGCGGCAGAATGGGAAAATTGGTTGAGGAAATAGTTTGAATAACCCTAAAACGTGACCATTTAACAATTTCAAGGGGCCCCCAATGGGAAAACAGGTCAAAAGGTAATCCTGATTACCAGTAGAAAAACCAATTTAAATATGGGAAACATTTAGTTTTCCAATTGACAGGACAAATAAACTACATTTAAAATAAAAAACTAGAAAAACAAAAAATAAACTTTAAAACAAAAAGACTTTCTAACCTTGGCCCGGAAAAAACCCAAACAAATGTCTCCCAGCAGTCCTGTGAAAAACCAACTGACCCTTCCCCCAACCTCCATATTTTGGGTATGACCAGGGATGGTCACAGAGGGGAATTGGGGGAGGGAATAAGGGAAAGAGGGGCAAAAGGGGAAGGAGGCAGACCAGGCAGGGTGTGGGAAAAAAAGGAGGATGTTTATGTGTGCGGTGCAATGATCATTGGAGGGAATGCCCCTCACAGCAAGGGGGCGGCCAATTCACAGGGCCACCTGCAGGGGGATGGGGTCCTCTCAAAGGTGGACCTGGTGGTCGTGGCAGGGGACCACATACCTCACGATACCCGGGGCAACAGCACCCGTCTCCAGCCAACCTACAGGCGCCTATGCACCCAAAATGGGGCCCGGAGGGGGACGCGGGGGACTGTTGAAGGGGCCCACAGAGGACCACCGTGAGGGGAATGGCTGAACCCCTCATGGAAATAGTGGTTGACAACAAACCACTAAGGGCTCTGGTGGACACTGGGGCTACATACTCCACTGTAACAAGAGGCACAATCACAGACAAAGATCTAAGTGATAAAACAGTGGGAGTTATGGGTTTCTCTGGTGGGTTAGAACATTGGCCAATGACAAAACAATTAACCGTCCAGGTTGTGAATCAGAGCTTACCGCACTCATTTCTATACTCCTCTAACGCTCCTGTACCTCTGCTGGGAAGAGATTTGCTTATCAAATTGGGAGCCAGTATTTTATGTTCACCACAAGGGGTAATAGTGACTTTTCCAGATGGCACACAGGTTGATTGCTCACAGACCGCTCCAACAGGTTTCAGACAAAATGTTTTATTAGGAGGCCCATTAAAGGAGACAGCTGACATCTACTGGGTAGAATTAGATATTTCTCCATCACTGATGAGTGTAGTGACTTTATACAATAATCACAGGCCATGGATCATGGACATAGATGTTTTTTACCACCCATTGACCCACTACACTGTACATTATTCTATGACAGAAACGACACAGTCATGTACCAAGACATGTTTAACAGCATAAAAGGGGACAAATGGCGTCTCACAGGAGATGGCATATTCGTAGGGAAAGAAGGAGTTGTAGCCTCCATTGTTCTAACCCCAGAACAGCTAAAATGGTATGAGATGACAGATACAGCCGCCCCTCACATTTCCATGGCATTACACCCAGGCCATGAAGCTAGAGAGTTAGGAGGTATGACTAAGAGGTTAAAGGCTGTTGCCGATTGGGAGCCCACTGACATCTATACGGTCTTGTATTCCCCAACAGCCAAATCTTATTGGATAACAGGACAGACAGAAGATATGGGGGTACTCACACACAAACAAATTTCGAGATGTCATGGAAGAGAGCAGACAGATGGACCAGGGGCAGAGCAGTTGATTGCAGTACAGCCATCTGACTTATGGTCACAAGGGCCAACTGATGTTGGATTATGCAACATTGCACCAGTGTCTTTTGAATTATCCTCTAACGAACCAATTTGGGTACCACAGTACCGTAACAAACCAGAGGCAGATGAGGGTATTTCATCAACTGTTCAAGGGCTCCTAGAGAGGGGAGTTCTCACCCCGTGGAAATCTCCATGGAACACTCCCATTTTCCCTATACAAAAACCAGCCACTAATAAATACAGATTAGTGCACGATTTAAGACGAATCAACAGTATGGTGGTGACACCCACACTGGCTGTCCCCAACCCATATATCACCATCTCAAATCTAACCCCAGCTCACCAGTGGTTTACATGTATTGATCTGGCAAATGCATTTTTCTGCATACCATTGTCTAAAGAATGTAAGTCATGTTTGGCATTCACCTACAGAGGCCGCCAGTACTCTTATAACAGACTGCCACAAGGCTTCATCCTGTCACCAGGGATTTTTAATCAAGTTCTAAAAGAACAATTACAGAAATGCACACTTCCCCCAGGTTGTGTCTTAATAATGTATGTTGATGACCTGTTGCTTGCTGCCACAACTAATGAGGAGTGCCTAAAGGCAACTGACCTCATATTACAACAGCTATATGCATCAGGATTTAAGGTCAGCAAAGAAAAATTGCAGGTCAGCAGGCCATCAGTTACATTCATGGGAAGGTTAATTACAGCTCAGGGCTCTACCCTCTCTCACCGCCAGCGTGATAGCATTTTATCACATCCCCAACCAGTAACAGTAAAAGACATGCTTTCCCTGTTGGGCCTCACAGGTTTTAGTAGGAACTACATCCCTATGTATGTCTCGCTTACTACACCGTTAAGACAGATGGTGAAGGAACAAGGTATGAAAAATTTAAAAGCTGAGCTAATTTGGACGCCTGAAACAGAGCAAGCTTTCATTACCTTGAAAACACAAATGGCCCATGCAGCCCATTTGAATTGTGCAGACTATTCATTAGGTTTCTTTCTGGATGTATCTGAGACAGGAAACAGTGCACATGGGGTCCTATTTCAAAAACAGACAGGGACCAGACGAGTTTTGATGTATGTCAGTGTCCTCCTGGATGGTATTGAACAACGCCAACCTACCTGTGCCAGATTTGTGGCAGGTCTGGCCAAGATAATCAAGAAAACATCACACATCGTTATGGGTCATCCATTGACAATTCTCACCACACATTCTGTCATGTCATTTGTAAACTCAGCAGCATTCACCTTCTCACCCTTAAGACAGAGAAGGTTAGCCAAATGTTTGGCTGCTCCAAATGTCACATACACACATAAGGGTATCAATATGGCAGACCTATTGACTGACGGTTTGCCACATGATTGTGCACCCATCACTGAATTGGCTTGTCGAGTGAGACCTGATCTCACTGCTTCTCCACTACCAGATGATCCCAGAAAATATGACATTATTTACTGATGGTTGTTGTTACAGATCAGACAGGGGCACACTGACATCTGCATTTTCAGTAGTCCAACAAACAGGACAGGGTTTTACTACGATCAGAGCTGAAAAGTTGCAGGGAAAACAGTCAGCACAGAGAGCTGAATTGATCGCAGTGACAGAAGCCCTGAAATTTGCAGGGTCTAACAGAGTTAACATTTACACAGATTCAGCATATGTGGTTACAGCAGTACATGTGGAGCTCCCAGTCTGGCAAAGGACTGGGTTTGTCACAACCTCTGGTAGGCCCCTCACACATCACGAAGAAATCAGACAACTGCTGGAGGCCCTGATGGTCCCTGAAGCTGTGGCCATCATAAAATGCCAGGGCCATTCAAAGGGTGATTCTTTTGTCTCTAAAGGAAATGACGCTGCAGATGCAGCTGCAAAAGTGGCTGCTGGGTATAACATGCAAATGCTGGTACAGACTAGTCACTTGGTGAATAAATTGTTACCTTCTTTTAGCAGAGAATATCTGGTTGCTGAACATGACAAAGCTTCCCCCGAAGAAATATCTGTCTGGAAGGAACATGGGGCATTGCAAGCCCCAGACGGCCTTTGGCAGGCACCCGATGGTAGACCAGCTTTGCCCACTGTACTATCCAGGTCGGTTTACCAACAGGCTCATGGTCCAGCTCATGTGGGCCCTAAACAGATGATGAAAACATTGAAACCGTGGTGGCATCCATTTCTGTCAGCTATGGTGGCACACTTCGTGTTAACATGCGACATTTGCCAAGCCCATAATGTCAGGCCTTCACTTAAACAGTTGCAGGGCACTTTCACACCAGTCTGTGGCCCGGGGGAAGAAGTAGTGATTGACTTCACAGACATGATCACCAGGGTTCAGGGTAAGCAGTACCTACTGGTGATAGTTGATTATTTCACAGGGTGGCCAGAAGCATACCCCACCGGCAGGGAAGACAGCACTTCTGTGATAAAATGTCTCATCAATCACTATATCCCTCATCACGGGTTTCCCAGAAGAATCCGTTCAGACAACGGAACACACTTCAAAAATGAGCATTTGAAGGTGGTTGAGCAGTCCCTGGGGCTGACACATGCGTTTGGGGTGGTCTACCACCCAGAATCGCAAGGAAAGGTTGAACGAATGAACCTGACGTTGAAACTAAAATTGGCTAAAATCTGTGCACAGACTAAATTGACCTGGTTATCTGCCCTACCATTGGCATTAATGTCTGTACGTTCTTCTGTTAACAGGATTTCTGGTTTCACGCCTTTTGAATTGTTTACAGGTCGTTCCTTCCCTGGACCCTCGACACCGTTGAGACCAGAGATAATCACACCTTTGAAACACAGTGTTTATTTTGACAAACTAACTGCTCTGATTAAACAATTCTCCCAGCAGGTCACTCCTGACACTGAGCCAGAGCCTATTCCATCACCAACAGAGTGGGTCCGACTGAAAAAATATCGCAGGAAGTGGAACGAAGCCAGATGGTCTGAACCCCTGAAAGTCACCTTCAGAACCTCCCATTGTGTTCGCCTTGCAGGAAAAGGTGACACGTGGTATCATTTATCTGCTTGTGCTGCATGTGATCCCCCCAGTAGGACTTTGGCGCAAACTGCTGTGGACCTGAGGACTCAGGTCCAAGAGAGGGAGATACCAGACATCCAACGAAGGAAAGGTGACCTTTTTTCAAGCCCACAACTAGAACCTCTGGCTCATTGTGTGAGTGCAGATTGTGCATATGGTGCAGGCATTGCAGTAACATTCAAAGACAGGTATGGTGTGGAGAAAGTGAGACAGCAAAATAAAAAACCTGGGCAGTGTGCAGTCACACATGAGGAGGATGGTAGAACAATCTTTCATTTAATCACAAAAAGAAAATGCACTGATCTCCCCACATACGAAGATTTCACCAACAGTCTGAAACATATGAGAGATTGGTGTGTAGAACATAAAGTGAAAAGCGTCTCTATACCCCGGCTGGGGTGTGGCTTGGATAAACTTGACTTCCAAAGAGTCCAGAAAATTTTGAGAGAAGTTTTTACAGGTATCAATATAGTCATAACCATATACTCCCCATAAAATTGTTTAAGAGTGTGTAGAAGTAGTTTTTAATTATATAATCACGTTTTCATTAATTACGAGTGTATGATCTAATGTTTTAATGCTTTAATTTTTTGTATATATACTGATTTTGTGTTTAAAGAAGGTACAAAAAATGAAACTGTGGGAAAGGTGGCCGTGTATGGGTTTCCTCCTCATCATCTCCATCACTATCGTAGGTATAATTTATGGTGTGGATAAATTACAACAGGACTCAAACGTAACCAGGCCTAAGAGATCACTAGAGAGGGACAAGTGTCTGAAAAAATATGGGGGCATAGAACTAAATTATACCAAGGGGTCAACCACATCGTTCACATTTGATCTATGCAGTGTTATCAAATGTGGAGGACGGAATAGCTCATGGAGAGGGTATGATGTTTATCTGTGTCAACTGGGATACCCAGGAAATCAGAGGTGGTGTCCTACATGGGACCACGTGCTACAGGCAACAAATAGGGATTTTCAAGGTTCCACAGATAAAGTGACCAGAAATGGAAAGAAAAAATTGGCAGGATATTTGAAATTACAAAGAGATTTTAGCTCGACACAAAATCCCATAACAATGTCTATATTAGAACTTAAAGAGGATTTATATAAATCAAAGCCCACAGGAGTACCGAACCAGTGTTGGGGCAATGAGCAGGGACAGTTTTATCTGTTATTAGGAGTAGATGTGACTGGGTCAGATCCACTAGGGTTAGTTAAGATTAACTTGAGGGAACCACAGGTAAACATGACCACCACGAATGTAAATGTTACTAAATTAGCTGTCAGGGACCCCAAAGAAATGATAGTAGGTGTAGATTATACTAAACTAACCCCAGAAGACATAATAGAAAAGGCAACAGGCTATGGAGAGACTAATTTGTGGCTAGAATGGCTGGTTAACACTGCCAAAGAAAAAAAATAGATGACTGTGTAGCATGTGCAAGTGCCAGGCCTAGACTTCACATTAAACCAGCTCCCCTGCATCCAAATGATACATGGGGATATAACTGCATGCTATCACTCACTAGAGAAGCAGGGTCAACCAATTGTACCACATTGGCATCTATATTTCCCCCAATTTCAAACGACACTCTGACAGGCCCGTTTGTACCTAGGCAAGATAATTACACGTGCTTTAACTTTACGCCACCAAGGGCATCAATTAATTACGGACGCATTAATGAAGAATGGTGTAACGTTATAATAAGTGATAATAGAACAAAAATAGGACCGTGGGCAAGGGCAGGCCTCTATTACTACTGTGGTGACAGACGCCTGTTCACTAGAGTACCACCTGACACAAAAGGCTTGTGTGCTATGGTTAGATTAGGAGCACCTCTCACATTGATAGGAGAGAAAGTAATAGAAATGAATAAAGACACGACAGGGCGGTTAACAAACCGCAGAAGACGTCATGTGATAAGAAAACATGGAGCAACCATAGACTTATCATTAAACAGTCCCACATACATAGATGCCATTGGGGTTCCAAGAGGAGTCCCTGACGAATATAAATTGGCTGACCAAGTAGCTGCAGGATTTGAAAACATACCAATTATAGCTGCCCTCTTTCCAATAACCCCCAACAAGAATGTGGATAGAATAAATTACGTACATTACAATGTCATGAGATTGGCTAACCTCTCCAGGGATGCTGTACAGGGCCTGTCAGAACAATTGGCCCCCACATCACTCATGGCTGTGCAGAATAGGTTGGCCCTGGATATGCTGTTAGCTGAGAAAGGAGGTGTCTGTCATATGTTTGGTGACTTATGCTGTACATTCATCCCTAATAACACTGCCCCTGATGGATCAGTCACGAAAGCACTAGAAGGATTAAGGGTATTATCCATAGAAATGAAGGAACATTCTGGGGTAGACAACCCGGTCAGTCAGTGGCTGGAGAGGGCCCTAGGAAAATGGAAGACACTGATACTTTCTATCTTGGTCTCAATAGCCGTATTTGTGGCTATACTGGTCACCTGCGGGTGTTGTTGTATTCCATGCATTAGATCCCTATGTAATCGTTTAATTGTAGCAGCAATAGAGAAAAAAGATATGACACCGCCCCCTTACAGTATGCCATTACTCTCAGCATACCAAAGCCACGAGAGTGACGATGATGACGAGGAAACTGATGTGTGACCTCTTTCAGAGGTCAAGAGAGGGATTGAGGGATATTAACCTTTTGAAAATTATGTTATGCTAATTATATGAGTGCAAAACCAATATATCGATGTGTGGTCAATGATTGAAGGAATTCATTGTTGGTGTTTTGGACTATTTGTGCTTGCAGGAATGTGGGAAAACCTTTGAGCTGATACTAAAGTGTTATCTGTAGAATGTGGTATGTGGGGGTCAATATTGGAGGTCAACGGCTAAGTAGGGCGCAATGGAATGTGCACACACACACATAATGATATCTGATTACTTAGAATAGGGCAGAGTCTAGGGCTCTGTCATGTGTTATTTTTGCAGAAAAGCTGAAGCTGCATCTGGGCAAAGGACAAAAGAAGTAGGAGCTGATTGGAGGAGTCCAGGGCGGATTCTTAGCCAATGAGAAGCTGACACCCGATGATGCATACTATATAGACTCTGCAAAAATGTGTTTCTGGGTTGGTTCTTTGTAAGGCTTTGTGCTTGAGAACAACCCAGCGCTGTAATTTCTGATCAATAAATTTCAATACTTTTTATAGATTGCCTTCCTTCAATTTTGAACATGCAGGACATTTGAAGTCCAACAGGGGTCACACCATTTCTTGTTAATGAAGAAACACACTCCACCACCTCTGGTTTTTCCGGCCTCGGCTGTTCTGTCCATCCGTAAAACAGAGAAGTTGTCAGACGGCGTTACAGCATTGTCCGGGACCGAGGGAGTGAGCCATGTTTCGGTCAAACAAATGATGTTACAGTCTCTAATGTCCCGTTGGAAACTAATCCTGGCTCTAAGATCGTCCATCTTATTATCCAAGGATTGGACATTGGCGAGCAAAATACTCGGTAGAGGGGGACTGTGAACCCTTTTCCTCAGTCTGTTGCGGATTCCAGCACGTTTCCCGCGGTGTTTCTTTCGCCTCCTGGTATTATTGAGGCGGCCTTTGTCAGCTGCGGTGCTCCGAAGAATCTCCAATGGCCACGCTGGATCTGTGTATAAAGTGTCCTGGATCAGGTTAGTGTAACGCTGTCCAATGTCCAAAAGTGTTCTCTTG
This sequence comes from Schizopygopsis pylzovi, assembly GCA_027422435.1. Taxonomy (NCBI): domain Eukaryota; kingdom Metazoa; phylum Chordata; class Actinopteri; order Cypriniformes; family Cyprinidae; genus Schizopygopsis; species Schizopygopsis pylzovi. Next base: position 25,733,665 of record CM049835.1, on the reverse strand, counting down.
TCGTACATAATCATTGCAGACGTTACACGTATAAAAAGAGAGGTAAAAAAAAAAAAAAAAAAAAAAAAACAACCACATAAAACCACAATTTTGAGCGGAGCTAATTCACAGGCGACTGAACTCAGCAGCGCCACCGGAAGACAAGATCTCGCTTCCATACAAGGCAATAGGCAATATGACACTATCAAAAATCTTTGTCCAGATTCTGATGGGGATGTCTATTTTGAACAATTTAGTTCGAATGGCGTGCAGTGCCCTGCGGGCTTTTACAAGTAATGCTTTTATTGCCAAATTGAAATTTCCAGTGGGAGTTAACACCAGACCAAGATAATTATACTGTAAAGCATGTTGAAGTGTGGTGTTGTTTAAAGTAAATATATGTTTATGTTCTAGATTTCTGGTTTTTTTCTGAAATATCATAATCTTAGTTTTTGGGATGTTGACTTCTAAGTTCCAATCGTGGCAGTACTTAGTTAAAATGTTAAGGTTGTTCTGGAGACCTTCTGGTGTTTTAGATAGAATTATTAAGTCGTCTGCATACAGTAAGTATTTGACTTCTGTGTGTAATAATTCTAGTCCTGGACTGTCTGATTGGTCCAGTTGATCTGCCAATTCATTTATATATATGTTAAATAAAGTAGGGCTGAGGCAGCAGCCCTGTCTCACATCTCGCTCTTGAGAAAAATAGTCTGTCCTTTGCTGTCCAATTTTAACTGCACATTTATTTTGGTTATACATGTTTTTAATTAAGTCATATATTTTACCCCCTATGCCACTTTGAATGATTTTATAAAACAATCCATTATGCCAAATGGAGTCAAAAGCCTTCTTAAAATCTATGAAGCATGCAAATATTTTCCCCTCTTTCTTTAGGTGTACATGTTCATTTATTAATGTGTGTAGCGTGTGAATATGGTCAGTGGTTCGATGTTTAGGTAGGAAGCCAATTTGAGATTTGCTGATGACATTGTGCTGCTCTAAGAAAGATGAAATCCGAGAATTTATTATTGAGCAAAATACTTTTGCCAAATTACTGGTTACACATATCCCTCTGTAGTTATTAGGATCTGTTTTGTCTCCACTTTTAAAGATAGGAGAGATGAGTCCTGTGTTCCAGACCTCAGGAAAAACACCTGAACTCAAAGTCAGATTGAAAAGTTTGAGTAAAGCAATCTGAAGTTCAGGAGAGCTGATTTTAAGCATCTCGTTTTTTATGTTGTCAGGGCCACAGGATTTATTACATTTGAGGGATTTCAGTTTTCCATTAAGTTCTTCTAGGGTTATTGGATAATCTAGGGGATTTTGGTTGTTTTTGATACAGGATTCAAGAGCATTCAATTTTTCAATGACTTTTAACTGGTTGGGATTATTCAGAGGGTCAGTTTGATGTGTATAGAGCTTCTTAAAATGATCTTTCCAAATCTGACCATCTTGTATGGCTAGTTCTTGTGGCTTTGTATTGTTTAGACTGTTCCACGTGCTCCAGAACTGACCCTGATCAATGGTGTCTTCCATCTTCTGAAGTGTGTTGTTATAATAATCTAATTTCTTTTGTCTCAGGGTGTTTTTGTATTGTTTCAGAAGTTCTGAGTGCTTTAAGCGTAATTCTGAGTTGACTGGATCTTTGTGTTTTTGAGTTGAAAGTAATCGTAGTTCTTGTCTTATTCTTTTACAGTCATGGTCAAACCACTTTTCAGAAGGTTTTTGTTTAGCTCTATTTTTGAGTTTATATGTGGTAGTTTTATTTAAATTAGCCTTTTTTGCTATATTTTCAAAAATGTCATTAATATGTTTAATTGATAAATGTATTCCTTTCCAATTATTATCATATGTTGAATTGTTAAACAGTTTTATGGAATTGACTATTTCATTTGACTTCAATACTTTAATATATGTTTCAGCAGCATTATGAGTCCATCTATATGGTGTTTTGAGCTTATGTAGATGAATTGGCTTTTTCTGAATTGCTCTTGGTTTGATGTTTTCACCTTTAATGAATAGATTGATCTGGCTGTGATCAGACAGGGGTGTCTGGGCTTGGACGGTAAGTGCACTGAAATGGGAGGGGCTTATATTTGATATGGCATAATCTACAACACTGTTGCCGAGATTTGAGCTATAGGTAAACTGTCCACAGGAATCTCCTTTAATTCTACCATTGAGGATATAAAGACCTAAGGTTTGACAAAGGTGGGCTACCTCTTTCCCATGCCTATTGACTCCAGTATCCTGGTTATTTCTTCTAGTTAGAGTACGGAAGAGATCTTGGGGTAAATGTGTGAACAGATGTTTATCTCCCGAGTTATCAATATAGTCTAATTCTGAACCAGTTCGAGCATTTAGATCTCCACATAGTAGAATTTTCCCCAGAGTTTGATATCGATTAATTTCTTCCTGTAAAGTGTCAAATACTTCGTCATCGTAGTATGGGGAATCTGATGGAGGAATATAAAGTCCACAGATAAAAAGGTCTTTATCTAGAATTCCAAAGCTTTTATCCAATTTGAACCAAATGTGGTTTTTGCCTTGCTGTACTGGTGATGTATAAGGGGCAAGGTCATTTTTTATCCATATGACTAAACCTCCAGAATCTCTACCACGATGTATTGAGTTGAGTTTCCAGGAGGACACTATGATTTCAGAGTAACTTGCAGGACACTGAGTGGACACATCTGATCTACACCATGTTTCTGTTAGAATTAGGATGTCAACATTTCTGATGCTATTTAAAAAATCAGTGTTTGTGCTTTTTAATCCAAACGTTTTAGAGCACAAACCCTGAATATTCCAAAAAACAATATTTAACATTGTTATATGATCTGCGATTAAGTAATACTGCTGTTTATCTGGAGGCAAAGCCCAAAAAAATAAAATAAAAATAAAATAAAAAATAAACAACGTATGAATAAAATAAATATTAAAACAAAACAAAATAACTAGGTACTAGTAATAATAGAGCAAGTAAAAAGGTAATCAAACTGATTAAAATAGTTAATTGTGAACAGTGACTGAAGATAATAATAATAATAATAATATAGTAACAATAAGAACAATGGATAATAAAAATAATCACAATGATTAATCATTGTAGATTTCAGTTGAGCATTTTGTTGCAGAGAAGGCTCAGCAGTCGCCTGATTTCTCCCACATCACTAATGGACAGTTCCTGAGCCGCTGCTGCTGAGGATGTCTGCTGTGATAGTACCTGGGCGTAGCTTGGTCTCCGCTGGGACGGGCCTTCAGTGTACGGCTGTCTCTTGTGCTGTCTGTGACACCAGCCTGAAGTCATGGCTTGTCTGTGAAGGTCTTGTGGTGGTCTTGAGCGAGATGAAGGTCCAGATGGCTCAAGCGGTTGTGTTCTCACATTTCCTCTTGCTCCTTTATAGTCGGTTGTTGGGAAGCGTCCGAGGGCAACATCTTTGATGGCTTTGGCAAAAATCCTGACTCCATCCTGATTCAGGTGGAGCCCGTCATACAGATGCCATGGTCTTATAGAGCTGTGATGGACTAAGTGCACGTTGGGCAGATTGGAACAGGAGTGACGGACCTCTTCGTTGATCTTATTAATCACAGAGGGTGGGACGTCGAGCCGTGGGAGCAAGGTGGAGACCAGTACACGTGAACTGGGGAATGTCTGTGAGGCTTTCTCTGCCATCTCATGCATTGCCTTGGCTGTACCTTCATTTAAACTGTGGAGGTCATTCGTACCTGTATGAATGATAATACATTGCTGCCGAGATCATCACTAGTGAGCAGTTCATGAACATGTCTTGTGTTTCTGCAGTGGAGCGCTAGAACCCGCTGTCTGGGGAAGAGTTTCTTGGGTTCAATATTCTTTCCAATTGAGTCCATCAGAAGAAGTACTGAGTCCTGAGTCACTGGTGTTCTGTGGGACGGCAGCGGTGTGTGAGTGCGCTCCTGGCCATTCACTGTGTCTGGAGCAGCGGAGCTGTGTGACGTCACTTCATGATGGGGTTGTGAACTATTCTCAGTGCAGTTGTTGTTTGGAGATTCACTTTCCCTGTTGTTCAGCTCTAAACACATTGCAGTCTGTTCATTCAACTTATCTTTTAACTCCTGGATGTTTTTCGTGAACTTTCTTTCACTCTGTATTGAGTCCTGTTTCATTTTTGACATTTCAGCCTTAAGTTTCATGTTGACGTTGTGCAAATCCTTAATTTCAGCCTTAAGATTATTGATGGTAAATTCATTTGGGCGGCTCAGGATTAGCTGCTTTAATTCTGACACCTCCATCTCTAGAAGAGCCATTTTCTCAGGAAGACACCGGAGATAACTGGACACATGTGTGGCCTGCTCAGTCATCAGTTCATCAGATGGGACCGGAGATGTGCTGACTGGAGAGTAGGGCAGCAGTTCATTCTCATCTTCAGACTCCTCTTTAACACTGTAAGGTGATTCCTTCTCAACTGTCTGCTTTAAAAGTGGAAAGGATTTTTCACAGGAAAGCTTGGAGACTAGCTTCATTCCCTTGAATTAAGACCGTTCCACTGTTGTACAGATTGATGGTTTGGAAATGGGAGGAGTGGTCAGCTGATTCAAAGATGCAGATCTGACTTCCTTTACAGATCCCCCTCTTCTTAGTGTAGGGGAAATGTTCATTAATAACACTTTTCCATATGAGGTTCCTCTCTGTATAGAAGATCAAGTTTGTCCTCTTTTCTTGAGATGTCATATCAACATAAAGAGATTCGGGATGTTCATGTAACAGTGTCTGTTTAAATGCCTTTCTTTTGTCTCCTTTAAAGTCTGCAGGATAAACGATCTCCATGGCAACCGCTGAATGCGTCCGTTATTGACAGTTGAGATTTATATGATGCTGGTAATTGTTAATATAAACATTATAATATTTATATTATATATAAATCTTCTTAATGCCGTACTGTAACTGTCCTGTGTTGTTGTAGGCTATATTCGTCTCTTCTTGAGTGTGCGCTGCTGTCCCGTACTGATGATTGTTCAGCTGTATGTAGTCTCTCTCAGCTGCCGATCACGCTGTATATCACAGTTGCGGCTCCTCCAATGAAGTGACTGAAAATTATCTCTTTGTTTCTGTATTCTTATAAGTCCATAAGTGTTAAACATAGGTTTTTATGAGCTTTTACCTCAATTAACAGCAGCACTTTATGTGATTTAATAGGAGCTCATATCTAGTGCGTCTGTTCAGAATGAATTCCGTGACACTCACTCACATAACAAAAATCTGTTACAGGTCCCGGGCAGTCGAGAAGACTGTAAGCAGTAATCTTAGTAGTAAATGAGAGAGACAAGAGTTAGTGGTTGCTTTCACGGTCCTCTTTGTTGTCTCTCTCTCTCTAATCCTCTCTCTCTCTCTCTCTCTCTCTCTCTCTCTCTCTCTCTCTCTCTCTCTCTCTCTCTCTCTCTCTCTCTCTCTCTCTCTCTCTGCTCTCTCTCTCGCTCTCTCTCTCGCTCTCTCTCTCTCTCTCTAATCCTCTCTCTCTCTCTCTCTCTCTCTCTCTCTCTTCTCTCTCTCGCTCTCTCATCCTCTCTCGCTCTCTCTCTCTCTCTCTCTCTCTCTCTCTCTCTCTCTCTCTCTCTCTCTCTAATCCTCTCTCTCTCTCTCTCTCTCTCTCGCTCTCTCTCTCTCTCTCTCTCTCCTCTCTCTCTCTCGCTCTCTCTCTCGCTCTCTCTCTCGCTCTCTCTCTCTCTCTCTAATCCTCTCTCTCTCTCTCTCTCTCTCTCTCTCTCTCTCGCTCTCTCATCCTCTCTCTCTCTCTCTCTCTCTCTCTCTCTCTCTAATCCTCTCTCTCTCTCTCTCTCGCTCTCTCTCTCGCTCTCTCTTCTCTCTCTCTCTCTCTCTCTAATCCTCTCTCTCTCTCTCTCTCTCTCTCTCTCTCTCTCTTTTCGCTCTTGCTCCTCTCTCTCTCTCTCTCTCTCTCTCTCTCTCTCTCTCGCTCTTGCTCTCTCTCTCTCTCTCTCTCTCTCTCTCTCGCTCTTGCTCTCTCTCTCTCTCTCTCTCTCTCTCGCTCTTGCTCTCTCTCTCTCTCTATATATATATTAGAAGCAGAAAACTCTTTTCCTTTTAATTTTAAATGCTTTATTTGAATGTGCAATTTAAAAGAATAAAAGAAAGAAATCAGCATAAACTAAAAATGTAGTTTAATTTCTGCCCAAAAATGCACAGATAATCATGCAGCTTACAGATGAATATGAAAGCATGAAATACAGCATGAAACAAAACATAACCGTATTAGATTATTCCCTCAGAGGGTCTGGAAAATACTTGTCATTTCTTCCATAAATCAATGTGAGTTACATTATGAGTAGATGCATTTGAAGCAGAAAACAATGTCTGTTCAAGCTGTATATGTGACGATAAGTGACACTGAAATGATTGTGAGGCCGACACCGAGAGCCACATTGTTCAGGATCAACGCCACTCTGGAGCTGCTCAGCGCTAACTCTCGCTGTCCAGACAGGTTAGCATCTCGAGTCTGTGAAAACACGTCAAGCATAAGTGATTTTGAGAAACCTCTTGGAAAAAAACTCATATCCAGGAGCATCAGAAGCAGTTTAAAGATTTCCGTCCATTAATTATAGCCCATGATAAGATAAGGTGTTTGTGAAATCAAACATCTCAGTAGTCAGTTTTCATATTTATTTCTTTACATACTAAACGACGTCCTGCACGTTCCAGTAATGCCATTTTATAGATTGTACTTGATGCCTTCAAATGTAAATCCAAAGTGCAAAGTTATCCAGTATTATAACCCTAATTATGCTGTAATCTCTGGTGTAGATAGGATAATTGAGCCGTATGATGAGTTATTATGTAATTTTGCAAGAACTGTAAAGTTTTGTTTGCAATGTGTCTGGTTTCCTGGCATTTGGTTAGTAGATAGTCACCAGACCTGATTTATTTTAGGAAACTTTCAGTGTTAAATTGTGTTAAAAGTGTCCCCTCAAGCTAGAAATTAAATATAAAAATAGAATATAGTTAAATAGAAAATTAACTGGGTTATAAAATGACTAGATAGATAGGGATATACTAGATAATAATATAATATAAGAAATAATATGATATATAAAAATATAATCAAATTGAACTTCTATAGGTCATTTTATGAAACATCAGGCTAAAAAAAGTGTGTGTGTGTGTTATTTAGAAAAGAGAAAAGAAACGTATTAAATATATACAATTACATCAGGGTTTTAGACTAAATGTACGTAACAGTGGAAGGAGTGCCGGACTGTTTATTCTTCATTAAACACATTAATTAAAACATGATCCCAGCAGAAACGTTGATATTTGGTTAAATTTTGGATGCGATGTTGGATGACTAAAATGTAAATTCAACGTCTAATGTCAATGTTAAATTGATGTCCAATACCAACATCAGCTGACGTTGATATTTTGTTGTTTTTAGGTTGTGTAACCGAAACAAAAATCCAACGTTAAGTCAAATTGATGTCAAATATTGACGTCAACCCGATTTAAATTTGGCAACGTCTGTACGGCGTCATGTCCAATGTCAACCGGACGTTATATAGACGTCTGGTGCCTGCTGGGATGATTTATGAGATTGTTTGAATGAGATAAACATGAAGCAGAAAAAGTCCTAGAATGAATACTTACGAAGCACGAGTAGATGACAGCAGCGATGCCCAGAGGTAAACAGCAGCATAGCAAAGTGAAGATGGAGTAGCACAAGTAATCCGGAGCAGCCATTGCAATCGGAGCCACAAACACAGTGGGCTGAACTGTGACCCCGGTTTGACCAACATAAGCTGCTTGGGGATACGCAGACATCCCTGGATAAGACTGCTGGGCGTACGGGGCCTGAGGGCCTCCTGGAGCTCCGTACGGTTGGTTGTGATATCCAGAAGGATTGAGATTGATTCTTGGAATCTGGTATACTGCGTTGGGATAGTATGGTGGCGGCACAGACTGACCCGTAGGCTTGTCCAGCTGATCCTGTTCATCGTGAGGGCCAGTGAATGCAGGGTTCGGTCCTTGATTATTCATTTCTTCTCTTGTTCTCCTGTAAGTGTACTAAATAATCTTGATGGTTTTTCTCTTTCGTTCCGTGCTCAACTGAGATGCTCCTCGCTGGACGCTGGTTAATCTGCAGTCAGTCTTGTGCTTTTATGAACTTTGTCATTTCGTGGTCATGTGTATATTTTATAGGAATCTGACAGGAAGTGGTTTTGTAGCTAGCGATTCTGTTTATAGTTTTTGAAGATGAGAGCATGCAACCTAGATTCACTTAATATAGCAAAAGGAAGAGAAAACATTTCACATTTTTATTTCTGATATCAGAGTCATATCCAATCATTCACTACAGTATTTTACCTGTCATTTAAAGGTGAACTATTATGTCCTTTTTACAAGATGTGAAATAAGTCTCTGATATCCCTACAGTGTATATGTTAAGTTTTATCTCAAATTACCCCACAGATAAGTATCTTGTTCAATTTGCCACTTTTAGAGTATGAGCCGAAAACGCACAGTTTTGTGTGTGTGTCTCTTTAAATGCAAATGAGCTGGTGCTCTGGGCCCCCATTTCAGAAGAGAGCGGAGCTTCAAGAGCTCATGCTCCATCAATATCGGTGCTGGCGTTTGCAAATAAACATTCCACTATTAGTACAAGCCTGCTATCTTTACAGAAAATGTTCTCGGTTTCAAATCCACTGTTATGACTTACACAGATGGGAAGCACAGCACGATAAAAATAACATCGCTGGTCTCATGATGCCATTGCATGCTTGTGTAACGGATGTATGCCAGTAAGGGCTGTGTGTAAACCTCACTCTCCTGACCTCAAAAAGAGGCGCTCTAGCGACTGACGCTAGTGGCTGTAGCCTTTGGCGTTCCTTGTTAGAGCGCCCGCCTCCCGCACCAGAATCCCGGGTTCGCGACCCGCTCGATTCGCGCTCCGCGGTCCCGAACTGACTCAAATGATTCAAGAGAAAAATCACTCACTATTCTTGACTGAAAAACTTTAATACAGTTTCTTTAATAGGAATCAATCTATATAGTGTTTTATTTGTATATTTGTTCATGCAGTTCTTGATTGCTCTGCTAAATACATCTATTGTACCTGAAACTAAAACACGGTTTATTTTATTTGTATATTATGTGTATTTGTAATGTGTGTCTTTGTTCTCATTTTTTAATAACAAAGATAAAATAATGACGACGATTTTTATCTTCACCCACTTTGGCCTAAATATCTGCCATCCTGTTTTATATTTTGCTACCTTAAAAGGCTTTGTCTTTATAATAGGGAAATTAGTTTGGCTGTGATGCTCAAACAGCTTCAAAATAGAAAAACCAACATGACAAAGAATCATGACAGCCCCCCCCCCCCTCCCTCCCCTTCCCTCCCCTCCCCTCCCCTCCCTCCCCTCCCCTCCCCTCCCCTTCCCTTCTTGCGAACAGGACTTTTACGCTGAAAGGTATCCAAGTGGGTCGCCATTTTGAAAACGCCCCCCCACACTCCGCCGCTTCACACAGCTGAATATATTAAGCCTCCAAATAAGCGGTATTTATATTCGTGGAGCGTCCTCGTCCGGCCGCTCTTTCTCCTAAAGAAAACAAGCACGGCCCGCACCTGAGTCAAAAACACAGCTTCAGACAATTTAAAGCCCAGGCCAAAAGTGCGCGTGATTTTATTCCGATGAGGATATTATAAAATGGGGTTGTAGAGCTCATTTCTGCCGCGGTGGATTTGGAAGCGGATTTATCCTCTTTGGGATCTTGTCACCGGAGCAAAGGAATACAGCAGAGACAACAAATCCGACCGGATTGACAGGTAACACGTCTTTACTTCTATATTTGGCGCAGTGATTGTTATTCATTCGCGTTAACGTTACATTGTATCTGCGGGCTGTTACAGTGTTTGTCTTTGGCTCAACGCATCTATATTGTGTAACGCTCCTCGATTTCTCTTTTGTTTCTCTTTCTGTCAATAATATATTTAGTTCGGTATTTATTGAATCGTTCAGAAACGCCCAGTCACTGTGTTAACATGCGGCTTGATTATGACGCTCAAAGTGCGTGTGTTTATGGCTTTATCTTACATTTTTAATCTTCATACAGCAGCTTTTAAAACAGCTCAATTTAATTCAACGTCATTTATTGGAGTGATTATTGTATCGCATTAATATACGCAACTGTGCAGTAAACGTCAGTGATGCTGAATAAAACGATATGCATACAATAAACGTTCAAGTAGACCTTATTGAGCATTATTATTAATATCTGGATATGAGTTTCTCTGTCTTACCCAGCAACACCTGCTTGAGCTTGTAGAAAATGTCCAATGCATCTTAAAGGGTTTTTCCACAGTGAACACAGAATCAGGTTTTTGGGAAACCAGCGTTTAGTTTGGAATGTGACGCATTATTGGCTCTATTATTGCCGTTGTGTTTGCATTAGTTATGAACTAAATGTATGCACACACATTATAAATGCTCACTTTATTTGTTTATTTAATATTTGTTAACAAATGAAAGCTTATAGCTTAAACCAAAACTATATAGTATAATATTATCATTATATTTGTCAATTTAAAAGTGATTATTATATTTACATTTGTATTTAATGCTAAATTGCACTGCAGTTATTCTGTGGTTTGTTTCATAATTAATGCAAGGCTATATTTATTTTTGGGGGAATATTTAAATCTGTTTTGGCTGAATTTGTTCAGATTTAGAGGTCTGATGAATGTATGTATAATTATATTTCTTTAAATAATTTAATACATTTCTATATTAATTTATAAAATGTATTATTTTGTTACATTTTAACTTCATTTTTAAACAAACTTTATTAAATATAAATGCAAAAAAAAATGCTAAAAATATTATAAAAAAATATATATATTGTCATTATATTGGAGATAAAATAATCACTTTATTTATAGATAATAAATTGCACTCTTACTTTTCCATAGTTTGCGTCTATATTAATTATTTTAGACAATGTTTCAATCTTTTTTGTTCCGTATATGAATATGGTCAGTTCTAGAGGTTTGATTGATTGATTTAGTTATTATTATTATTGAAGAAGCTGGTGGAATTGGTGGACAGTATTGATTTATT
>CM049835.1:25690080-25720080 GCA_027422435.1 Schizopygopsis pylzovi | reverse complement strand
GATATAAAATTTGAATACAAAATTAAAAACTGTTGCTTGAAATTATTTATATAAACACACACTTTGATTTTATATATATATATATAAACAAACCAAAACTGAAATAAAAAACTTATAAAAATGACAAGAAACAAAATTACTAAAAATGATAACTAAAATTAAAATATTCATAACGACTATAACCAACTATTATAGTTTTAACTATAAAAACTACAGCATGATTTCAGAAGTTGATCTTGGCTATCATCATTATACTGGATTGTTCTTATTAGTTTTTTAGTGCATTAAAATGCGGTTGCTAGGGTGTTCTGTGTGGTTACCAGGGCATTGCTAATTTTTTATCATATGTTAATGTAAAAAATCTTGTGTAAAATAATTTGTTTGCTGGTTTTTATTGTATTTGTATTTTTTTTTTTTTAAATCGTTTTTTTCATGAAAATAGCCTAAGATGCTGACATGGCATTAAATACACATATTCTACTACTATTACCAGGCCATTGCTACTGGGGCAAGCTAAAGGAGTGCATCCCCAAGTCTCTGACGCTCTAGATCTGGCTCAGGATGCTCTAAAACCTGGCCCACAAATCACTTTTTGATTTGAGACTGTGTGCTTGTACATCCAAAGCTGCTGCCAAGGACAAACCCTTAATGATATACACCACAGTTCAGAAAAACGTCACAATCGTCCTCTGCATCGTTTCACCAGCCGAGGGTCTGTCTGTGAGAGATAAGCGTGTGCGGTCACATGACAGACGCTGATCTACAGCCAGCCAGCGGCGATCCGCACTGCTGCGTCATGCTGCATGCATGTTGTTTACTGCCAGCCGCTCTCAACTACTCGTGACCCAAAAAACAGAGACCAATACCTAATGCAAATAACAAAAAGCATCATATAAATGCATGGAATATGCTAAACAAAGCCACATGCACAAGTCACTCATTGATTTGTGTTTTTGTCTTCTGATGTTGTTTTTATGTGTTTTATTATGTTTGCATATTGTTAGGCCTGTTATCGGTTTCAGATATAAAGGTTGTCATGCTGTGTGGAGTTGGATATACAGTGGTGGCCAAAATGATTAGACCTCTAGTATTAGTTTAATACACTTCTGTTTTGTTTACTGATGTTTAGTCAGTAAACATCTAGTATTGTGTCAGTAGGAAATATCAGGTTACATTTTGCTATAATAGTAATAATGTCATTCCTGACAGACTGATGATGATCAGATCACATCTCAAAAATATCACTGGATTACTACAATGAATGGCAAAATTATTGTTTGGAAATATAAACTGATATTTCCCACAGACACACTTCAACAAATTATAGAAATAACTAACTTAAAACCATTTCTTATCTGGTGAAAATACTAGTCTTCTAATAATTTTGGCCACTACTGTAGATTATAGGCTAGTTATTTGATCCAGTTAGTTTTACATTTAGATTGCATTTAGACTCTCCTGTATGGCTAGCAAAGATCTAATCGTCTAATTACAGTTTATTAATCTAATAACAGTGATTTCTGGAGTCTTGAGCACATTTGAGTTATTTGAGCAATTAGGTGATTCCTCCTCTGGGAGACGTTTGGTTCTTTGCCTAAAGTATTCTTAAGTTAATAGAAAAGCAAACCTATAATTAGGATTTTTATTTATTATTCAAACTTAGCAGTCTGAACAGGAATTTGCATCAGTTCGGCAAGTTTTGCACGACAAGCCCTGCATGCATTTACTTCAGAAAATGCAAAAATGTAGTTCTAGGATATTTTAATTACTCTTTATTATAGTTTCATCTTTCATTTTCATTTTCACATGATGTGAAAGTGGACACATCAACTAGTGCTTCTGGTTTTTTAAAAAGCAGGGATGTGATTTTTTTTTTTACAGTATAAGATATATCTTTTAATGTGCTTAAATATTTTTGTATACGTGCTATGGGCGTGGCTTATGGGCGTGGCTTATGGGCGTGGTCAGTTTTTCCTTCATTCTTGTTTCTAGCTGATCACATGCCTGAGGATTTGTTACGTTACAAGTTTACTAAGTAAATGTATTGGTTTTTGAGTTTAGATTAATGCATTTGGCACATGCTTTTATCCAAAGAAACTTAAAGGGATAGTTCACCTTCAGTTGCTGATTAGGCTGTGCGATATATCGAACGCGATTATCATGCGCTTAATTGGTGGTAAATCTCCATCACCTACTTTTAAATGGAGTGGCAGTTAATACAATTAGTAGTTAATGAATCGCCTTCGATAATGAGCGTGATATTGCGTAGCTTGTCAGTGATCTATGGCTCTGTGTATTAACTGCCGCTCCATCTGAAAACAGTTGATGGAGATTTACTACTAATCACAGAACCGGCTTTACTGACGAGGAGCACATGACTATCGCATGCAATATATCGTCCAGGCCTAGTTGCTGATTCCTATTGACTTCCATAGTATGAGGAAAAAAACACAATGCAAGTCAGTTTTTATTAACTATACCTTTAAATTGCATTCATGATAAGCATTTAATCACTTCATGCATTCTCTGGAATCGAACCCATGACCTTGACGACGTTGCTAAATGTATGATCTATAAATGAGTTAAACATTAATTGTCTCGTTATAGTATGCTAATATAGTAGAGATGATCTTCTGGTGTCTCGTGCAATCTATGCAATTTGGTGCTTTCTTCTCTGGGAGTCCTTTAGTTGTTTGCCTAAAACATTCTTGAGTAAATAGAAAAAAAAATTAATCTGTAATTAGTATTGTTTGTTATATTAAGCATGTTGCTCAAAGTGAGTTTGAACTATGTTTTGCATTCATTATTTAGAAATATACAAATCTAGTTGTTGTTTTAATCCAGGCTATTTTAATCAATCTTTATTTTAGATTTAGTGTATTTTATCGCTTCATGCATTTCGAGGAGATTGAACCCATGACCTTGATATTACAAAACGCATGAACTTCTATAATGTGAGCTACAAGATCTAATCGTCTCATTACTTTGTTTACATAATAATAGAGGTGACTTCAATTTGAGCAATTTAGTGCTTCCTCCTCTAAACCGTTCTAGAGTTAATAGAAAAAACCTGTAATTAGTGTTTGTTAAATCAACCCTGTTGCTCAAAGCTAGTAGTTTGAACTAGTAATTAGCATCAGTTTTGCATGACAAACACTGCATGCATTTACCTCAGAAAAAGAAATCTAGTTGCTGTTTTCTGCTGGGCTATTTTAATCACTCATTTCTATTTTCACATGATGAGAGAGTTATGACACATCGACTCGCGCTCTGGGAAGTTTGATAAGATAAGTGACGTGACATTTAAAATCACATTATTTAATTATTCTAGTCTGTTGTCACAGAGATGCATTTAATCAAAGTAAACTCAAAGTATTGCATAACTAGTTTTCATTAAAACACAAAGCTAATTATAAGTGTCAGTCAATTTTAAATTATGTAATTAAGTATTTGTGAAAGTCTGAATCTGTGTTTTGGCACTTTTTAACACCTATGCATGTTTGTTATGAAATATTCAGCGTTAAATAAGAGTGTTGTGCTCTCTGCTCAATTTGTCATACGTCAAAAGCAGATGCTTTTATCCAAGGTCCCTGAGAACTGAACCCATGACATTGATGACTTCAAAAGCTTCTCCTAAATTCACTCTGGCCTGGTTTATCAACACAGCACTGACTTTGTGACAGAAATCTAGCGATCAGCAGATCAGGATGAGGAACTGCATCTCAAGCCTCCCGAGGCAGACGTCCAGCATCCAGACGTCTGCTGAGGTCACGGACGTCACCGAGACAGATATTTAACTTGATGTCTGTCTGCACACTTCTGATAAACAGCCAGCTGCGAGCAGCTTCAGGATATTGATAATCCAATAAAAGCAGACGCTATCAAGTGGTTTGGCAGGTCGCGGGGAAAGTGTTTCCTGCTCGCAGAAGGAAGACGTGCCATTTAATGCACAAGAGAAAGCCTTTAATGAAATGCTTAAAGATTGAATTTGGTTACTTCAGTGCATCAGCACGAGAGCCAGGAGATGTTTCACATGTGATGCTGTGTAGATAACTCGATTGAACGTGTTTTTAATAAGCGCAGCAGTGCAGGACATTACTGAACAGATCAAGTGATCTCAACAGAGAGCTGCATAACAGAAGTAAAATCCTATTCGTTGTTTTACATAAAGACATTTATTTTTAGCAATAATGTATCCGCTCTAATTTTTTGATGTGCGCTTGGGATGCATCTATCTTGTAATGAGAAGTGAGTATCAATAAAAGAGAAGCTTTAAGGTTTTTCTTTAAAATACGTTTGATGGTTTTAATACTTAAGAAATATTAGGGCTGTATTTTGACAGTTTTAAAGTAAAATAAGTTTAATAATATTACTTCTATACTTCATTTTTTATTGTGAAATATTACAATTTCTTATTTTCTCTTTTATTTTGCATTTTTTATGTTTATTTATTTGGTAGTAATAATACATTTTTGTAAAGTTATTTTTAATAATATTAATTAAATATGCAACCCAACTCATGAAAAATGTGCTACCCAACAAACAAACAAACACAGCAAACCTGGATTTCTTGTTTTAATTTTCATATTAAATTACGATCTCTCACAAGCGGTCAAATCTCTTTTATTATATTCTTTTATTCCTGTTTGGTCTCGCTCTACGGCTGTGAAATACTGTTTCCTGGCATTTGTCTCAAATCCCTTGACATGCTAATATTATTAACTGACAGCAAAATCACGATTAAGGTCTTTTACGTTCAAGACGTAATGGTGTTTTTTCTTCTACTCACTCTCTGGTGACTTCTGCTGATTTCAGCTTGTAGAATGTGATCGTCACTTAAGTGTGATTGAACACAACGATGTTAAACCATATTCTGCTGCTGTATGAATGTCTGTTATCATGCGGTTGGCTTATTTTGGTAATTTGATCAGACTTTAGGGTCTTATTAAATCTCAATGATGTGATGATTGAGTCTCATTGGCTCTCATTGAATTGAAAGCACTTAATCTGAGTGTGATGCTGATCTCAGTGGTCTGGACTGATTCTCAAACACAGATTGTAGACCACTGGCACTAATGGCTCTTTATGATCTGGGCTTGTCCTGGTTTCTCTTCTCCTCTGCTTCTCATTTTGTTCATGTTCTCTGGAAATCCCTTGCTCTCGTTTGGATTGAGGACTCGCACTAAAAGCTCTTTTGTTCAGTCGATGATGTCCTCAAAGGGAGGTTTTTCCTCTGAATGAACAAATGCTGGTGAAGAGCTTATAAACGGAAACATGTGGATGTTAATGAAGTTATTTGTCCACGCTCTGTTGGAGTTTAACGTTGTTTTATTCTGGGATATTAAAACACAAAAACACAATGATTGTCTGAAAGCTGTGGTTAAACATTAACACCACAGATGCTTCATCCTTTCTTCTCTTTCTTATTCTCCTTTTCTTCTGCTCCTCCTCAACTCCATTGGTCTATTTCTTTCTTTCACTCTTTCTTTCGCTCTTTCTTTCGCTCTTTCTTTCTTTCGCTCTTTCTTTCTTTCGCTCTTTCTTTCTATCGCTCTTTCTTTCTTCCTCTCTTTCTTTCTTCCTCTCTTTCTTCCTCTTTCTTTCTTCCTCTCTTTCTTCCTCTCTTTCTTCCTCTTTCTTTCGCTCTTTCTTTCACTCTTTCTTTCGCTCTTTCTTTCTTCCTCTCTTTCTTTCTTCCTCTCTTTCTTCCTCTTTCTTTCGCTCTTTCTTTCTTTCTTTCTTTCGCTCTTTCTTTCTTTCTTTCGCTCTTTCTTTCTTTCGCTCTTTCTTTCTTCCTCTCTTTCTTTCTTTCTTCCTCTCTTTCTTCCTCTTTCTTTTGCTCTTTCTTTCTTTCTTTCTTCCGCTCTTTCTTTCTTTCTTCCTCTCTTTCTTCCTCTTTCTTTTGCTCTTTCTTTCTTTCTTTCTTCCGCTCTTTCTTTCTTTCGCTCTTTCTTTCTTCCTCTCTTTCTTTCTTTCTTCCTCTCTTTCTTCCTCTTTCTTTTGCTCTTTCTTTCTTTCTTTCTTCCGCTCTTTCTTTCTTTCTTCCTCTCTTTCTTCCTCTTTCTTTTGCTCTTTCTTTCTTTCTTTCTTCCGCTCTTTCTTTCTTTCGCTCTTTCTTTCTTCCTCTCTTTCTTTCGCTCTTTCTTTCTTTCGCTCTTTCTTTCTTTCGCTCTTTCTTTCTTTCGCTCTTTCTTTCGCTCTTTCTTTCTTCCTCTCTTTCTTCCTCTCTTTCTTTCGCTCCTTTCTTTCGCTCTTTCTTTCTTTCACTCTTTCTTTTGCTCTTTCTTTCTTTCACTCTTTCTTTCGCTCTTTCTTTCTTTCGCTCTTTCTTTCTTTCGCTCTTTCTTTCTTTCGCTCTTTCTTTCTTTCGCTCTTTCTTTCTTCCTCTCTTTCTTTCGCTCTTTCTTTCTTTCTTTCGCTCCTTTCTTTCGCTCTTTTCTTTCGCTCTTTCTTTCTTCCTCTCTTTCTTTCGCTCTTTCTTTCGCTCCTTTCTTTCGCTCCTTTCTTTCGCTCTTTTCTTTCGCTCTTTCTTTCTTCCTCTCTTTCTTTCGCTCTTTCTTTCGCTCCTTTCTTTCGCTCCTTTCTTTCGCTCTTTTCTTTCGCTCTTTCTTTCTTCCTCTCTTTCTTTCGCTCTTTTCTTTCGCTCTTTCTTTCTTCCTCTCTTTCTTTCGCTCTTTCTTTCGCTCCTTTCTTTCGCTCCTTTCTTTCGCTCTTTTCTTTCGCTCTTTCTTTCTTTCGCTCTTTCTTTCTTTCGCTCGCTCTTTCTTTGGCTCTTTCGCTCTTTCTTTCTTTCGCTCGCTCTTTCTTTCGCTCGCTCTTTCTTTCGCTCGCTCTTTCTTTTGCTCGCTCTTTCTTTCGCTCGCTCTTTCTTTCGCTCTTTCTCGCTCTTTCTTTCTCGCTCTTTCTTTCTTTCTTTCTCGCTCTTTCTTTCTTTCCCGCTCTTTCTTTCTTTCTTTCTCGCTCTTTCTTTCTTTCTTTCTCGCTCTTTCTTTCTTTCTCTTTCTTTCTTTCTTTCTTTCTTTCTCTCTCTCTCTCTCTCTCTTTCTCTCTTCTCATTGTTCTTTTTCCTGTGTTTCTTCTAACTGTTTTCCTCCTTTGTTTTCTGTTTTTTATCCTCCTTGTTGCTCCTCTCATTCTCTTCCTCCTTGTTCTACTCATTTTCTTCCTGTTGTTGTTCTTCTCAATGTCCTTCTTATTGTTCTCATTGTTGGTCGTTTTCACGTTGTTCTTCTCTGTTCTTGTTTGTTGTTTTTCTTGTTGGTTGTCATCTCCTTCTCCCTTTTCTCCTTGCTTGTTGATCTCATTGATGTTCTTGTTGTTCTTCTCCACCTCCTTCATCATTTTGTTATTCTTTTTATGGTTTTCTCCTTCTAATAGTTCTTCTTTGTCTTCACTCTTCATCTTCTCTTCCTTCTCCTGCGTTCCTTTGTTTTGTTGTAGCCTAATTGTGTATTTCATGGATGGCTAGAACAGATTTAATTTGAGATCATATGACGGACTACAAACTCTTTGTTAGTTATTCCTGACTCTGATTAAACCTCACAGAAGATGTTGAGACCAGTATTAAAAATATAAAGCATGAAACACAATTAAAATACTGCAATCTTAAAATACGCTGGACTGGAAAACCCAATTACATCATTAACCTGTTACTCCACATGATAACTGTTTTCCCCTCCTTCTCTCTTGTGTGTCAACCAAAGATGCTTGAAAATGCAATGCTTTATTGATTTTAAGTTGGTTTTAATTACTTAATGGGTTATGCATGCATTACGGTTAGAGATCTCTAATTTTTTCTTATTAAATGTTCCTATTTTTGGCACAAAATTAGGAAAAAATAGAAATATCCGTTTGCTTTTTATAACTGTAAGTAGGTTAGTGGGTTCAATGTAAATAAATAAACATAAAAAGAGTATGAATAAAAAAGTGCTGCCAAGCTTAAGCTGTATTCTTAAGGGAACGCCTCACCAACGCTGCCTTTATATTTAATGTCGAGCTCTTGGCTGTTTTTCAACACATTGAATTCAGAACGATCACATCTCGTCCAAACGCTGAACTCTGGATTAGTGATCGACCGATATTGATTTTTTATAACCGATACCGATACTTTGTACGTTTATGTAACCGATATGCAGAACCGATATTTATTCACTGTTATAAAGTACATGAATAACTGAGTGAAGTCCATTCTTCTCTTTCAGTCATCTTAACAACAACAAAAAACTGTTGAAAATTAACATTTTCATGTAAAATTTTATCTTCAAATTACAATAATAAAAACATTTTATTTATAAAAAGCATCATCAGCAACACTGATATTAACAATAAGCAAAATAATGTTTTCAAATGGAGAAAATAAAGGACAGAAGTCATATCAACTTCATTTTAAACTACAGTTTTAGGTTTATAATCTGTTTAATAGACTAAAGAGTGAAGAATAATTCACTGAATAATATTCTCTGGAATATTGAAATAAGATATAACAAACAAAACATCGTATTTTATTGCATTTCTTAACTGTTTTATCAGAATTATTAAAATGTTTTTGTCTAGATTATTAAAACTGCTGACAGCGCAGTTTATCTATTTACACAGAACTATACTCAAACTGCGATCGCTTGCGGAGATAATAAATCATTAATTTAGACAGAGATGTATTTATTTAGATGTTTATTGGTGAAATAATGGTTCTATAGTAAATGTTAATATAATTTAGTGTGTTTCAAACGAGTGAATCTTGTATAAAGTTACATGCGGTGTGTGTGTGTGTGTGTGTGTGTGTGTGTGTCCACTGCTCCAAGTGTGTGTGTGTGTGTGTGTGTCCACTGCTCCAAGTGTGTGTGTGTGTGTGTGTGTGTCCACTGCTCCAGGTGTGTGTGTGTGTGTGTGTGTGTGTGTGTGTGTGTCCACTGCTCCAGGTGTGTGTGTGTGTGTCCACTGCTCCAGGTGTGTGTGTGTGTGTGTGTGTGTGTGTGCGTCTACTCTTCCGTGTGTGTGCGTGCGTCCACTTTTCCAGGTGTGTGTGTGTGTGTGTGTGTGTGTGTGTGTGTGTGTGTGTGTGTCCACTGGTGTGTGTGTACTTGGATGGGTCAAATACAGAGAACACATTTCACTGCTGGTTATACTCTGTATAAATGTGACTAATAAAAAAAAAAATATCGGTTATTGTTTTTTTTTTTCAAAACCGATATCCGATTATGTTAAAATGCTTAAATATCGGGAAAAATATCGGTAAACCGATATATCGGCCGATCTCTACTCTGGATGAGACCCTCGGGGGTGTGTTTCCTGACAAACTCCTCAGACCGTGCTGGCTGCCAAAACTCCTCTTCTTACAGGTTATTGTTAACCGTATGAAGATGGATGATATCGGGATTCCCTGTGAAGACGACCTGATCTGGTTTAACATCGTTCAACTACTGACCTGCTTCTGGAGTTATTATTTCTCTGCTCGTTTCTCCAGAGGCTTTTCAGAGAAGTCATCATTCATTTACTCTCCCTCTTGTCTTTCCACTGAACATAAAAGGAGAGTTTTGAAGACTTGCTTTTTGAAGCTTGACACGCTTCAGTCCCAGTTCATTGTAAGTGCATGAAACGCCTTCTTCCTTTTGTGCTCTGAGGGAGAAGGAACGTCAGTGTGAGGATTTATTTTGGAGTGAACCGTTATTTTCAATCAAGTTTTGAGAGCTTTGAACCGAACGGATGAATCATGATGTTATAACATCTGGTTTTCCTGCGAAAAGATTGAACAAGGTGAAGATAATGGAGAATAGCCTCTGCCTGCACTGTTTCCATGGTAACAGTGACTTCTCCCATTGGCTGATCTTGCTTTTACAGTGTTAAACAAACCCTTTTTAAAAATGCTGGAGTTATGAACCAGATTTTATTCATATTTTATTTCATTTATTTTATTTTTTATAAAAACTGACTAGTTTTTAAGAACCAGATATTTTGCAGAACTATTTTTTTTAAGTTTAATTAATTAATTAATTTTAATTGCACAATTAAAAGTTTTTTACATTTGGGTCTGTTAGCTCTTAAAATACAATGACTATAATTAGACAACACCTCATTTTATTATAAGACAGAAGATCTTTATATTGAATGCAACCGCAAACACTCCGCATGCGTTACACTTAAACACCAGTCAGTAATGAACTTTCAGTAATGAGTCTTATGTAATCATTAAAGATACTCGTTAAAGAACCTCAGAGCGTCTGTCTTGAGGAGTTAATTCCTTATCAACCCCTAAATATCCATGTGACTCTTTTCTTTAATGCTGTTTTATTTCTGGAATCTGATTGAGCTGTATTGCATATGGAATATGAATCGTGAATGAATGGAAATGATTGCACTGCTATCTGTATTGAGAACAGTGTTAGATTCTCTCACAGTTTTCCGCCGTTTGTTTTCCATTGATGAATGGACAATATAATGACCACATGTCACAATACCCCGTGCGCGTTTTACTTTGACTTTAATATCAGCGGCAATTCTGCGTCAAGCACTGTTTAAATAAAATAAAAATCAGCAAATACTGTGGAACCGAATAAATGAGAAACAAATGTTTTTTTGTTTTTTTAAACATCACATATATAGATCAGGATGCCTAATAGTTTACTGACAAAAATATGTATAGCCTGAATGCACTGTAAGTCGCTTTGGACAAAAGCGTCTGCTAAATGCATAAATGTAAAATGTAATAGATAGATTGCGAAGGCAATGCTGGAAGATGCGCTTTAGGTCTGTGTTTCTCAACCAGGGAGGCGAGAGATAAAACTACAATATAATATATTCACTAATATTATGACTCGCATGATAAGTCATGTACAAATATATATAGCCTATACATAAATAAATAACAGTACCACCTCTCTACGTATTCTGTGTTTCGGAGCAGCACATGTTTCTCATCGTGTGTAATACAGACTAAACGGCGGCTCAAAAACTCTGTATGAGCAAACTACAGCTCTCGGCTGGATAAAAGAAGCCAGTGTCACACGTAGCCTAAAGTTTTGATGGAGACTATTGTAATCAGGGTAAAGCTGATTACAGTGACATACAGGATCGTGCATTAGGCGCGCATCATGTCCATTATAAATGACGTGCAAAAAAGAACTGTGTATGTGCGCTCTCGATCAGTGAGTTTTCTGCTTGACTTAGATTAATGTCAGACTCAGAAGTCAACAGGCTTTAAACGAGCGCTTTTACGTTTGGTTTTGAAACTCTTCCGCATCGTCTTGTCTGTGTCTCCTCACTCTTCTTGTCTGTGTCACCTCACTCTTCTTGTCTGTGTCACCTCACTCTTCTTGTCTGTGTCACCTCACTCTTCTTGTCTGTCACCTCACTCTTCTTATCTGTGTCACCTCACTCTTCTTGTCTGTGTCACCTCACTCTTCTTGTCTGTGTCACCTCACTCTTCTTGTCTGTGTCACCTCACTCTTCTTGTCTGTGTCACCTCACTCTTCTTGTCTGTGTCTCCTCACTCTTCTTGTCAGTGTCTGTGTCACCTCACTCTTCTTGTCTGTGTCTCCTCACTCTTCTTGTCTGTGTCACCTCACTCTTCTTGTCTGTCTCCTCACTCTTCTTGTCAGTGTCTGTCACCTCACTCTTCTTGTCAGTGTCTGTCACCTCACTCTTCTTGTCTGTGTCACCTCACTCTTCTTGTCTGTGTCACCTCACTCTTCTTGTCTGTGTCTCCTCACTCTTCTTGTCTGTGTCTCCTCACTCTTCTTGTCCATGTCACCTCACTCTTCTTGTCTGTGTCACCTCACTCTTCTTGTCTGTGTCACCTCACTCTTCTTGTCTGTGTCACCTCACTCTTCTTGTGTCTCACCTTACTCTTGTCTATGTCTCCTCACTCTTCTTGTCCATGTCACCTCACTCTTCTTGTCCGTGTCACCTCACTCTTCTTGTCTGTCACCTCACTCTTCTTGTCTGTGTCACCTCACTCTTCTTGTCTGTGTCACCTCACTCTTCTTGTCAGTGTCTCCTCACTCTTCTTGTCCGTGTCTCCTCACTCTTCTTGTCCGTGTCACCTCACTCTTCTTGTCCGTGTCACCTCACTCTTCTTGTCTGTGTCTCCTCACTTTTCTTGTCTGTGTCTCCTCACTCTTCTTGTCTGTGTCACCTCACTCTTCTTGTCCGTGTCTCCTCACTCTTCTTGTCCGTGTCACCTCACTCTTCTTGTCTGTGTCACCTCACTCTTCTTGTCTGTGTCTCCTCACTTTTCTTGTCTGTGTCTCCTCACTCTTCTTGTCTGTGTCTCCTCACTCGTCTTGTCTGTGTCTCCTCACTCGTCTTGTCTGTGTCTCCTCACTCGTCTTGTCTGTGTCACCTCACTCGTCTTGTCTGTGTCACCTCACTCTTCTTGTCTGTGTCTCCTCACTCTTCTTGTCTGTGTCTCCTCACTCTTCTTGTCTGTGTCTCCTCACTCTTCTTGTCTGTGTCACCTCACTCTTCTTGTCAGTCATCTCTCTTCACGTGATAAATGAAATCTGATCTGTGATGTAGAGGTCTGCGTGGGACTGTTTGAGGTTTTATTATTTTGATCACTGTAACATAGTGTTCAGAAGAGAGGGCATCTGTAAAATCAAGAAGAGGCGCAAGTGCCTTACTGACAGTCTAGGACATCAATACCCTGCCAAGTAGGCACCAGATGCCTGGTTGACCTGTCAGCAGCCAGGACTTGCATAATGGCCTTCTCTTACTCAAGTATCTGCTGAATCATCTTCTGCCTTGATCCCCATCGTGTTGCCGATTCAGTCTCAAGTTTGTGTGGCGGAAGGCCAAGTTCTACTTGAGCATCTTTGAGTGTTCGCTGCTTTCTCCAGCTGTGTGAAAACACACTGACAATCTTCTTACAGACTCCCACAGCTCTGTCAAGCCTGGTATCCCTCATGCATCTCTCTGCAAAACAACAACAAAACGATTGGTTTATTTTTATGCATTCATTTATTTTTCTTTTGCACAAGAATAAAATAAATAAAATAAAAAACAAACGAAAAAAAAGTTAAAAGTAAAATTAAAATAATAGATTCAACCAAAAAATCATGAATTAATCATTTAAATCATTTAATATGAAGTGCATGAATTACGTAATGTATGTAATGAATTACTGTTCAAAATACTGCATATAGTTACATTACTAATGCAGAAACATGCATAGCAAATAAAGTAAATATTAAGCTCATGTTTGCTCAGTGTGCATGCATTAAAATATACTGACACTAAGAGAGAAATACAGTAAATATTAAGCTCATGTTTGCTCAGTGTGCATGCATTAAAATATACTGACACTAAGAGAGAAATACAGTAAATATTAAGCTCATGTTTGCTCAGTGTGCATGCATTAAAATATACTGACACTAAGAGAGAAAGAGTAAACTTACCAATATCAATGTGTAGACAATGGCCAAAGCAAGACAGTCTTGTCCACATGTTTATAGTGACTGCTTTTACACAGATCACGTTGCGACATTCAGCAACAAAGTTTTTAGCGCTGCCCCACAATTTTATCAATAAATTATCTTAATCGCTCAAGAGCTACATTATCTTTCTCAACAAGGAGCTGGTAACATCATACATACACGGCATCTCTCTCTCTCTTTCTCTCTCGCTCTCTCTCTCTCTCTCTTTCTCTCTCTCTCTCTCATATAAGTGAACAGTTGATGAATTACACTTTTCTGAGAATATATTGAAGTGGAGATTGCTAAACTGCAAGCTAGCCGGTGTTTTCAGAAAGCAAGCGTGTTTATCCACAGTGGAGAGAGCGCGCGTACACATGGTTGCCAGGTTGACAAAGATAAATATCACACTTGGCAGATATTTCCGTATTGCGGAGGTGGGAATCTCTGTTTCGGGGATTACGTCACTTTATATCAAGCAACCCAGTAGTCTTCATCTGCGGCCAGATTAAACATCGGTGTTGAACATTTTAAAAGGTGTTCTTGTATTCAAATTAAGTGCGGTCCACTGCTGCACACGTGCCACAATATCGATACAGGGCCAGCTAATCTCTATGACGATACATCGTCGTATCAATATATCGTATCAGTGGTAGAGTATTGCGTTAGCAGCGCAAAAGGTTGTGGGTTCGATTCCCAGGGAACACGTACTGGAAAAAATGTTTAGCCTGAATAGTGCATTCATTCAGTCGCTTTGGATAAAAGTGTCTGCTAAATGCATAAATGTAAATGTTGATACTGCAGTAGAGTGTGTCTGTGCTGCTGTCTATGTAGGCAGCACACTAGGTGTTTGGAACGGCTCCTGTGGCTGAAGGAGAGTTGAGGCCAGTGTAGCAGAACAATCTACCGCAGTGCCGCTGCAGCCCAACCTCACCTTCTTCTTTTCTGTCTCTCTGTCTCTGTCTGTGCTAAGCCTGAGTCTCACTGGGTCTCATCTGGCGGATCGAGCCCATTAGCCGCTCATATGCTGTGTTCGGACAGTGCCAAGGGTTGGATCATGTCTCTTCAGCACTGATCCAGTCATCCTCAGCCGTTACTGGCACCGACACTGGGATGTAGCACAATCTGTTTCACACACAGCACTGAGGCCAGGGTTTCAGCATTAGTGCTCATGTATTATCTGTGTTTCTCCTCCAGACTGAAGGAACACGGTTTAAATACACTTTCCATTAAATATACGACCCTTTGGCTCCATATACTAGATATAATCCCACATTTACCACTTTGCAGCAGAAATAGATCACCCAAAATAACAAAAATAGTCATGATTTATTGAATTAGTTGTATTATTTTGTGTATATTTTCTTTTTTATTTATGTGGTACCAAATTGGAATTGATCCTGGCTGCTCTTTATATAATCATTAGTCTTTTTGTCTTAAAAGTAAAGCTTTCTCATCTGGTGCAGATTGAAAACAAATAGATCTATGAAAATGATTAATCGATTTATCATCTAGTATTACTATTAAATGAGCGGACGATACTGAGGCATTTATATTATCAGTCTTATATTTTGAATTAAGTCTTATGCCTTCTTGGAGACAGTGTAGATTTACATTTATTAGGTTGAATTGTTTATAGAAACACGTGTGCCTATTTCAGATTCACATTTGAAATAATGATAATTCATACGTTTTTATGAAGATGTTGATTTGTTTTCTTCCTCTTCTTTTTTATGTTGTATATTGTATAGTATTATATTGTGTTTTTTTAATTATTGTATTTAAACAGATTATTTAAATGTAGTATTATTATTGTTTTGTAGTATAATATAGTATGTTAATTTATTTAAATATATTACTAGTTTGATTATTCTACTTTATATTATGTATTTTACATTATTATTATTATTAGTCCCCCAAATGCATTTTTAATAATAATATTGTGTAAAATAAATCTAATAATAATAATAATAATCATCATAGTTATTATTTGGCATTATAAAAGTCACATTTTGACCCAAATTGAAGTCATAATTTACTACAAATCTTCCTCTTTCTTCATATTTACTGCTATAAATCTGCATAGATGCCGGCCAATCATAATAGTTGTGCAGATACGGTCCAGTCATGTTTGATCTAGTGATTGCAGCAGCTGGTTGAATGGTGGCCGTCTCGTCTGATAATGCATCTATTTATTATATAGGTAAAACATTCATCATCTCAGTAACATTGCATTGAATGCATCTACATGTGTTCGAACCTACAACCTCAGATCGTTAGCAGTTTCCCTTCAGTCAGAAAACTCCCACACAGACGTCTGTGTGACACAAGCTCTCGACTCCCCTGTGCTTGCCTCAAATCAGTTTTTAGATGCAGCTGAAATGATCCGTCCTGTTTTTAGTGCCGCGGGTCTGTGTGGGCTGTTTAGATTTCCCATGGTTCCTGTCAAGGAGTGAATAGCTGTTACCGGCGGAGCGTGTGAGAGCAGGTGAGCGCTGGGACGAGTGGGCTGGTTCAGACGGAGTTGGACACTCATCAAACGAGTGTCTAGTGTTCCATTGCGTCAGAACGATCTGTATTATATAACCGCACTCAGTATGAGAGAGGAGATTATCAGATGATGCTGACTGCTTTCATATCTGCTTGTTGTGTCCGTGTGGATGATTGTCCTTTTGAATACTCTAGATTATGGAGAAAAGACTGTGCATTTGTACAGCTTTACTGCTGTAATAATAATACTAAATGTATTATATGTTATAACAGTTATTATTATTAGTGGTCAAACGATATGGCTTTTTCGATTACCGATACCTTAAAGAGGAGAGTGACTGATTGCACACATGTAAAATATATGATAAATATGAAGAAAAAAAAATTATATAACATGCGTAATAATTGCTGCAATGAAATTTAGATCTATTTTACATATTTACTGATATTTATCAGCCAATAGCGATAATGAAAAAAATTCAAATATTGGCCAATGTACCAGCCTTGGCTATATATTTACTAAATTAGAAATTATAACTTATAAAATGAATCAATATTAAAAATGTAACTGAACTTGGTTAAATTAATTAGCTATTATTTCTCATAAATAAATAATTAAAACAACTAATAGTTTACTTAGTTTGAAATCGAGGATGTAAAGTTTATACTATCTTTAAGCTCAGGTGCACTGTCAAAATAAAAGTCTCTTCCTGTCGCGGTCATAAAGTTGCCTCCGACACATATCGGCGATAAAGATAATTTATTTTCAAATATTGCCCCATATATTAGCTTTGGTAATTTATCGGTTAACCAGTAATTACTATTATTATTAATTATAAAAATAAATGTAAAATATTTAATAATAATAAAATAAAATTTTCTTTTCTCTTAAATTAAATGCTTAACTTTACAAAGAAATAGTTAAAACATGAATAATTTGCATAGTTAAAAATGAAGGATTTAAAGGTTAAGCTTGCATGTGCACTCAGGATTTTCTGTTCTTAGCACGGTCAAAATTAAAGCTTTTATTGACACTTATCGGCCACTTATCGGCTTATAGGCCTACCAATAAGTATTATTATTATTTAAGTATAAATCTATATAAACATTTTTTTTAAATGCATAAAATAAAGTATTGTCCCATTGCTGTCAAAATAAAAGCTGTTTTTTGACACTTATCGGCTGATACTGATAATTCAAAAATGTCAAATATCGGCCAATATACGGTAATATATCGGTCAACCAATAATTACTATTATTACTAAGTATAAATATAGCATTTCTTTCTTTTAAAAAACTCTCTAGAATGTTAGATTTCTGTGTAGTTAGAATGAGTATTAATAATCGTATCGGTCTCCTCAGGCTCTTCATCAGGATGTTGCAGTGATTGAAGGGAAACATCTGGTCATGATGATGTGGAGTTTTGGGAACCCGACCTGTACGGGTCAGGCCAACTGTTACAGCAATGCTTCCAAAGACTACTGCTACTCAGCCCGGATCCGCAGTACCGTGCTGCAGGGCCTGCCCTTCGGAGGGGTTCCCACTGTCCTCGCGCTGGACTTTATGTGCTTCCTGGTAAGTGTCCTGAATGGAAAAATGTGCACCTTGTCTTTGAGCTCTGCCTGTAGAATAGTTTGATATTAGCTTTAAAATACCCAAACATCGCAAAATGATTATTAAAATGTTCATCTATGTTCTACATCTAATGGTGAGAATTGGGATTATATGATGATCTGGTGACGAGATGACGAACTGAGCTTTTTCATGTCTACATGCAGTCAATGTAATCCATCTATTAATCATGCTGTTTTTTAAAAATCGTTTGGACAGATCTAAATTTACACTGCAGTGCTGTGCTATTCTAATGGAACACATGTTAGAATGTTGACCTTGGAACCAATGGATTGACACACATTTCTGGTTGTCTGGTCAGAGTTATATATACATGATCTCTTCGTATTGAAAAATCAAACGACCTTGTATTTTTAATATGAGCACGGTTAGACAGAGCTGAAGCGAGTGGCTGTCAGAGCTACGTAACAGCAGTGGTTTAACCTACTTACTGTCTGCTCAACTCAGCACCTTGGCTGCCCTCTTGACCTACATTTCTCACTGATGTCTTCAGTTGTGAGCTGCAAATCAGTGTAAACTATAAACGGCAAACAAGTTCTTCATCTCTGCTCAGGCCAATATAAACCTGATTAAAAGACCCAAACCACATCAGCAGAACAATTAAGCCTTGAGTTATCCTCAGATCTATTAATAGCATTTTTATTTTCTTCAATCTGATAACTGTTGTCATCATCAGGGTCTTAATAGATGACCACAGCTGGGTAGAACAGAATTCTTGTTGTCCAAGTGCTAAACTTCATTAATCGAAAGCAGATTTATCAGGATTTTCTAGTTATAGCACCCCATATGGACAGAATTGGATGAAAATTGGTGCATTCCCTGAAATTGTCCTGATATTCTTATGTACCAGATGTCACTAAGTTTGATCATTGTGTTCAGAAGATGCATGCATTAGTAGAAGTAGGCCATGGCCAAACATTTAATTGGCTTGTGTTTGCATGCTGAATGAATTAATAAATAAAAATCCCCTAAATTATGTTCTTTCAAGAGTGCTTTTTCAACTATGAAGTATTACTTTTTTACATTATTGAATAGTCAATTTCATGTCACACACAGTAATGATTTATTTCACAATATGCTTGTAAACATTTGGCCTTGAGCACATTTATTTAACTGAATTTGTGTAATAGCTTGACTTCTTTATCACATGGCTGATTGTCTCTGTATCTCCATCTCTCAGGTTCTTCTTTTTGTCTTCTCCATCTTGCGGAAAGTGGCTTGGGATTACGGCCGTCTGGCCCTGGTGACCGATGCTGACAGGTAAGGACATGTCGCTGTCAAACCTGCCTGATTAATGGGTGTCATTTGGATGTCAAATTTCATTAATTCTCATTGATGTGCAGTCTTCAATTCTCCTTTATATTATTTGTAGATGATGTGTGTATGTTGTTTTACTTTTAAAATGGCAAGCAAAAGAAACCTGGGGTGAAAAAGAAAGCATTTCATGCTGGTGTTATTTGAGTCCCATGTATACAGTCTGAAAAATGACAGTGTTTGGCATATGTGGAGAAAATCCCCAGAATACCTGATCCACACTCTGAACTGAAATGACCAGCATCAGTGGACATAATCTCATCCAATCAATGAAGTCCTCTCATAGAGTACCACCTATGGTGGCCAATAATGGCTGCAATCCTGATGTTTAAGTAGAATCACTGAGATTAACCTTCACTTTCCCGCTAACCACAGGTCTTAAGAACACATCCGAGTAAACCGAAAGACCACCACCTCTGGTTACTGATGAAATAGTATTTCTATGTCCCATGGGATGAAATTTAGGTCTGTTTTTTGAGAAATGATAGTCTTACAAAAAAGTTCCTCCTTGGTTTTCACACCCATGCCCATTGCTCTATTTATGCCAAATAAAGACAAGTACACAACTCAACAACAACTCAAATTATAGCCACATTTTGCAATCTTGAGGGTCTTAATAAATGGCAAAAGTTTAGAAAATGACCACAGTTTGGTAGAACATAAAAATTGTTGTCCGAGAACTGAACTTCCTTGATCGAAGTTGCAGATTAATAAGGATTTCCTAGTTATAGCGCCCCCTATGGACAGATTTGGATGAAAATTGGTGCGTGTACTCAAATTGTCCTGATGTTCATATGTACCAAGTTTCATTAAGTTTGAGCATTGCTTTCAAAATGTACGTCCTTTAGTAGAAACAGGCTACGACCAAACATTTACATTGACTCGTGTGCTGAATTAATTAATGAATCACCATCCTCTAAATTATGTTCTTTCAGGAGTGTATCTTGATGATGCTAGTAGTTTTGGGTAATTATAAATCAGGTTCTGTCTCATATTGATAGCTTTCTTCCATCTGTACACATCACGTGTGCTTTTGCCCATTCTCACAGATTGAATATACAGGTGCAACTAAACGCACCCAAAACCCCTCATGATCCACTGATGTTTCTTAAGCAGGAAAAGGAAGTGAATTAAAAACCGCTCACACAAGCCATCTGCTTCATTAGACAGTGGGTTTCATTATCGCTGAGCATATTTGCTGTGTTTCTGCTGCTGTCGGTACACATCACCACTGTTTCTAATTTCACTCTCCTCTTCCTCCTCTTGCTTTTCTTTTTTTCCCCTTCCCTCGCTGGTGCGGAATGGAGCCAGAAATATTCCCACATATAATTTTCCATTGAATCAATCATGTATTATTTGCTGCTTATTAAGGTTGCTGGAAATAGACAGAGTCACTGGCATTGTCTTTTTTAACTTGGTTACATAAGTGCCACACACATCGTTTTAAAGCAGGGGTCTCCAACCCTGCTCCTGGAGAGCTACCGTCCTACAGATTTCATCTCCAACCCCAATCAAACACACCTGAACCAGCTAATCAAGGTCTTCAAGGCTACTTGTTAATTTCAGACAGGTGTGTTGGAGCAGGGTTGGATCTGAAATCTGCAGGATGGTAGCTCTCCAGGAGCAGGGTTGGAGATCGCTGTTTTAAAGACTGAGCTTGTAAGAGCTGCAGTTTAATCTGGTGATCACTAACCAGTAACCTACCCTGGTACTGCCTTGATTTTTTTTGAAGGGCATTAAGGGAACACACATACTGACAATACAAATGTATAGCCTGAATGCACTGTAAGTCGCTTTGGATAAAAGCGTCTGCTAAATGCATAAATGTAAATGTAAGTGAGGGGTACCATTTGCATATTTGTGATTCTGAAAGCTTTGAAGGCTGTTGTATAAATTGATTTCTTGTTAAAAGTCTAACTGTTTGATGCTTTGCTTCCTGTAGTAGAGTGGAAACCGGAAATATAGCTTTGAGGGGCTTCATACTGGGTTTGTAGGGCAATTTTGCTTCTCCATCTCCCTTCTTGCTGTCTTCCACTGTGTACATTCGTCCATCCTCTCACTCAATCTCTCATTTCTGTCATCTATGACCAAAGGCAATTTAAAAATGACTTGAATTTAGTATATTGTTGTGGTTTGTAGATTAGTGTTTCTGGACCGCTGCATGCTGCTGACTGCACAGCATCCATCTGTAACTACAGCGACACACTCCAGAGGAAAAACCCTTCAAATCGCTGATTCTGTGTTTCCCATGTGGACTGTACATTAAACACGAGACTGCAGTTTACACTCTTGTGACTGTACGGTTCATAACGAACAGATTTACACGCCAATGCTGAAGGGAAAGCACAGCTGTAATGTGGTGTAATTGAGCCGCTTTAAGCAGCTGTTGGCATTAAAAGAGGATCCTAGACTCATTGAAACATCACAGAAATGTGGAGCATGTGCTTTCGACTGTCCACACTAGGATTGGGTCGTCATCATATTTTGGGATTTGACTGTACTACCCCTAATGTTATTTTACATTTTATTTTGTTTTTCTTTAATATATTTTAATTGTTTGTTTTATTTGATATTTTATTATTTTTAAATTGTATTTTTAAAAAAAAATTTCCCTTTTAGTTTGTATTTTTTATTCTTTATCTTTGTATATTATTTTAAATGATTAA
The DNA here is from genome assembly GCA_027422435.1 of Schizopygopsis pylzovi. Classification (NCBI taxonomy): domain Eukaryota; kingdom Metazoa; phylum Chordata; class Actinopteri; order Cypriniformes; family Cyprinidae; genus Schizopygopsis; species Schizopygopsis pylzovi. Next base: position 25,698,572 of record CM049835.1, on the reverse strand, counting down.
TATATATATATTTTTTAATTGTACTTTAAAAAAATGTTCCCTTTTAGTTTGTATTTTTTTTTTTTATCTTTGTATATTATTTTAAATGATTAATATTTATTTTGTATTTTTATATTATGTTTACTTTTAATTTAGATAAATTTAGTTTTTCTACTTTTGTTTAAAGTATGTTGGGAGATACTGATATGTTATCCGATATATCGTGCATCTCAACGTCTCACCTAACGCCGTCTCTATTTCCACAGCCGAAGCCCTGACAGCTGCAGTCTTCACAGATTTATTGATCTGAATGAATTCAAGCTTATTTTTTCTTTCCTTCCCAAGACAGAAGAGAAGATTGAGCGGTCTGGAGGAGCGGGAGTAGTATGTTCAGTTATTGTTCCTTATTCTGCTCACTGAAAAACTAACCGCTCACTTCTTCTGATAAACTTGTGTGTGTGATGGTTTGTAATGGGTTCCTCACCTTTGAACTTTTTCTAACACACAAGATGTTGCTTTAATGTTCTGTGTGTGATTGCTCTCCTGAGTGTTTTCTCTCCCTGCTCACCACATATTAATATTCCTCTGGTGTGTGTATGTGATGTTTGACTCGTGTGTATATTTGGCTTCCCGAAGGGCCTCTAACACACAAGTGTCAATAACCGCCTGCCCTTCATTTCTCTTTGTGACGTTTGTTATTTGACTACAGTAGGAGGAAGGAACGGAGTAACTATGAGCCTGTACGCAGGTAAAAGAGCTTTAGCGTGTCTTTCTGACCCGTTGTGACCCCAAAAGTGGATCCAAAGAGACCCTTGAGTATTGTGAGTCGTCCTGCCCTTGTGAATGTGTATCATCTCATGTAGAGTGATTTGATTATCACGGGTGGATATGATCTCCACAACGGAGCCGCTGAAGTCATTTTAGCTGTAGATGACAGTGTCCTTGTCCTCCCAGAGTTGCCCTAATGATCCGAAACAGTGAATTCAATTTCAAATGGATTTAAAGGAATATTTCTCCAAAAAATGAAAATTCTGTTAGAATTGTATTCATGCTCATGATGTTCCAAAGTAGAGATGAGTCACAAAAGATGACTAGTCAACCAGCAAACAAGTTATTACAAGTTTTTTTTTGTGTGCATATAAGAATTTATGTAATAAAAAAGGAAATTTAAGAAATATTATACAGTAATTGTTTAAGATTTAATTTCATTTTTATATTTTTGGTTTAATTGGTTGTTGTTTTATTTTGCTTTAATTTTTTTATTTGTATTTATTTTATTTGCACATTGCGTCTTTAATTCTTTACTGCCCAAAAAGGACACACACAAAAAAACTACAACTATAAAGCATAATTAAAGTAGTCCCGTCATGGAATATAAAAGTAGTCCAGTGACATCTGCGCTATCCCTATACATGCACTATAAATCACAAGCTGTATAGAATATAATTCGTTTCAGCTCTAAACCAACAGAGTCTGTTCATGGCATCAGCAGAGTTTTGTGCCGCACAAACACTGCTGTATTATTGATTTGATTTGATTGACAGGGGATGTGTTGACGAATGAAGACAAGTGTAGAAACAGCTTGGACTCCGTGCTGAGTTCAGGAAACACTCAACTCAGGGATTTATTTTTACTCATTTGTTAAATGTTCATTCTGGCCCGGTTACCTTTTGAACCTCTGTTCTTATCAGTGCATTTGAGACGCAGCAGTGCTCGTGTTTCTGAGAGGACGATTCCTGCGTCCCTCACGTATCCTTCTTGTTCTGTTAGTCTAATGATAAACCACGGTGGTAATGATGCTTTGACGGGATCCTCTTTCAAACCGTGTCAGTGCTGTTCTGGAATCGTTTCTCGTAAGGAAAAAGAGGATCCGGCCCTTTAAACCTGCTGGTTTTCAACAAGGAACTAGTCATGCCAGAGATAATGTCCTCGGTATGAATATATTCAAATAGAACAGCTATTTTAAATTATAGTAATATTTAACAATATTCATGTTTTACTCAAATAAATGCATCATTGGTGAGCAAAAGAGACTTCTTTCAAACAAATCTTACCGAACACAAATGTTTGAACGATAGTGCATGTGTGTTGCTCAAATATGATATGTGTGAATAAATTCAAGTGTGTGTGTGTGTGTGTGTGTGTGTGTGTTGTGTGTGTGTGTGTGTGTGTGTGTGTTGTTTCTAAATGTATCTGAAAGAAAAGCCAAGTTAAAGGGACGTTAAAGTCATTTATTTCATGAAATAGTTTATTTTCAATACGAGTTGTCGATTTGACTTTGGATCAAGCTCAATGTCTTTATTACCGTTTCCCAAAGCGTGTGTCCCAGCCCCTCTCGCTCCGTATGGACTCCATTGATTCTTCCATGCAACACTGACCTCATGTCATCGTCATATACGCTCGGAAAGAGCCAACGGCCTTTATAGAGGCGAGAACTTCCTCCCTCCTTCATTTCGTATTAAATCACAGCCGTGATGAACCAGCATTTCTGCGCTCGTTTTGGACAGCGTCCTTGAAAGTCCCCAGAAGCCTTCAGGAGAGAAAATGACTCGACAAAAACCCCCAAATAAACTCCCTCAAACTGAAACCTCAGGATCCCTTGAAGTGATTTGACTAAAATAGATCTTTTTTAAAGGTCAGCATACAACTGATATATATGATATGACAATATTTAATTTATAGATTGTTAAAAAAACATAACTGCTGAAATTATGTATATATATTTACATAATATTTATATATTCACATAATAACTTGAAACTAAATAAATGTAAAAAATATTTGAATGATTAAAAAAAACAGAAGTGCCCAAATATTTGAATATGAATGGCCAAAAATGACATTTGATTGAGGCGTGCAGGCTAAAAGTAAATGTTGCATCATATATAATCCAACTGTATATTAAAATGTATTATATTAAAAGTACATTTACATTTATGCGTTTAGCAGACGCTTTTATCCAAAGTGACTTACAGTGCATTCAGGTTATACATGTATTGTCAGTATGTGTTCCCTGGGAATTGAACCCACAACCTTTGCCCTGCTAACGCAATTAGGAAGCCACAGGAACACTGTATAATTAATAGTTAAACAAATTTTTTTTTATTTGTATTATACTTTCCTTTTACTTGTATTATTTACATTAACAATTAAAAGCAATGTTGATATTGACACACAAAAACTGACTGGCCAATAGTTGAAATAAATACCAAATATTGGCCAATTTATCGGCCTTGGCAATATCGACACATTGGCTAAACAAAAAAACAGATTGGCCAACAGTTAACAAAAAGTCACGTGGTATCGACACGTGCTAAACACAAAAACTGATTGACTTATGCACATTTAAAAAATGGCAATATCAACACATCGGCCGTACAGCGACGTTGATATTGAACTGATTGGCCGATATCAATAGCTGAAAATGCCATATAGTATATCGGCTTTGGTTATACACAAATATATCAGCTAGCAGTTTAAAAACTGTAAAATATCGGCCGATATTTTAGACATGGAAATATCGACACATCCGCCACACAGTAAAACTGATTGTCCAATGCCGATAGTTGAAAAATGCCAAATATTGGCCGATATATCGGCCTTGGCAATATATCGTAAACCACTAATCCAAAGGAAATTGTATGATTTAGCCTCACTCACAGGTGACATCAAAAACCTGTGTAGGCTGAGATTTCTGCAGGAAATTGTAAAAGCTGACATCACCCACCAAAATCGGCCCTTGGGATCCCATCTTAAGCTGTTTTCCAGCCTCTTAAGAGATCAGTGCAGGACTTCAGCATCTCCTGTCTGTCTTCACCTGTGTTCACCTCTAATCCTGCCCGAGAAACCAGCCAGCATCCTCACATACTCTCACCGAGAGCCTTTTATAGGCCTGACCGGACGTGTTGAAGCCATAAACCCCCTAGAATTCATAGTGTTCATATATGCAGTAATAGTGTGTGTGTGTGCGCTGTCTGCGTGCGTGCGCGTGTGTGCGTGTCTGCGTGCGTGTGTGCGTGTCTGCGTGCGTGTGTACGTGCGCGTGTGTGTGTGTGTGTGTGCGCGTCAGCGTGTGCGCTTCTGCGTATGTGTGTGTCTGCGTGTGTCTGCGTGTGTGCGTGTGCGTGCGTGTGTGTGTGTGTCTGCGTGTGTGTGTCTGCGTGTGTGTGTCTGTGTGTGTGTGTCTGCGTGTGTGTGTCTGCGTCTGTGTCTGCGTGTGTGTGTCTGCGTGTGTGTGTCTGCGTGTGTGTGTGCGTGTGTGTGCGTGTCTGTGTCTGTGTCTGTGTCTGCGTGCGCGCATGCGTGTGTGTGTGTGCGTGCGTCTGCGCTCATCACACATTCATAGTTTGTGTTTTCATTGCAGGGCTTCTGTTCCTGGTTGACGGCTATATTCAGAATAAAGTAAGTGTCTCTTTGGCTCTAATGTGAGGTTGTTAATATCAGTAGCACAGCACAACAGATCACTCAATACTGTACTGCATGTTCTGTACAAGAGAGTTTCGCAAACGCTTTTTGTCAGCTGAGCGCCTTTGACCTGAAAGTACCCCTAAAATTATGAGTTAAGATATTAATCATTTAATATCAACACATTTGCATGTTCACCGTTCTCTAACATTGCTTATGAGACATACAGCTAAACAGAATATTTCATCTTTTTAAAAGTGTTTTATTGTAATAGTTTTCATTTTAATTGTATTTGTTTATGATTTAATTTGTTTTTAGACAGTTTTATTTAGATTTGTATTTTAAATGATTTTTTTTCAATTGTATATTTTTGTTTGTATATTAATTCTATAGTGTTTTACTTTAAAATTATTTATATATTTTAATTTTTATAAAAAAAAAAAATATTATACAGTTTTATGATTTGTTTTCTTTTAGTAAGCAATTGTATATTTTGGATTTTCATTTAGATTTATGCATTTTTACCAAGCATTTTATTTTTCATATTATTTTAAATAATTAATTTAACTCTATATTTTATGGTTTAATTCACGTATTCATATAATATTATTTTTATTTTGGTTTTTATTTTAAAATAATTTTAATTGTACATTTTTATATTTTTTATAAATTTTGTAGCGTTTTTTTAATGTACATTTTTATTATTTTAAAAATCTTTTATCAAGCATTTTATTCAAATTATATTTATTTATTATTTTTAAATCACGTATTTTTGTTGCACATCTCATGATTTTAGAAATTTTTTGTAAGCATTTTATTTTGCTGAAATGTATTTATTTTATTTTCACTATTATTTTTTAATTATTTACTTTAGCTTTTCTTCAACTCACAAACCTCCTACATTTCCCGTAGAAACCTCCCTGCTCAATAATGCATACTATATATTCTATAAAGTATACTATTTACGTATATAATACATTTACATTTATGCATTTAGCAGACGCTTTTATTCAAAGTGACTTACAGTGCATTCAGGTTATACATGTATTGTCAGTATGTGTTCCCTGGGAATCGAACCCACAACCTTTGCGCTGCTAACACAATGCTCTACCACTGAGCCACAGGAACACAGAAGAACACCTAAAACTCTGTAATCAAGCATTCTCTCTATCATGCAGTATGAGGGGCGGCTAACATGAGTCTCGTTCCCCGCAGGGACGAGGAGATCCGGGAGAAGTGCGGTGAAGATGCCGTTCATTATCTGTCGTTCCAGCGGCACATCATCGGTCTGCTGGTTGTGGTGGGCGTGCTGTCGGTGGGCATCGTTCTGCCGGTCAACTTCTCAGGCAACCTGCTGGGTGAGTCCTGGACCAGAGAGGTCAGAGGTCAGCGGTGCGATTGTAGGAGGTGGTGCTTGATAGAAAGTATTATATTTGCTTAAAAGTAGATATTACAAATAAATAAAATAGATAAAATTGTGATGCATGATATATCGGTGGCCAATGTATTCAACGCTGATTATTCATTTTGGTTCGTTTTAATCAGTATTGTCTGTTGTAGGTAAATATTTTTTTTTTTTTTTTGGATGAATTAACCCTGTAAAGCCTGCTGTATCAGATTTGATCAAGTATTTTTCATATTTAGGAAGTAAAAGGCCTTCTAGTATAATTGCACAAGCTGTGAATTTTTGTAAAGTAAACAAAAGAACAACATTTTTATATTTTTTTATTAGTTTTATGATTTTATTCATTCATAAAGCGTTTTATATTGATGTTGAATCATTTATTTTAAATGTAGTTGTTATATATTTTTAGCAAGCATTTTGGTTTGATCATTATCATTTTAAAGTCCTTTATTTTTACTGTATTTTATAATTTTATTCATTTGTAAAATGTTTTGTTTAGATTTTTTTATTTTAAAATGATTTTATCTTTTTTGTACATTTTTATGATCTGTTTTAGTCGTTTATTTTGTGTTTTTATTTTTATCATTTAAAAATTATTTTATTAATTAAGTGCATTTAAAAAAAACTTTTTCATGATTTTATTATTTGTATTTTAAAATGATCTATTTTATGATTTTTTTTTACTTTTAGTAATTTTTTATTTTGTTTTTCATTTAACACATCTAATGATTTCATTTTTTTATTTTAAATGTATCTGATTTGAATTAGCTTCACATTTTTAATTGCCATTTATTATGTATTTAATATTTTGTCTGAAGGTTCAATAAATGGTTCTATTAATAAAAGTTTAAATTTCACCTGTCAGCGTTTACGGGATTAACAAGTGGAACCACGGGCTAATACACATCTGTATATGTGTGCTGTTTACATGTTCACACGATTAATCATGAGTTATTGCATCGGCCACAAAGAGCTGGTGATTACTGCTGATGTTTATCGGCTGAAGATAAAGATATGCGACTCCCATTATGGTCTGGTTATAGGACTCTCCATCATTAGACGCTGGTCTCTCGCGTGGCACGCTGTAGATTATCATCAGAGCGGGTTAATCCGCTCCAGTAATGAGATTCAGCTTCTATCTGCTCGGTGGGTAATTGGATACCTGGTGCAGGGAAAGAGGACGGAAGAGGTCAAAGAGAACGGGAAGAGGTCAAACAGATGAGCGGACGCTTCGCACGAGTCCTTCGAGACGGGAACGGTGTGCACAGAGTCACAGAGGACAGAGTTCGGTCAGGGAAGAGGTCAAACAGATGAGCGGACGCTTCGCACGAGTCGTTCGAGACGGGAACGGTGTGCACAGAGTCACAGAGGACAGAGTTCGGTCAGGGAAGAGGTCAAACAGATGAGCGGACGCTTCGCACGAGTCGTTCGAGACGGGAACGGTGTGCACAGAGTCACAGAGGACAGAGTTCGGTCAGGGAAGAGGTCAAACAGATGAGAGGACGCTTCACACGAGTCCTTCGAGACAGGAACGGTGTGCACAGAGTCACAGAGGACAGAGTTCGGTCAGGGAAGAGGTCAAACAGATGAGCGGACGCTTCACACGAGTCCTTCGAGACGGGAACGGTGTGCACAGAGTCACAGAGGACAGAGTTCGGTCAGGGAAGAGGTCAAACAGATGAGCGGACGCTTCGCACGAGTCCTTCGAGACGGGAACGGTGTGCTCAGAGTCACAGAGGACAGAGTTCGGTCAGGGAAGAGGTCAAACAGATGAGTGGACGCTTCACACGAGTCCTTCGAGACGGGAACGGTGTGCACAGAGTCACAGAGGACAGAGTTCGGTCAGGGAAGAGGTCAAACAGATGAGCGGACGCTTCGCACGAGTCGTTCGAGACGGGAACGATGTGCTCAGAGTCACAGAGGACAGAGTTCGGTCAGGGAAGAGGTCAAACAGATGAGCGGACGCTTCGCACGAGTCCTTCAAGACGGGAACGGTGTGCACAGAGTCACAGAGGACAGAGTTCGGTCAGGGAAGAGGTCAAACAGATGAGCGGACGCTTCGCACGAGTCCTTCGAGACGGGAACGATGTGCACAGAGTCACAGAGGACAGAGTTCGGTCAGGGAAGAGGTCAAACAGATGAGCGGACGCTTCGCACGAGTCCTTCGAGACGGGAACGTTGTGCACAGAGTCACAGAGGACAGAGTTCGGTCAGAAACAGGCTCGATGCAAATGTTCAGGCAGGAGGCGGCATGCAAAGAGACATTATCGTTTGTTGTTTAATGAGCCATTTAGGCATGTGAAGTTACAATAGATATTATCCGCTTCTCAGATGCAACACAATGCATCAAAGCATGACATTTCATAACTATAGTTCTCTTGTATATTTGAGACCTTGGATGGAAGGAAAGTCCAGCTGTTACTATCGTTGATATACTATTATAGTAATATTTTTAATCTGTTTATATGTTCTGTTTTCATTTTAAAGCAATTTTATTTATCTTTATTTTTTTTTACTATCGTCGGTATAGTTTTTTATTATTTATAGTTTTAGTATTATTGATTAATTTTGTTTAGTATTTTAGTTTAGTTTTCTCACTGTCCCCAAATCTCCTTATTTGCTTTATCTAATAATACAATTTAAAAAATATTACTTAAAATATAATGCACTCTCTCTTTTTTTCATGTACCTAATTATTTTATTA
>CM049835.1:25677580-25685080 GCA_027422435.1 Schizopygopsis pylzovi | reverse complement strand
TGGATACCATCATGATGAAACTCGCTGCTTTGGAAGTGAAATTTGGTGATTTCAGAGATCAGAATGGACAAAGAGAATGAGCTGTGGAAATTTTGCAGCTGTTCGCCCCAAAAGTCATAACAACTTAATCTTATCTTTCTGGCTCCCCGTACCAGCGCCTTGGCCAAGGCCGTCTGGTTTCACCACCCTGAGAGAGCGATGCAGTGAAGACTCTCTTGCTCCCTTCCCCCATTACAGACATTACTCCCCTCCCCATTCAACTGCCTCTGAAATGCTTTGTACCGCCACTAGGGCGAGCAGGTCTGAGACCGGCGCCGCATGGCACTGGACCGGATGGCTGCTTGCCAGAGCTGGATATGTTTCCCCCTGTTGCAATGTCATGTGTTTATGGTATATGTGCTTTTGTGCTGAGGTGTTTTTTTTTCTGTTCTCAGACTGTACTCCAAATGGAGCATAGTCTGGGGGTTAAAATTTTTTTTTTTCCTCCTCTCTCTCCTCATGTAAAAAGCTGTATTTTCTAAATACCCTGTCTCCTGTTCTGTCTACCCCGTTGTCATATGTATGTTGTGTATGTATGGACAGGTTGATGGCTAATTTCGCTGGTACTTGTACTAGTGACAATAAAGGGCTACTACTACTACTAAAAATTTCAGATAAGTCAGTTTATAAAGTGATTATTCATAATTTTTACACAATTGTTTACATGAAAGCAACCAATAAATGTCGACTGTATTATACATAAGTAGATATTTAAACATTAGTTTCATTATTTTTCAGGATTCTTTGATGAAAGATTGAAAAGAACAGCATTTATCTGAAATAGAAATCTTTTGTGACATTATAAATGTCTTTATTCACTTTTGATGAATACAAGTATTGATGTCTTTTCAAACAGTAAAGCGTATGACTGCAAACGTTTGAACAGTGTTTATACGTAATAAACTTCAGTCATAGCAAATGCTTTAAGAAAATGTAGTTCTTGCATTTCCAAAATAAGTCAATATTAAGTGTTTGACATTCACACAATTGTCTTTTAACCTAAGTAACCCTGTTTGTCTGATATCATAATGATATCAAAATATCATAAAGTGTGTGAGATGTTGATTTCTTCATTTGTGTCTCACAGACAGGCGTACGAGAACTGTATCGTGCTGGAAGCGCGTGTTTGTTACAACGTGGCCAAACTGATGTCCCTCAACGCCGAGAGGTAATATTCTAGTTTTGAATCATCTTCCTGTGAGTGTCTCTCTTAGGTTCAGAAACGAGTCTATCCACTGATCTGACCTCCGAGACATCTATCGATCTGTTAAACAGGCCGAGGTTTCCTCTGAGCTTCTGTGTGTGTGTGTGTGTGTGTGTGTGTGTGTGTGTGTGTGTGTGTGTGTGTCTGTGTGTCTGTGTCTGTGTGTGTGTGTGTGTCTGTGTCTGTGTCTGCGTGTGTGCGTGTGTGCGTGTGACCGTGTGTGTCTGTGTGTGTGTCTATGTCTGTGTGTGTGTGTCTATGTCTGTGTGTGTGTGTCTGTGTGTGTGTGTGTGTGACCGTGTGTCTGTGTGTGTGTGTCTGTGTGTCTCTGTGTGTGTGTGTCTCTGTGTGTGTGTGTGTGTGTGTGTCTCTGTGTGTGTGTGTGTTTCTGTGTGTGTGCTTGTGTCTCTGTGTGTGTGCGTGTACGTGTGTCTCTGTGTGTGTGCGTGTGTCTCTGTGCGTGTGTCTCTGTGTGTCTGTGTGTGTCTGTCTCTGTGTGTGTGTGTGTGTGTGTGTGTGCGTGTGTCTCTGTGTGTGTGTGTGTGCGTGTGTCTCTGTGTGTGTGCGTGTGCGTGTGTCTCTGTGTGTGTACGTGTGTCTCTGTGCGTGTGTCTCTGTGTGTGTGTGTGTGTGTGTGTGTGTGTCTCTGTGTGTGTCTCTGTGTGTGTGTGTGTGTTTCTGTGTGTGTGCGTGTGTCTCTGTGCGTGTGCGTGTGTCTCTGTGTGTGTGCGTGTGTCTCTGTGCGTGTGTCTCTGTGTGTGTGTGTGTGCGTGTCTGTGTGCCTGTCTGTGTCTGTGTGCGTGTCTGTGTGTGTGTGTGTCTGTGTGTGTGTGTGTCTGTGTGTGTGTGTGTCTGTGTGCGTGTCTGTGCGTGTCTGTGCGTGTCTGTGTGTGTCTGTGTCTGTGTGTGTGGGTCTGCGTGGGTGTCTGTGTGTCTGTGTGTGTGTGTGTGTGTGTGTGTGTGTGCGTGTGTATCCTGCAGGAAGAAGACTGAACGCAGTAGGAAGTTCTTCATGGATCTGATGTCTAAGGAGCACATGTCCGCCATGATCAACCCCAAACCCTGCGGTCACCTGTGCTGCTGCGCCATTACAGGCTGTGAAGAGGTATGAACACATTACCCACAATGCCTCTGTGCTGTCCGTGTACAGAGCAAAGCGTTCCTGCCGGAGGAAAAACACATCACATGACCAGTACTGTACGAGCAAACTTTTCGCCTTTTGATTTCTGAATATATGTGTCACTTAAAGTATCATTACTAATTATTATATTAACATTCAAATAAATAAACAACTTTGATCATATTAGTATTTATAATTGTTTAATATTTATTGTAATAATATATTTATCCTATAATATATATATATTTTTAAATATCGATAGTTAACAATTATTGTTTGCTTCCATATAAACGAATATGAATAATTGAATACAAATGAATTTATCAATTGACATATTTAAAAATACCTCGGTAGATAATACATTAGTCAACATTTATTGTTTGCGTTCATGTTAACGATTGTGTAAAAATATTAATCCGGACTTAATAAATAGACTTAAAATTATTTATAAATGTTTAAATATCTACAGAGGTATAATATAGTCAACATTTATTGGTTGCGTTCATATGCATGTATCAACAATATGAATAATCACTTTATAAATTGACTTAATGAAAATAGTTTATATTATACCTCAGTGGATATTTAACGTTAATTAAATAGCCAACATTTATTGGTTGCTTTCATGTAAACAGTTGTATAAAATATGAATAAATGGCTGCTTAAAATGATTTAAGTAATGTTAAAAAATCTACCGAAGCATATTATAATCATCATTTATTGGTTGCTTTTAATTAATAAATTGTGTAAACATATGAATACTTTATAATTGACTTAAAATATATTAGACCTGAGTAAATATTTAAACATTAAACAAATATTCAACATGTATTGATTGCTATTTAAAAATTTGTATTTAATTCATATCTACTGATGTATAATATAATTAATATATATATATATATATATATATATATTTTTTCATGATTACATATTGAATAAATAAGTATTTTGCTAATTCTTTTTAAAATTCCTTTTTTTGGTTATTTAAAAATAAAACAATTAGAATCAGAATGCAATCAAAATCAAGTCATATTCATGTATAATTCTGAATAATTAACATATTCTGATCATTTCAAAATAATGTATTTACTTGTTTTTTATATATTTGTAAATGAAATAATTGTCATATTCATGTATAATTCTGAATCATTAAAATTTTCTGATAATTTCAAAATAATGTATTTACTTGTTAATATATTTTTAAATGAAATATTTAATAAGTCATATTCATGTATTATTCTGAATAATTAACATATTCTGATCATTTCAAAATAATGTATTTACTTGTTTTTTTATATATTTTTAAATGAAATATTTAATAAGTCATATTCATGTATTATTCTGAATAATTAACATATTCTGATCATTTCAAAATAATGTATTTACTTGTTTTTTATATATTTTTAAATGGAATAATTAATAAGTCATATTCATGTATAATTCTGAATAATTAACATATTCTGATCATTTCAAAATAATGTATTTACTTGTTTTTTATATATTTTTAAATGAAATAATTAATAAGTCATATTCATGTATAATTCTGAATAATTAACATATTCTGATCATTTCAAAATCATGTATTTACTTGTTTTTTATATATTTTAATGAAATAATTAATAAGTCATATTCATATATTATTCTGAATAATTAACATATTCTGATCATTTCAAAATCATGTATTTACTTGTTTTTTATATATTTTTAAATGAAATAATTAATAAGTCATATTCATGTATAATTCTGAATAATTAACATATTCTGATCATTTCAAAATAATGTTTTTTTATATATTTTTAAATGAAATAATGAATGAATAATGATCTTTTTTGTTAAGCCGCACTAGTTCTCTGGGTTTGATGAATATAGCGTGTCCTTGAATAAAAGCGTGTTTGGCTCGTCTGGGAGGAAGTATTAAAGTGTTTCTGGAGGCTCGTGTCTGCTGATGTTCTGTGATGCAGTCTGTGTGGTTTTGTAGGAGGAGGCTGTGAGTTATTACACCAAGCTGGAGTCCAAACTGAAAGAGGAGTACAGGAAGGAGAAGGAGAAAGTCAACACCAAACCGCTGGGCATGGCGTTCGTCACCTTCCAGAACGAGGCCATGACGGCGATGTGAGTGTGAGACGAGCCACACATCAGCTTTAGAAAACACATGTTTGTACTAAAGTCATTTGGAAAATAAAAGCCTGCGCACAAAAGTTCTTAAATATAGCACAAAATAATAATTCGATTCAGAATCCAGTCATACCAGTCAGAATCAAAAGTTTCAAGTTTCAAAAATCTATTTATTGGAATTTCTGTTAATTATTCTGTGATTAATTTACAGACTAGATTTTTAAATTAAATTATTTGTATTATTTCAGTCAATAATGGATGAAATGACAGTCAAATATTTTGTATCTGTTGTTGATGTGTGTGTGTGTGTCTCTGTGTGTGTGTGTGTGTGTGTGAGTCTGTGTGTGTGTGCGTGCGTGCGTCTGTGTCTCTGTGCCTGTCTCTGTCTCTCTCTCTGTCTATCTCTCTGTCTCTCTCTCTGTGTCTCTCTGTGTCTCTGTGTCTGTCTCTGTGTGTCTCTCTGTGTCTCTCTGTGTCTCTCTGTGTCTCTCTGTGTCTCTGTGTCTCTGTCTCTGTGTCTCTGTCTGTGTCTGTCTCTGTGTCTGTCTCTGTGTCTGTCTCTGTGTCTGTCTCTGTCTCTGTGTCTCTGTCTGTGTGTCTCTGTCTGTGTCTCTGTGTCTGTGTCTCTGTGTCTGTCTCTGTCTGTGTGTCTCTGTCTGTGTCTCTGTCTCTGTGTCTCTGTCTCTGTGTCTCTGTGTCTCTGTGTCTCTGTCTCGTGTCTGTGTCTGTGTCTCTGTGTCTGTGTCTCTGTGTCTGTCTCTCTGTCTCTGTGTCTCTGTGTCTCTGTGTCTGTCTCTCTGTCTCTGTGTCTGTCTCTGTGTCTGTCTCTGTGTCTGTCTCTGTGTCTCTGTGTCTGTGTCTGTCTCTGTGTCTCTGTCTCTCTGTGTCTGTATCTCTGTATCTCTGTCTCTGTGTCTCTGTGTCTGTCTCTGTCTCTGTGTCTGTGTGTGTCTCTGTGTCTGTGTCTCTGTGTCTGTCTCTCTGTCTCTGTCTCTGTGTCTGTCTCTGTGTCTGTCTCTGTCTCTGTGTCTCTGTCTGTGTGTCTCTGTCTGTGTCTCTGTCTCTGTGTCTCTGTCTCTGTGTCTCTGTGTCTCTGTGTCTCTGTGTCTGTCTCTGTCTCGGTGTCTGTGTGTGTCTCTGTGTCTGTGTCTCTGTGTCTGTCTCTCTGTCTACTGTGTCTCGTGTCTCTGTGTCTGTCCTCTGTCTCTGGTGGTCTGTCTCTGTGTCTGTCTCTGTGTCTGTCTCTGTGTCTCTGTGTCTGTGTCTGCTCTGTGTCTCTGTCTCTCTGTGTCTGTATCTCTGTATCTCTGTCTCTGTGTCTCTGTTCTGTCTCTGTCTCTATGTCTTGTCTTTATGTCTCTGTTCTCTGTCTCTGTGTCTCTGTGTCTGGTCTCTGTGTGTCTCTGTCTCATCTGTTTCTATCTCTGTCTCTGATGTGTGTGCATGTGTGTCTGTCTCTGCAGCATCCTGAAGGACTTTAACGACGTGTCAGTGTCAGGGCTGTAATTGTCAGCAGGAGCCGCGTTCCTCTCAGTTCAAGTGACAGTCTTCATATCTATAACTGGAGCGTCAGCTACGCTCCGGACCCCCAAAACGTGCGCTGAAGTGAGGAACACACTCATTCACTCACTCATTATCTCTCTTTTGGCCTGATTGTTATTCTGCATGCATGGAAAATGACCCATAAGATTGGTTCAATGTGCAGAGCCACAGTGAAAGCCATTTGATATTTTTTTCTAAATACGTTTTATGCAAAAGCACTTGATTTGATCTTCTGTTTCTTGAAACTCTTTTTTTTATGGGTCTGCAAATTAAGATGATTTTACACAAAACTGTATTGCAAAATATCTTTCTCGATTCATAATGTGTACTGAAGGGCCCTATGATATCAGAAAATCACAGAATCCAGTCATAAAGAAGAATTTACAGTATCATGTGGAATTTCATAAAGATTAATTAGTAACATTACCACGTAGCATAACCCCACAATACATTTATATTAAATCATAAATCCAGAAAGATTGGAAGAAAACTGAATTTCTGAAAAGATAAAAATTTCTTCGGGGACTATTGTTATGAAATGTATTCAATTAGTTGTTCAATTTTTAAAGTTCTATTAATTATTAAATTGATCAAACATGCTGTTTATTATTAAAGTTTAATTAAACCATTCAAAATTGAATTTAATAAAACAAAAAACAGAATTTGTGAAAATAAAATGTATTTTTTTCTGGAATGGAATTAATAGGACCCTAAACATGTAATTTTTGATTAAACATTAATTTGTTGTTAATTAAATCATAAAAATAGGATTTATGATACAATGCAAAATTTCATAACGATGAATTCATTAATTAAATTGTTAATGTTTTATGCATTCATTAGATTACTGACATTTTTGATAAGAAATTTGTATTAAATCATAAATCACACACAACGCAGATTTTCTGAAAAGATGAAACATTTCATAGAGCCCTATTATTATAAAATATATGCAATTATAATAAGTTAATAATTAAATTGACCAGATTGTTATTGCTAACGTTTATTTTTTAAAATTGAATAAAACCATTATTAAATCCGACAACAGAAAAATGAAGATAGAAAACACAAAATTTGGGGAAAATAAAACTAATTTTGAGGGACATACTGATTTCATGGAGCCCTAAAAATGTAATTTTTTTTTTTTTAAACTTAGTGTAAAAAACGGAATCCAGAAAAAGTGAAAAAAAAAAACTTGATCTGATTTCATAGCCTCTAACACCGTTTCACATTCAGTACTAATGTAAAAACACGGTAGAGTGAATACAGTATACAGTGAACAGGATTCCCAGCAGCCGCTGTTTCTCTTCATCTGTCAGCCGTTTCTGTGCTGAGCGCGTGTGTGTGTGTCTGTGTGTGTGTGTGTGTGTGTGTGTCTGTGTGTGTGTCTGTGTGTGTCTGCGTGTGTGTGTGTGTGTGTGTGTCTGCGTGTGTGTGTGTGTGTGTGTCTGTGTGTGTGTGTGTGTGTGTGTGTGTG
>CM049835.1:25640080-25672580 GCA_027422435.1 Schizopygopsis pylzovi | reverse complement strand
CTATTATTACTATTATTATTATGATGATTATTATTACTATTATGATTATTATTACTATTATTATTATTATTACTATTATTATTATGATTATTATTACTATTATTACTATTATTATTATTATGATTATTATTACTATTATTATTGATTATTATTACTATTATTACTATTATTATTATTATTATGATTATTATTACTATTATGATTATTATTACTAATATTATTATGATTATTATTATGATTATGATTATGATTATTTAGCTGATGGACGAGCTGGTGTTCGGAGAGAATGAATGGATGAAAGCATGTGTTGTGAGTGTGAACACTTTCTGATATGTCTCTGTGTGTGTCTAGAACCCGATCATCACCCAGTTTTTCCCCACGCTGCTCCTGTGGGCCTTCTCCGCCCTGCTGCCCACCATCGTCTACTACTCCACCTTCTTCGAAGCCCACTGGACCAGGTACAATCCCACACAACTCAAATCAGATATGTGTCCCTGGAGCACAGACGCAGTCATAAGCAGCACAGATGTATTTGTAGCAATAGACAACAATACACTGTATGGGTCAAAATTATCCATTTTTCTTTTATGCCAAAAATCATTAGGATATTAAGATCATGTTCCATGAAGATATTTTGTAAATGTCCTACCGTAAATATATTAAAACGTTATATGCATTGCTAAGAACTTCATTTAGACAACTTTAAAGATGATTTTCGCCATATTTAGATTTTTTTGCACCCTCATATTCCAGATATTGTCCTATCATAACAAACCATGCATCAATGGAAAGCTTATTTACCATTATGACTGGTTTTGTGGTCCAGGGTCACACACAGTGTCAGGTGTTTATCTGCTGTGTTTCTCAGGTCGGGTGAGAACAGGACCACTATGCACAAGTGCTACACTTTCCTGATCTTCATGGTCCTCTTGCTGCCGTCTCTGGGTCTCAGCAGGTACCGTCTGACATCTTTACATTTGTGATGAGGGTGTGGGAGGTTTATTTCAATCTGTAATTGCTATATTTATATCCAGTGTTGGGGGGGTAACGCATTACAAGTAACGCGAGTTACGTAATAATATTACTTTTTCAAGTAACTAGTAAAGTAACGCATTACTTTTTAATTTACTAGAAAATATCTGAGTTACTTTTTCTCCATTTATTGACTGAGTGCGCCGTGTGAACATGATCTTACTGTAGATCTAATCTAGACTAAATATGAATGTGTATTAATTCATCCCACTCGCAAAAAACAGATTCAGTATTCATCAAAATGAATTAAAACAGTGAAATACAAACTCAGAATATGACACAAACCTGCAATAATTAAATATGTTAAACAACACAAATATATCTAATCTCATTTTATTAACCGATGTGTTTGCTGCTGATCTTTGATCCAGTTCAACATAACCAAAAATGACTTTACATTAACAATTGTGTTTGATTGTTGTTTAATTGCTGAAGAGTGTTGAACTTCTCCTGTGTTCTTCTGTACAGACGTGATTTACTCGTCCTTCAGTCTGAGGTTTATTCATTACACTTTTTGGTGTGAAAGCTTTTATATTTGCTATAAATATAACTTATTGTATTAAAAACAAACAATCAAGCCCTGCTCATATTTAAAAAGTAACGTAACGCATTACTTTCCATAAAAAGTAACTAAGTAACGTAATTAGTTCCTTTTTTAGGGAGTAACGCAATATTGTAACGCATTCCTTTTGAAAGTATCTTTCCCCGACACTGGTCATATCTGAGTAAATCCACCTGAAGCTCTGATGCAGACGTCTCTGTGAGACTCTGTGTTCGGTGCAGAAGCTCGGTCAATGATTTTACTATAATTAGATGTAATATATTAAACATTGTTAGTTTGCTGGTGATGATTGTTAGCACTCTTCAAGATAAAGGCTTGTTGAAATCACAAAGCTCACGTGTTAAACTCCAGGTGACGGTTTCAGATCACTAATGTTCTTCTCTGTTAGTTTGGACGTGTTCTTCCGCTGGCTGTTCGACAGGAAGTTCCTGGCCGAAGCCACCGTCAGATTTGAGTACGTTTACTTTACTTTTAAATACTTAAACTTTATTGCCAGATCTAGAATTGTATTAATTTAAATATTTAGATTTATGTATTGAACTTCTGAATGGGGGGGGGTTGTTGTTTTATGGTGACATTATTAAACTTTCTTGCCAATTGTACCATTTAATTTAAATAAGAATATTAATGAACAGAACTTTTGAATCTTTTTCATTGTTTATTTATTTGATTTGATTTAAATATGCATATATTACTTAACTGAAATTCTGATGTTTTAACGGTTTTTATTTTAATTTAATTGTTATTGTTTTGAATTGATTAAACTTTTTTGCCAATTGCAGCATTTTTATTTAAATACTCATATTGATAAACTGAATTTCTGAATAATTGTAATATTTTATTTATTGAAATTTAACTTCTTGCACATGCATTTTTAAAACAATATTACTTGCTATGAAATTCATTCTATTAGTTTAAACTTGCCACTTTAACATTTTTTAAATATTCATATATTACTTAACTTAAATTGTGAATATTAAACATTTTCTATTTTATTGAGTTGCTTAAACTTGCCACTTGTAACATATTGTTTAAATATTCATATATGAATGATCTAATATTCTAAAGATCCTAAATGTTTAATTTGCATATTTTATTGTATATTATTTTATGGTTTTGAAATGCTTAACAAACATTGCTGCTTCACATGTTTCGTGCTTTCTTGTGGCCTTTCTATTTTTTTGATATATATTCATATATTCATGTTCAGAAAGCTGCTCACAGACTAGTTGTTCTGATATAGTGCATATACTGCGGTGCTGATTCTCTGATTTCAGGTGTGTCTTCCTCCCTGATAACGGAGCGTTCTTTGTGAATTACGTCATCGCGTCGGCGTTCATCGGAAACGCCATGGATCTGCTACGGATTCCCGGTCTGCTCATGTACATGATCCGGCTGTGTTTGGCTCGCTCGGCCGCGGAGAGACGCAACGTCAAACGGGTACGACGAGACGCCGTTCACATGGTCCTTAATTTCACTCTGATATCATTAATGCTCAGGTGAATCCAGCAAAACTTGACCGGAACATCTGGGTCATCCCAAAATACATAGAAAGAATCAGAAATTATATTTAGCATAAAAAAATTAAGAAATGTTTTTAGGACCATTAAATAGTTTTTGCATTGTGACGTTATTTTCATGAATATTAAACACATTTTCGCCAAATACACTTTACCTTGTTTTATTAATTCAATTGTATTTTATTCAGTCATTCATATATTTGCTAGCTTGTACTTATTTGAACAATGCCTGATACTTGGTGTTACGAGCACTTCCTGTGTCTGTTACGAGCACTTCCTGTGTTTGTTACGAGCACTTCCTGTGTCTGTTACGAGCACTTCCTGTGTCTGTTACGAGCACTTCCTGTGTCTGTTACGAGCACTTCCTGTCTGTTACGAGCACTTCCTGTGTCTGTTACGAGCACTTCCTCCTTCCGTCTGTTTGCCTCTTCAAGATTAATCGCTTTATGTATTCCTTAATTGTAAGTCTCTTTGGATAAAAGCGTCTGCAAAATGACTAAATGTAATACATTTATTTTATCTAAGCATTTATTCATTTATACATTTAATACATTTTATTTATTTATATCTTTGTTTAAACCAGAATTACTATTATTTATAGCCACTTTACAATTAACTAATAAAATATATTTTCGTACATCACTGACAAGCTACACAATATCACATTCAATATCGTAGATGAATCTTATTCGATTATGAACGTCATGAATTTGTCATGAAAATGTCACAATGGTAAAAAAATGTAATAGTCCTTATAATATAAATTTTATTAAATGAAAATTTTAATAAATTGATTTCCTTTTACACAAAAAAAAACAAAAAAAATTCTCGTTTTGATGGTGTAAATAATTTTATTTGTGTTTTTGACAAGTTTCGTGAGATTCATCCTCCCACAGGGAGTTATTTTTACCTGCTGTTCATCTGGCTTTGATTCCAGTCTACGCTGTGTTTAGTTGTGTAACGTGTGTGTGTGTGTGTGTGTGTGTGTGTGCAGCATCAAGCCTATGAGTTTCAGTTCGGAGCTGCCTACGGCTGGATGATGTGCGTTTTCACCGTCGTTATGACGTACAGCATCACCTGCCCAATCATCGTCCCCTTCGGTGAGTCAAGCCACGCCCACTCCCACATCAGCCCATTCACCAAACCACAGACCGACAGCCAATCAGAGAGAAGGACACAGACGAGCAACAAGGATGAGAGAGAGAGAAATGCTGTGAATGACACGACCGAGAGAGTGTGTGTGTGTGTGTGTGTGTGTGTGTCCATGTCCAGAGCGCCTCCTGCTGGCTGCACACGTGCATGCAGCTCCAAAAATGTAAAACACAAGCTGCGCCAGCAGAACCACCTGCCTACATGCTGTGTGTGTGTGTGTGTGTGTGTGTGTGTGTGTGTGTGTGCGTGTGTGTGTGTGTGTCCAGAGCGCCTCCTGCTGGCTGCACACGTACATGCAGCTCCAAAAATGTAAAACACAAGCTGCGCCAGCAGAACCACCTGCCTACATACTGTGTGTGTGTGTGTGTGTGTGTGTGTGTGTGTGTGTGTGTGTGTGTGTCCAGAGCGCCTCCTGCTGGCTGCACACGTACATGCAGCTCCAAAAATGTAAAACACAAGCTGCGCCAGCAGAACCACCTGCCTACATGCTCTGTGTGTGTGTGTGTGTGTGTCCAGAGCGCCTCCTGCTGGCTGCACACGTGCATGCAACTTCAACAATGGAAAATGCAAGCTGCGCCAGCAGAACCACCTGCCTACATGCTGTGTGTGTGTGTGTGTGTGCGTGCGCGTCTGTCTGTCAGATTAAATATAGATCCTCTGCCTGCATATTCACTGCAAAAGCACACAAACAGGGAAGACTTTCTGCATTTGAGCAGTAATCTTTGTTTTCTGTCGCTGAGCTTTTGTATGCTCACATTATAAGTCTCTCAGAAACACACACAGGCGTTCGTCGAGCTGGTGGTGTGTGTGACTCATCGCTGTTCTGCAGAGGAAACTTTATTTACGTCTCTCAGCCCACACTGTAAACGCAGACGCTCATTTCAGACGCAGCGGTTAACCTCACGACACATACCTATATCACATGTTGTGTCTGAAATGAAAACACGCTACAGGCTGATGTTTTTGTCACATGAAAGATCATGTGCGATTATAGATGTAGTTTTGTGGCCTTTGGGTCATATTTGCCGATCTGGGCTCATCTATACACCAGCGTGCTCTTAAAAGTATACGAAATATACTTATTCGCATGCGATATTTTAGGTCAATTTTCCACATTTTTGTGTTTGTTTATGTGTTGGACTCTATGAATTTTTTGGAAAAATCAAATTACGTTCAGGGTTATTAACTAAAACTTTTTAAAAAGTCATTACTTTAAACATTAACAGAACTAAAACTAAAATAAAAAAAACTTATTTCAGCTAGCTAGCATTTGTCATATTTATTTTAAGTTAACGTACTAAAATAACTAAAACTAAATAAAGACTTTAACAAAAAATAATAATAATTAAAAGAACATGATTTGGTATCTGAAGTACATTCAGGGTTATCATTAAATATATATATATATATAAAAAATGACTTAAAATTAAATAAACTTGAACTGAAATTGAATAAAAACGTTTTAGCTTGGTGTCAAGACAACATTTCTACTTTTTAAGTTGAAGTACTAAAATAACTAAAACTAAAAAACTATTCAGAAAGCACAACAAAACTAAAACTTGACTAAAATATTAAAAAAGCTTTGAAAACTGAAAATGTATCATAAACTTCTAAATATTAACAAAAACTATAATAGCATGTAAAAGATGCAGACAATTTTTTATCAGTCAAATTGCAATCGGTGTTATTTTAGCAACAAAAAATGTGAATTATTATTATTAATAATTATTATAATTTAATTTTATTTATAGTTTAATTATTAGTAAGTTATTTATTTACTTTTATTTTTTAAAAGCTTCAAGTTTCCTATGCTGCTGCACAATATTTCCTCCAAAAATTATATTTATCAATATGGTTATACAACAATAATAATAATAATTGATATCTATTATATTGGATAAAATCTAAAATAATGAGAAATATTACTATTATACATTTTTATAAGTATTAAAATGTAAGAATGTAAAAAAATAACATAATGACTATTATAATTTAGTTTTACAGTGTAAATGTCTTAATTTCCTTCAGTGTGAAATGATAAACCTTAGAGCTTTTATTTTGGTGGAAATACTGCAGCGGTTCTTAAAGCGTCTCTTTCGTTGACTACAGTTTCTAAGCACTTTGTATTACACATTTAAGAAGATGGTTGGTGTGTGTTGCGTTTTCAAATGGACGTTATAAGTCACAGAGATGAGACGAATGTAATCTAATTCACCGGTCATCCTCAGGACTGATGTACATGCTCCTGAAGCACCTGGTGGACCGCTACAACATGTACTACGCTTACCTGCCCTCCAAACTCGACAAGAAGATCCACTCGGGAGCCGTCAATCAAGTGGTGGCCGCACCAATCCTCTGCCTCTTCTGGCTGCTGTTCTTCTCCACCGTGCGGACAGGTGCGTGCGTTCACTCATGTGTGTCCCTGGAGCACAAAACCAGTCGCTGGGGGATGTTTGGAGCAATAGCCCACAATACACTTGTATGGGTGAAAATTATACATTTTTCTTTTATGCCAAAAATCATTAGGATATTAAGTAAATATCATGTTCCATGAAGTATTTAGTAAATATCCTTCCATAAATATATCAAAATAAAATTTTTGATTAGTGATATGCATTGCTAAGAACTTCATTTGAACAACTTTAAAGATGATTTTCTCAATATTTAGATTTTTTTGCACCCTCAGATTTTCAAATAGTTGTATCTCAGCCAAATATTGTCCTATCATAACAAACCATGCATCAATGGAAATATGATTTATTCCGATCTATTCATGACCCTTATGACTGGTTTTGTTGTCCAGGGTCACAGGTATCCTACTTTAAAGTAAGACACCACAGGTGAATAGGGTAAAAATAGAGTACCATCCAAATGCGGCTCACTTCCTCTGGTTTCTCAGGGTTTTTGACCCCGACGTCCATGTTTACCTTCGTGGTGCTCATCATCACCATCGTGGTCTGCCTGTCGCACGTGTGCTTCGGTCACTTCAAGTACCTCAGCGCACACAACTACAAGGTACAGGTTGCTGTCCTGCAGGTATGAGCTCACGGTACAGTCCACCTGCCCCAGAGCAGAAACACTCACCAACACCTCTGTCTCGTTACAGATCGACACCAAGGACACGGAGATCGACAGCGTGGAGAACGGACGTCCTGCAAGATCCTCGCCCTCCAACAAATCTCAGGTACTTTCCCAGAGTCAAGTTAGTCGAAAACGGTCAGAACTTAGTTTCATGTTTTGTTTTCAAATTCTTATTCTTGCTGATTTTAGAGCGAAATATGATCTCTGTGAGATTCAGATCAAACGATCAAAGACTGTTTTCAATTTCATATTTAAACAGATCTTTTTATGACTGTTGTGCGTCTGTTTTCAGCAGCAGATGTACATCGCCCAGGTCCTGCAGGACCCAAACTCCGACGAGACCGGAGCAGGCAGTGGAGAGGACGACGGTCAGGGGTCCTCGCAGGACGAGGAGATGATCAACGGCGGGAACAGCCTAAACGAGGCCGACTTCCAGTCCGGAGAGGACAGTCTCATCGCCAACGAGGTCCACCATTAACCCCAGCCGAGAGAACGACAAAGACCCGATCACAATGTCTGTTTGTCCCCGTCGAACGCTGTGAACCGGCTCCAAACATCAGCACCTTAGAAACCCACGTCTGCCAAAACACTCAGACTATACATAAGCACACGCTCCAACGCTTACGAACCATCTCGCACATGTGCATGAACACTCGTTTGGAAGCTCAAAGCCCATCGTAAGACGTCCCGGATTTCCAAGTTTGGATCAAAACAACGCCTCAGGAAATGGAAAATGTCCCGTTTTCATCGCGCTCTTTCTCCCATGGTTCGCCTTAACAGCGATAGCATTCCTAGTCGACTTCGCCGGCTTTATTTCCTCGCTTTTTCTTGTTCTTTGCCTAAACGATTGGACCTGGCATTCCAAAGGAGAGCGTATCGTCAGAATTGGGCTTTAGACTGCGTTAACTGTACAGAGCACTAACTCTTCTCTCTCCGTCATTGAAACGACGACGGCGATGGCGTTCTTGAATTCTTTGTGCTTCGATTTGAACTTCTCCCCGATGTACAGTATTTCCAGAGACGCGCTGTGTGTTTGTGTTGTCACTAAATGACCCATATTCTTAGTTAACGCTATTTTTGCCTTTAACGGATGTGTTTGTATGCCTGTAACGGAGTACTGACGTCCCCGTCCTCGTAGCGCAGTAGAAACCGCTCGCCGCTCATAACGTGACCTTACGGACTAGATGCAAAACAGCGATTCGAGGCGTTTGAGAAGATTCATAGTTTACCAAATGCGTTTGATCGGGAAACTGCCAATTCAGATGTTAGGTTAGAAAACGACTCGCTGTAGTTTGGATCGTGTAAGCGAGGACAGCTAGTGGAAAACGGGCTCTTGTTTGGGGCCTGCTTTTGAACCAAATGTTTTGGGAGAAATCTGGCGTCGGAAATGCGTTTAGTTTAGTGCTGTCAAAAGATGAATCGCATCCGAAAATAAACGTTTATGTTTACATAGTGTATATGTGTGTGTGACTGTGTATATTTATTATGCATATACAAATACACACACATGCATGTATGCATTTAAGAAAATGTTATGTTTATATTAAATATATAATATAAATTATATGAATATGCATGTAAATACATGCAAATATTTTCAATATATATACTGTATGTGTGTGTATTTATATATGCACAGTACACACACATATACTATGTAAATATAAGCTTTTATTTTGGATGTGATTAATCGTTTGGCAGCACTAGTTTAGTTATGAACGACTGACTGAGTTTTTTTTTCTAGTTGTGTAGTTAAACCTGGTGAGATTGATCTAATCCAAGTATTAATATTAAGAGAAATGTAGCGTTACATGAAGCATCTGACTGTCGATACGCGACGTCGCTTCAGTTTTAGTGAGCTAGATGATCAATAATAACGGCTTGTAGCCAAAAAACACCACTGAAGACTCCTCGTTAGAGATCTGATCCAGTTACAATGAACCCCAAGCTGAGATAACCTTCATTCTAATTCATAAAAGAAAATGATCGAGTGGAGAATTATCATGCTTAACTTGAGGATTTTGTTACAAACCGTCTCCATTATATCTGTCTTAAAGAAACAATCACCCAAAAATGAAAATGTGATTACTAAGTCCTCACTCTGAGGTCATCCAAGATGTAGATGAGTTTGTTTCTTCATCAGATTTGGAGAAATGTAACATTACATCAGTGTCTCAGCAATGGATGCTCTGCAGTGAATGGGTGCCGTCAGAATGAGAGTCTGATAAAAACATCACAGTTAATGTCTTGAGAAGACAAAAGCTGAAACAAATCCATCATTTAGACATTTTTAACAAATATATGAATCTATACTGTGAAGAACAACAGGAGATGGACTTTTCCACTGGAGGAAGCGTTATTATGGATCATTTTAGTTAAAAACGTCTTGATGGATTTGTTTCTTACAAACACACATCTTTTGTCTTCTCCAGATGTTATAACTGATGGACTGTGGATTATTGTGATGTTTTTATCAGACTCTCATTCTGACGGCACCCATTCACTGCAGAGCATCCATTGCTGAGACACTGATGTAATGCTACATTCTCCAAATCTGATGAAGAAATAAACTTGCCTTCAGTAAATCGGGTGAACTATTCCTTTAATCCATCAAGAACTGATGGAAATCCCAGTCTGAGAGGTTTCTGTTGGGGGTTAATCATGTTTAGAGTGGCATATTGTCAATATGAAACGGAAACCAGTTTGTTTTCTTTCAGAAAACTGACCTTTAAGGGATTTAACATGCATGTGAACAACATGTACAGATCTGCTGTACAAGCAGTCGGGACCTTAGTCGGGTGAAGAAACGTAGAAAGCAGAACAAATAAGTGTTAATCTAGTAACGATCACTGCTGTTGTTTCATGAATTAGTTTGTTCTTGAGTGAAATTAAAACCACCCCGACTAATGCCTGTAATTATGATTATTATTATTACAGTATTTCATGTTCTCATACCCGCTGCTGCACACGATTCCTCTAGATTGATGTGCCAGATTATTTATGAGCCTAAAATGACATTTTGCAGTAGTTTTTGTGACCCAGAAGGTCCGAGCGACGCTCCTGAAAGTGTTTCATCATGTCTGAAAGGATCTTGATGACAGATCTAGTCTGATGTCTGTTTACTGTGAGTGTTGCACTGATGGGTTTTCTGTTACTGTGTCCTCAAAGTTAACTGCAGACTTTGTGTGTGTGTGTGGGGGGGGGGGGGGGGGAGCTGGTGATGAAGATGAATCTGTTACCGGTTCATGAACACACAATATACTGGATTCAGCGAATAACTGGTACTAAAGTGACTTGAGAATTGAAATGGAACAGCCTCAGGTGTTCTTTTATTTCCCAAACGATAACCATGTTTACATCTTGTGTGTCCTTGTTCGTCATCTGTCATTTGTACTTGTTTTCTTCGGGATTGCTCGTTTCTCATCGATGAAGACACAAGAGGTAACCTATGAAAGCTGTAGCTGTGGTTTGAGAGTCGTAGCTACACGCTGGAGATACTGACGTCAGTTTGTGTCTTGATATCGTCGATGATGTGTGAAGGATATTGTGAACCGTCATTTCTTCGTTTCTGGTTCTGTGCTGTTTTTAGGGCTCCCTCACCGGCTTCTTATTGAGTTAATGAAGTGAAGTCTCTTCAGCATTTGGCAGTGAAGTAAAGAGCGGTGTGGTATTTTTGTAAAATTGTACAAGAAACTGTTTGGAGATGCACATGTTCAGCCAGTAATGTATTAAAGCTAGCTGTAAGGATGCTGTTGCTCGATGGAGTTTTAATATATCATGACTTTTGTTTTATAAGCTAACAGTTGAATTATGAAGTGCACAATGTCTTTTAGAAAGAAAACACTGGAGATGCAATTTTGTGCAGGAGAATACAAGCTGTGTTATGCAAGAATGAATCACAGTTTGTTTGTACAGAAGTGGTAATGTCAATGTCCAGTATGTCTGGAAGGGGCCGAACTGACCCTGTTTCTGTTCCTCTGGTCTGCTCCCATGCCCCTGCATCACTGTAGGAGACGTAGACGGACTGATCTAGAACCTGTGAGGTTTGTTTAGAAACCTTTTCTGTCCGAAACATTTGTCATCTTCAGTTTCTTGATCAATAAAAGTTGGTATTCATTCTGTGCACTTGATTTTTTTGTTGCTTTCGGTCACAAGAGGACGCTGTAACCTCACCCAAAAACAAAGAACTTGGACGTGATAGTTTCTATATACGTGTGTGTGTGTGTGTGTGCGTGCGCGCGTGTGTGTGTGTGTGTGCGTGCGCGTGTGTGTGTGTGTGTGTGAGTGTGTGTGTGTGTGTGTGTGTGTGTGAGTGTGTGTGTGTGTGCGTGTGTGTGAGTGCGCGCGTGTGCGTGCGTGTGCGTGAGAGTGTGTGTGCGCGTGTGTGTGTGTATAATTGTGTTTAGTATTATTAGGCCTACTCTTGCAGTACTTAAGGTACGTTACAACAGGTGAATAGAGTAAAACAATGTATCTCTCAATGCTTCCCCCGTTGATTAATCATGGCACATCAATACATTTTGTATTATAAGTTTTCCCAAATATAATATTTAAATTAGCTAACTATGCATTATCTAATTAAATGCGCTCATTTGCATACGTTGAAATGTTTCCGTATTTTTGTATTTGTAATAGTGTTCATCACAGTGAGATTACAGATTTAATAAACTAGCCTATTTATTTTCAAATGTAAACATGTTTAGATTTATAAAAGCTGTTTTTATGCTTAAGATTTTAGCATGTTTTGAGCAGCAGGCGTCACCAGGTGTTTCCAGTCTTTTTGAGAGATTCAAAGGTTCAGAAACGGTGCTCGTGCAGCTTCCGGACCCACTTCTGGTTTTGGGACCGCGCCATCTACCAAACTCCCCAGCAATTATTTTGATCAGACAATTAAATAAATGTATGTTTTTGAAAGGTCATACCATTGATATTATAACATCCCTGGTTTTCAGTCAGACCACATGACCTCAGACAGCATAGACTGATATCTGATTACACTCACTATTGCAAGTATATCATATTTAATCAGATCCCCTAAATCATCACCCAGCGTCTGAGTGTGAATGCACACGTTCATATCAGTCAGTCATGTTTACAGAGAACCAGACAGCTACACAGTGCTTTTGAGGATCAACTAATGATTGAGTTTGGCAGGTTCATGGCTTCTAGTCTTCAGAATGTATGAGAAGCTGAGTTACGGATATAATATGTGAAGTATCTGTTCATTACTCTTGGAAAGACACAGTGTGACTGCAAACGTCTGCTGTCTTACATGTGTTCGAAGGTCAAACCTGTTCAGCTGCAAACGTTACCTCAAAGAGCTGTTTCTACCGTATTTGTTAAAGTCAAGTCTTCTTAATTCAAGGGATGTGTTGAGACACACTTAAGGACATCAATGCAGAAATAAGCTGTTTTTATTAATAACAAAGCATTCAATATTTGGCACTTTGGTGTCTTGTAGTGTTGAGGAAAAACTTGTTCGATATGAAGCGAGGTAGAGTGGCTTTGGTCGTTGTGCTTAAAGCTTAAAAACATCATAATGCACCTTACCTTCATATAAAGCACTATTGGTGTCCATCTGGTTATTAAAAAAGACTATAATACAATATTGACTTCTATAAAACTAAAGAGGTTTGAATACATGCTGTTTTGTGCTCTTGAGAAAAACTATCTTTAAGGAAGATATTATAAAAACAATTAATATGAAGAATTAGATCACATCCAAAAACTGTCATAGAGAGTAAATTATGATTTTGGGTGAACTAATAATTCAAAATATGTTAAAACAAGTATTTCTTAAACAATAATAATGGTTGTACGACTTATACACTACAACTCAAACGTTTTGGGTCAGGAAGGTTTTTTAGTTTTTGAAAGAATTCACTTCAGGCTGCATTTATTTGATTAAAACACTGTAAAAACTGAAATATTACAGTTATATCTATGTGAATATACAGTCAAATCTCATTTACTCCTGTGACGTGCAGCTGAATTTCCAGCATCATTATTACTGCAGTCTTCAGTGTCACGTGATCTTCAGAAATCATAATAATATGCTGATCTGCAGAAACATTTCTGATTATTATCAGTGTTGAACACAGTTGTTTTGTGGAATCCGTGGTGCATTTAATGTTTCAGGATTCTTTGATGAATCAAAAGTTTAAAAGAATAGAAATATTGTATAGTTATAAATGAGTTTACTGTCACTTTTGATCAATTTAAAGCTGAATAAAAGTATTAAATAAAAACAAGCTCTTACTGACCCCAAACTTTTGAACAGGAGATAGGCTTTAAGTCCTTTTACATTAGGAGCAGTACATATTAACGCCTCCAGCATCAGTGAATCCGTGTTCTTTCGGCTCCGGGTCAGGGCTTGATGCTGAAGTGACCCTCAGATGACGGTCTCATCTCTGTCCCGAGCACCGAGACTTCAGACGAGCGCTCGAAACAGAAACGACAGAGACGCTCCGAGAGCCAGACCGAGAGACAGGAACAAGGCCATGATCGCTCCAGCCGTCTCCGCCTCGCTCGCATCCACCATCCTGTCCACAAGGATTCAACAGACGTGCTCAGAGGTGACGGAGTTATTACAGTGGCGTGCACGGGGGGGCTCGAGCCCTGCCCCTTTGAGGTCCGACGCTAAAGTGCCCTTGCGGCCCGGTCTGTGCGATATGAACGATACTATGCAGTGTATGCTGTTTGCGTAGGGCACCATCCTAGTTGCTAAAAAAAAAACGTGATGCGCCATTCCCGCGCTCGCGACCGGTGCACATGTTTGCGGCTGAAGCAGATGATCATAATTGATAGACAACTCAAATGATTCGCGATTCGCGCTCCGCGGTCCCGATCTGACTCAAATGATTCGCGCTCCACGGTCCCGAACTGACTCAAATGATTCGCGATTCGCGCTCCCCGGTCCCGATCTGACTCAAATGATTCGCGCTCCGCGGTCCCGAACTGACTCAAATGATTCGCGATTCGCGCTCCCCGGTCCCGATCTGACTCAAATGATTCGCGCTCCGCGGTCCCCGGTCCCGATCTGACTCAAATGATTCGCGCTCCGCGGTCCCGAACTGACTCAAACGATTCGCGATTCGCGCTCCGCGGTCCCGAACTGACTCAAATGATTCGCGCTCCGCGGTCCCGATCTGACTCAAATGATTCGCGATTCGCGCTCCGCGGTCCCGATCTGACTCAAATGATTCGCGATTTACACTCCGCGGTCCCGATCTGACTCAAATGATTCGCGCCTCGCGGTCCCGAGCTGACTCAAATGATTCGTGCTCCGCGGTCCCGAACTGCCTCAAATGATTCGCGCTCCGCGGTCCCGAACTGACTCAAATGATTCGCGCTCCACGGTCCCGAACTGACTCAAATGATTCGCGCTCCGCGGTCCCAATCTGACTCAAATGATTCGCGCTCCGCGGTCCCGAACTGACTCAAATGATTCGCGCTCGGCGGTCCCGAACTGACTCAAATGATTCGCGCTCCGCGGTCCCGAACTGACTCAAATGATTCGCGCTCCGCGGTAATTGTGTTTAGTATTATTAGGCCTACTCTTGCAGTACTTAAGGTACGTTACAACAGTTGAATAGAGTAAAAAAAATGTATCTCCCAATGCTTCCCCCGTTGATTAATCATGGCACATCTATACATTTTGTATTATATGTTTTCCCAAATATAATATTTAAATGAGCTAATTATGCATTATCTAATTAAATGTGCTCATTTGCATACGGTGAAATGTTTCCGTATTTTTGTATCCGTAATGGTGTTCATCACAGCGAGATTACAGATTTAATAAACTAGCCTATTTATTTTCAAATGCAAACATGTTTAGATTTATAAAAGCTGTTTTTATGCTTTAGATTTAGTTGAATTACATGTTTTGAGCAGCAGGCGTCACCAGGTGTTTCCAGTCATTTTGAGAGATTCAAAGGTTCAGAAACGGTGCTCGTGCAGCTTCCGGACCCAGTTCTGGTTTTGGGACCGCTCCTAGCCAATCAGGGGTCCCTGCCAATATCCAGCGACTACCAAACTCCCAGCAATCATTTTGATCAGACAATTAATTAAATGTATGTTTTTGAAAGGTCATACCATTGATATTATAACATCCCTGGTTTTCAGTCAGACCACATGACCTCAGACAGCATAGACTGATATCTGATTACACTCACTATTGCAAGTATATCATATTTAATCAGATCCCCTAAATCATCACCCAGCGTCTGAGTGTGAATGCACACGTTCATATCAGTCAGTCATGTTTACAGAGAACCAGACAGCTACACAGTGCTTTTGAGGATCAACTAATGATTGAGTTTGGCAGGTTCATGACTTCTAGTCTTCAGAATGTATGAGAAGCTGAGTTACGGATATAATATGTGAAGTATCTGTTCATTACTCTTGGAAAGACACAGTGTGACCGCAAACGTCTGCTGTCTTACATGTGTTCGAAGGTCAACATCGTTGTGCATTTATTTGGTATAAAAAAAACAACCTGTTCAGCTGCAAACGTTACCTCAAAGAGCTGTTTCTACTTTATTTGTTAAAGTCAAGTCTTCTTAATTCAAGGGATGTGTTGAGACACACTTAAGGACATCAATGCAGAAATAAGCAGTTTTTATTAATAACAAAGCATTCAATATTTGGCACTTTGGTGTCTTGTAGTGTTGAGGAAAAACTTGTTCGATATGAAGCGAGGTAGAGTGGCTTTGTTCGTTGCGCTTAAAGCTTAAAAACATCATAATGCACCTTACCTTCATATAAAGCACTATTGGTGTCCATCTGGTTATTAAAAAAGACTATAATACAATATTGACTTCTATAAAACTAAAGAGGTTTGAATACATGCTGTTTTGTGCTCTTGAGAAAAACTATCTTTAAGGAAGATATTATAAAAACTATTAATATGAAGAATTAGATCACATCCAAAAACTGTCATAGAGAGTAAATTATGATTTTGGGTGAACTAATAATTCAAAATATGTTAAAACAAGTATTTCTTAAACAATAATAATGGTTATATGACTTATACACTACAATTCAAACGTTTTGGGTCAGGAAGGTTTTTTAGTTTTTGAAAGAATTCACTTCAGGCTGCATTTATTTGATCAAAATACTGTAAAAACTGAAAATATTACAGTTATATCTATATGAATATACAGTCAAATCTCATTTACTCCTGTGACGTGCAGCTGAATTTCCAGCATCATTATTACTCCAGTCTTCAGTGTCACGTGATCTTCAGAAATCATAATAATATGCTGATCTGAAGACACGTTTCTGATTATTATCAATGTTGAACACAGTTGTTTTGTGGAATCTGTGGTGCATTTAATGCTTCAGGATTCTTTGATGAATCAAAAGTTTAAAAGAATAGAAATATTGTATCGTTATAAATGAGTTTACTGTCACTTTTGATCAATTTAATGCTGAATAAAAGTATTAAATAAGAACAAGCTCTTACTGACCCCAAACTTTTGAACAGGAGATAGGCTTTAAGTCCTTTACATTAGGAGCATCAGTGAATCCGTGTTCTTTCGGCTCCGGGTCAGGGCTTGATGCTGAAGTGACCCTCAGATGACGGTCTCATCTCTGTCCCGAGCACCGAGACTTCAGACGAGCGCTCGAAACAGAAACGACAGAGACGCTCCGAGAGCCAGACCGAGAGACAGGAACAAGGCCATGATCGCTCCAGCCGTCTCCGCCTCGCTCGCATCCACCTTCCTGTCCACAAGGATTCAACAGACGTGCTCAGAGGTGACGGAGTTATTACAGTGGCGTGCACAAGGGGAGGGAGGGAGGGACGGGGGCTCGAGCCCTGCTCCTTTGAGGTCCGACGCTAAAGTGCCCTTGCGGCCCGGTCTGTGCGACATGAACGATACTATATGCAGTGTATGCTCTTTGCGTAGGGCACCATCCCAGTTGCTAAAAAAAAAAACGTGATGCGCCATTCCCTCGCTCGCACCTCATGTTTGCGGCTGAAGCAGATGATCATAATTGATGGACAACTCAAATGATTCGCGCTCCGCGGTCCCGAACTGACTCAAATGATTTGCGGTCCCGAACTGACTCAAATGATTCGCGCTCCGCGGTCCCGAACTGACTCAAATGATTCGCGGTCCCGAACTGACCCAAATGATTCGCGATTCGCGCTCCGCGGTCCCGAACTGACTCAAATGATTCGCGCTCCACGGCCCCGAACTGACTCAAATGATTCGCGCTCCGCGCTCCGCGGTCCCGAACTGACTCAAATGATTCGCGCTCCGCGGTCACGAACTGACCCAAATGATTCGCGCTCCGCGGTCCCGAACTGACTCAAATGATTCGCGCTCCGCGGTCCCGAACTGACTCAAATGATTCGCGATTTGCGCTCCGCGGTCCCGAACTGACTCAAATGATTCGCGCTCCGCGGTCCCGTACTGACTCAAATGATTCGCGCTCCGCAGTCCTGTACTGACTCAAATGATTCGCGCTCCGCGGTCCCGAACTGACTCAAATGATTCGCGATTTGCGCTCCGCGGTCCCGAACTGACTCAAATGATTCGCGCTCCGCGGTCCCGTACTGACTCAAATGATTCGCGCTCCGCAGTCTCGAACTGACTCAAATGATTCGCGATTCGCGGTCCCGAACTGACTCAAATGATTCGCGATTCGCGCTCCGCGGTTCCGAACTGACTCAAATGATTCGCGCTCCGCGGTTCCGAACTGACTCAAATGATTCGCGCTCCGCGGTCCCGAACTGACTCAAATGATTCGCGCTCCGTGGTCCCGAACTGACTCAAATGATTCGCGCTCCGTGCTCCCGAACTGACTCAAATGATTCGCGCTACGCGGTCCCGAACTGACTCAAATGATTCGCGCTCCACGGTTCCGAACTGACTCAAATGATTCGCGCTCCGCGGTCCCGAACTGACTCAAATGATTCGCGCTCCGTGCTCCCGAACTGACTCAAATGATTCGCGCTACGCGGTCCCGAACTGACTCAAATGATTCGCGCTCCACGGTTCCGAACTGACTCAAATGATTTGCGCTCCGCGCTCCCGAACTGACTCAAATGATTCGCGCTCCGCGGTTCCGAACTGACTCAAATGATTCGCGCTCCGCGGTCCCGAACTGACTCAAATGATTCGCGCTCCGTGGTCCCGAACTGACTCAAATGATTCGCGCTCCGTGCTCCCGAACTGACTCAAATGATTCGCGCTACGCGGTCCCGAACTGACTCAAATGATTCGCGCTCCACGGTTCCGAACTGACTCAAATGATTCGCGCTCCGCGGTCCCGAACTGACTCAAAGAGAAAAGTCACTCACTAGTCTTGACTGAAAAACTTTAATACAGTTTCTTTAATAGGAATCAATCTATATAGTGTTTTATTTGTATATTTGTTCATGCAGTTTCTTAAATGCTCTGCTAAATACACCCCTTGTACCTGAAACTAAAACACGGTTTATTTTATTTGTAAATTATGTGTATTTGTAATGTGTGTCTTTGTTCTAATTTTTTTATAACAGACAAAATAATGACAACGATGTTTATCTTCACCCACTTTGGCCTAAATATCTGCCATCCTTTTTTATATTTTGCTACCTTAAAAGGCTTTGTCTTCATAATAGGGAAATTAGTTTGGCTGTGATGCTCAAACAGCTTCAAAATAGAAAAACCAACATGACAAAGAATCATGACCCCCCCCCCCTCGGTCTGTGACTGTGCCCTCCTAATGCCATTTGCCCCCCCCTCCCTCCGGAGGCCTGTGCACGCCACTGAATGCGAATGTGTTTAACATACTGCTTCTGAACCAGGGGCCCAAAGATCATGGAAGGTTTCACAGAGTTAATGATCATAACCCTGATGTGTCCAAATCATATAGATAAGATTGTCAGTATTTTACTCACTTGGGTCCGAAGCACATGCACAGACTGGCCAGATATCCGTTAGAAAAGGCAAAGAGGATCATGAAGGCGATGAACCAGCCGTCGTGTGAGAAGTAGACGGGCAGATTGTGGCGAGGCAGGACGTTACAGAGCATGAAGAGAGGGACGAAGATCACACGGGCCACTAACAGACCCGGCAGCAGCTTACTGTCTTTACCAGGCTGAGAGAGAGAGAGAGAGAGAGAGTGAAAATGATCAAACAAAGCACATTATCTATTCTTCTGAATGCATTAAACACCTGCACTGAATTTCATCGCTCAGAGTGACTAATATCCATCCAGTCATCTGTATTTATTACTGCTTGTAAATCCTCCCACCTGCTGATTCTGAGACTCATATATTCTGTGAATTTATGCATGTTTGTGTGATTTATTGTTCTGAGAACAGACACACAAATTAATATTTGTATGATCCTCCCTAGAGGAAGATCCATCTGCAGCAATATGAATATGAATATGTACAGCGACCTTAACAAGTGTTTGAACAAATATGATACCAAGTGTCTTTTAATACTAAAAATACTGTAAGATACATAAACACTTTGCAATGAAAACACTCATTTATACAAAAAATACATGTGCTTGAACACTGCAATCAAATTGTTTCATAAAAAGAGGATATAAGATTTGAAAACAATAGAAGTGTGTTAAAAATGAAGTTGCGTGATGTTTCTTACCCACATACAGACTGCGGTCAGACTGCGACCAAGCCAATCAAACACGTTAAATAACAGGAAACAAGACACTGGGATGAAATACTGCCCTGGAAAGAGAATAGTCATTGTGTACAGCAGCAAACTAAATCATTCATATTCACTTTCAGATACTGAAATGTTTTCTTATACTGAACTTAACAGTTTGTAAATGCATAAACAGCAGCAGATGAATTATTATCTAAATATCTCAGATTTCATTGTTTTCATGTTTGCACAAATAATTCACTACACAAAACCCACTGTGGTTATGTGCATTCAGCATTGTTTTTCTCCCGTTGTCTGTAACATTATTTATGCAAGCATATTCCTGCCATGGAATGAAATGAATACATAAATAAAAAAGTCATTGCAAATTCAACGGCATAATTTTTTTCTCAATTCTGATTTTATATCTCACAATTCTGACTTTTTTCTCTCAATTCTGCAAAATAAAGTCAGCATTTTAAAGTCAGCATAAACTCTAAGAAAAAGTTATTGATTGCATGTTTTAACTTGAGTTTATAACTCGCAATTCTGAGTTTATACAAAATATAAGATATCAACTCAGAATTGCAAGAAAAACGTTCTATTTTAGAGGTAAAAAAAATTAGTACAATAAAACATTTTCTCACAAAAAAAAATTTCTCACAATTCTAAATACTTTTTGTACTCAGAATTTGTCAAAATGTTGACATATAAACATAAAATATAACAAGTCAGAATTGTGTGTGTGTGTGGGGGGGGGGGGGGTGGAGTGGCAAATATAAAAAGGTAACTGGACAATTTTCTCACAATTACACAGTGGACTTTTATCTCACAAATGAGACTTTTTTAAAGAAATGCAGATATAAACTGAAAAAAGTCAGAATTATAAAAATGTATAATATAATATATATTATATATATATATATATATATATATATATATACATAAACAGATTTGTGGTATACAAAGTTACAATCATCTCTTTTTATTTTATTCCAAAAATAAGCTTCCATAATAATCCGACTCATTATCAGAATGTGTATGGTAGAGTCAGACTCATTATCAGACTGTGTATGGTAGAGTCAGACTCGTTATCAGAATGTGTATGGTAGAGTCAGACTCGTTATCAGACTGTGTATGGTAGAGTCAGACTCGTTATCAGACTGTGTATGGTAGAGTCAGACTCGTTATCAGACTGTGTATGGTAGAGTCAGACTCGTTATCAGAATGTGTATGGTAGAGTCAGGCTCGATATCAGACTGTGTATGGTAGAGTCAGACTCGTTATCAGACTGTGTATGGTAGAGTCAGACTCATTATCAGAATGTGTATGGTAGAGTCAGACTGTGTATGGTAGAGTCAGACTCGTTATCAGACTGTGTATGGTAGAGTCAGACTGTGTATGGTAGAGTCAGACTCGTTATCAGACTGTGTATGGTAGAGTCAGACTCATTATCAGACTGTGTATGGTAGAGTCAGACTCATTATCAGAATGTGTATGGTAGAGTCAGACTGTGTATGGTAGAGTCAGACTCGTTATCAGACTGTGTATGGTAGAGTCAGACTCATTATCAGAATGTGTATGGTAGAGTCAGACTGTGTATGGTAGAGTCAGACTCATTATCAGACTGTGTATGGTAGAGTCAGACTGTGTATGGTAGAGTCAGACTCATTATCAGAATGTGAATGGTAAAGAGTCAGACTCATTATCAGACTGTGTATGGTAGAGTCAGACTCATTATCAGAATGTGTATGGTAGAGTCAGACTGTGTATGGTAGAGTCAGACTGTGTATGGTAGAGTCAGACTCATTATCAGAATGTGTATGGTAGAGTCAGACTGTGTATGGTAGAGTCAGACTCATTATCAGACTGTGAATGGTAAAGAGTCAGACTCATTATCAGACTGTGTATGGTAGAGTCAGACTCATTATCAGACTGTGTATGGTAGAGTCAGACTGTGTATGGTAGAGTCAGACTGTGTATGGTAGAGTCAGACTCATTATCAGACTGTGAATGGTAAAGAGTCAGACTCATTATCAGACTGTGAATGGTAAAGAGTCAGACTCATTATCAGACTGTGTATGGTAGAGTCAGACTGTGTATGGTAGAGTCAGACTCATTATCAGACTGTGAATGGTAGAGTCAGACTGTGTATGGTAGAGTCAGACTCATTATCAGACTGTGAATGGTAGAGTCAGACTGTGTATGGTAGAGTCAGACTGTGTATGGTAGAATCAGACTCATTATCAGACTGTGTATGGTAGAGTCAGACTGTGTATGGTAGAGTCAGACCTTGTATGGTAGAGTCAGACCTTGTATGGTAGAGTCAGACTGTGTATGGTAGAGTCAGACTGTGTATGGTAGAGTCAGACTCATTATCAGACTGTGTATGGTAGAGTCAGACTCATTATCAGACTGTGTATGGTAGAGTCAGACTCATTATCAGACTGTGTATGGTAGAGTCAGACTCATTATCAGACTGTGAAAGGTAAAGAGTCAGACTCATTATCAGACTGTGTATGGTAAAGAGTCAGACTCGTTGAACTCTCACCCCACTTTCCACCACCAGCGATAGTAGATTTAACGTCCACAGTGATGGCGGGAAACGTGCCGATGGTGATGGTGAAGGCGAAACACACAGAGAACGCCATAACCCAGATCTGATGAGAGAAATACAAGAAAACGCTCCGGTTACTATGGTAACCTCGGTTCCCTGAAAGCGGGAACGAGACATCACGGAGATTACTCCGTTATGGGAACTCCTTCCCTCCAACCTTTCCTGAAGACCTATTGGCTCACGCCAGTCAATGACTGGCCAATTGTCGCGAAGCATGCAAATATGACGAGCTCGAGAGGCAGTATAAATGCAGCGCCCGCGACAATACGTCAGAATCTGAACTGAACGCCGCTTGGCTGAACTAGCAGCGATCACGGCGATCACCGTGATGTCTCGTTCCCGCTTTCAGGGAACCGAGGTTACTATAGTAACCGGAGCGTTCCCTTTCAAGCTGTCACGAGACATCACGGAGATTACTCCATTATGGGAACGTTATTCAATCCCGCCGTGAGAGAGGCTACGGACAGCCTGAACCAGATACACAGCGCGAAAGCATTCCCACCAATAACAGAGCTCGAAGGGCGGGCTCACAGCTGATAGATGGAGATAAGCCAATGAGCGCCTACACCTCAGGTATACAAAATTTGCATATCTGGCAAGTGACTACATGGGCTGCGCTGAGAGCAGGGCAGAACACATCCAGCCATAGCAGTATTATAGGAGCTATACAGAGTAACTGTGTTTGAGCAGCATACCATAACATGACCATGTCCGCGGCACTGAACTCAGGGCCGACAACAACACCTCATAAGGGCTGCGTAATGTACTGTACAAGCAGCACCTCCCACAAAGGTAACTTAGCAACATGAATTAGTTACTCACCGACCGCTCTTGGGAGGCTAAGGACTGAACGTCCAGCTTGTAAAACCTGGCGAAGATATTCTGCGAAGACCACCGGCTGGCAAGCAATATCTTGAATACACATACATCTCAACCACGCTAGGTGGAACGATAGCCCTCAATGCACAGAGGGAATTTCCAAACCTTGGGTTGTATATGCCTCCTTGATAGCGTCCACAATCCATTGTGACAGACTCAGCTTCGATACGGCTCGGCCGTTCGTACACCCACCATAGCATCCAGAAACTGGATCGATTGCCGAAAACAGCTTGAACAGTCAATGTAAAATCTCAAAAACACTGACGGGGCAAACTGCAGTCTGGGCGTCCGCACTCTGTGAGGGCGATGATTTAGTAGCAAAGGCTGACGGCGAACCGTCTCCGTCCTTTCGAAGGGGGGTAGACAGTGATTTAGGCACGTATTCCAATCTCGGCCGGAGAGTGACACTGCAGTCCCGGGACCGAATCGAATGCAGTCGCTGTCCACAGAAAAAGCGTGTAATGCTCTATGCGCTTAGCCGAAGCAAAGGCTAGAAGGACTGTAGTTTTAAGGAATAGTTCCTTCAACCTACGGATGTTAAAAGCCCAATGGCTGCAATGAGAGAGCTCTTACCCCACTTCCTGGTCCCAGAGCGGAAACGAAAGTGGACATGGGGGATGTAGTCTTTTTACCGAACGATTGCCCGCTCTGCGGGGAACGGACACGGCAATGGCCGCGACATAGACTTCAGTGTCGATGGTAACGATCCACTATCCAGTCTGTGCAGCGGGAAACTCAGAACATACGGTGCAAGTAGTCAGGTCGATATGAGCCGGACTCCTTCACAAACACTCCCATTTGAAGCATACAAACGTTTTGTACAGGGTTTTCACGCTCCCATGAGCGTGCGAGACTGTAAGGCGCCCCTCTCTGATACCCCTGAAGCGATCACACATGATGGCTCTATAGTTTCAGGTTCGACCTGGGATAGCATATATTTCCTGCCGGGGAACGGCAAGGCGGTGCCTCCAGCAGTTCCGTCAAGTCTGGGAACCCAGGCTGGATTCAGGGCGATGAGTATCCCTGATGCTCGCTCCACCCTGATCTCTCATAACACCAGCGGTAACATTCCTTGATCGGAGGAAATGCATACGGGCTAGCTTCTGGTCAGCGTGATGTCAGCGGGGAGTGAAGAACAACAGGCAATGCGTGTTCTCGCTCTGGCGAACAGATCCACCTCCGCTCTCCCTTAAAGATTTATGTATGAAACCACAGACGTGCTGTCGGTGCGAATCAGTACATTTTGCTGGTCCAGCTGTGGCTGAAAATCCTTTAGAGCTAAGAAGACTGCTTCCAGCTCCAGGCGATTTAAGTGCCACTGGCTCTGAGGTTCCAGCTACAGTCCCGAAGCTGGCATTCCCTCGCACACTACTCCCCAGCCGCTGTAATACCCTCAACTGAACAGAGCTGCCCTGCCTGAAAGGCGCAGGGAAGACAATTGGCTGCGGCTCGATCTCGCGAGAGGCTGGATTCATCTCCACGCGATCTCACGAGAGGCAGGCTCTCATCCCA
This sequence comes from Schizopygopsis pylzovi, assembly GCA_027422435.1. Lineage (NCBI taxonomy): Eukaryota > Metazoa > Chordata > Actinopteri > Cypriniformes > Cyprinidae > Schizopygopsis > Schizopygopsis pylzovi. The sequence continues at coordinate 25,647,611 of CM049835.1, read as the reverse complement.
CGCGATCTCACGAGAGGCAGGGTCTCATCCCCCACGCGATCTCGCGAGAGGCGGGTTCTCATAGCTTAGGGACTCCAAGTGAATAAACAGAGAGTCTATGTGGCTGATAAGCGTATCCAGGGACCGAGCTAAAATCAGCCAATCGTCCAGATAGTTGAGGATGCGCCTTCCGCTCGATCTGAGTGGGAAGTGCTGCATTGATGCACTTTGAAAGTGCGTGGGGCCGGAGCAGCCCGGACGGGGGAACAGAGTATTGGAACGCTGTGCTTCTCCCTGACAGTTGACAGCTATTCAGAAAAACCGTCTGAGTATGCGGTGCTATCCGAATGTAAAAGTACGCGTCCTTTAAATCCACGGACGCAAACCAGTCCCCGGGGCGAATTCGCGCCAGGATCTGCTTAGCGTTAGCATCCTGAACGGACGCTTTCCAAGCGCTCTGTTGATGGGTCCGAGATCTAGAATCGGGCAGAGTCTACCCTCTCTCTAGGCACCCCAAACAGAGGCTGGACAAAAACAGCCGTCCCGCCTGTTCGCTGAAAATTGCTCTATTGCTCCTTCCCCGAGCAATTGTATAGCTCTTGTTAGGATAAGGGCATTTCGAGTCAGTGTTAGAGACTACGCCACGCCATTGAAACGGGGTGGTCTGTGTCTGAATTGAAGGGTGTACCCTCGCTCTTATGCAGAGCAGCCAGCGTGAGATTCTTGGAATCGCTTCTCACGCGCTCATGAACTGACACAGCGGCTACAGCGGCTGGCAGCTATAACCCGTGTGGGCAGTGGGTCCGGTCGCTAAGGGGAGGGGCGAGCGGCGGTGGTGACTGAGCGAGGAGGAAGCTCCTCGTGCAAACGTATGCTTTAATGAACACACTTCGTCCCACACATTTTACAATTTTGAGACAGCTTGAGGGCTCCTGCACTGGTCGTGGTGCCTCTTCCCGGGTCTCTTAACTTGTCAGAGAAGACCTCGATCCCGGGGTCTTCTACAACATAGCGGCTGTAATAACTACAGGCTGACTATGCTATACGACCTAGTTGAACACCACGTGAAGGGGCGTAAACAACTGGCGTAATAGTCCGGCGAAATCTGGGAGGCTGATAGGATGCGCCCTTTCAAGGCATCAGGTGACTCCTCGCCTTCGCGCAGTCTTCCACAATATAGCGGCTGTAATAACCACAGGCTGACTGCTATACGACCTAGTTGAACACCACGTGAAGGGGCGTAAACAACTGGCGTAATAGTCCGGCGAAATCTGGGAGGCTGATAGGATGCGCCCTTCAGGGCATCAGGTGACTCCTCGCCTTCGCGCAGTCTTCCACAATATAGCGGCTGTAATAACCACAGGCTGACTGCTATACGACCTAGTTGAACACCACGTGAAGGGGCGTAAACAACTGGCGTAATAGTCCGGCGAAATCTGGGAGGCTGATAGAATGCGCCCTTCAGGGCATCAGGTGACTCCTCGCCTTCGCGCGATCCTCTAAGCGGCTGTAATAACTACAGGCTGACTGCTATACGACCTAGTTGAACACCACGTGAAGGGGCGTAAACAACTGGCGTAATAGTCCGGCGAAATCTGGGAGGCTGATAGGATGCGCCCTTCAGGGCATCAGGTGACTCCTCGCCTTCGCGCGATCCTCTACAATATAGCGGCTGTAATAACTACAGGCTGACTGCTATACGACCTAGTTGAACACCACGTGAAGGGGCGTAAACAACTGGCGTAATAGTCCGGCGAAATCTGGGAGGCTGATAGGATGCGCCCTTCAGGGCATCAGGTGACTCCTCGCCTTCGCGCGCTTTTCGGCGCAGGGGTGTCATGTGACTCCTCACCTTCGCGCGCTTTTTCGCGCAGGGGTGTCATGTGACTCCTCACCTTCGCGCGCTTTCCGCGCAGGAGCATCAGATCCCATCGCCTTCGCGCGCTTTGTGAATTAGAAAAACATGTCCTCTACACACAAGGCGCCGCCGATGCTATCATGTGAATTATAAAAAGTTCACTACACACTGTAGCCGCTGACAAGGGGCTGTTACCATGTGAATTATAAATGTCCTCTACCCACTGTAGCCGCTAATAAGGGGCTATTATCATGTGAATGAGAGGTTGTCCCGATCACACGGTAGCCGCTAATGAGGGGCTATTATCATGTAATGAGAGGTTGTTCCGAACACACGGTAGCCGCTAATGAGGGGCTATTATCACGTGAATGAGAGGTTGTCCCGATCACACGGTAGCCGCTAATGAGGGGCTATTATCGTGTAGTGAGAGGTTGTTCCGAACACACGGTAGCCGCTAATGAGGGGCTATTATCATGTGAATGAGAGAGGAGCGATTGTGCTTTGCAAACAGCAGAACGCCGCTCTGAGGCGGGGGCTGCATGCTTACACAGTGGGTTCTTCCGTGCAGCATCTGCGGCGACGTGAGATCCCTTTGCTCCCGCATCTGCCCTCGGCTCTCCGCACCGCCATGGAAGGGGGGCGTGAGAAGCCGGGCTGATGTCCTGTCCTGCAGGTTCGACGGTGAGAGGAATGCGGACATTCAGTCTGCATGAGCTCATCACCTGAGTCCCGAAGGTCCACCGCTGATCAGAGGGCAGACGGACTACCTTAAGAAATGTCATACTCACCTGAACGCTGCAGAGGAGCAGCCATGAGGCCTGCCCTCGAATGAGCGAACCTTAACCGTGAGTTGTAACATTTTAAGCCATAACCTAGGTTCAGCAAGGTGAAGAAAAAGATTCTGACGTATTGTCGCGGGCGCAGCATTTATACTGCCTCGAGCTCGTCATATTTGCATGCTTCGCGACAATTGGCCAGTCATTGACTGGCGTGAGCCAATAGGTCTTCAGGAAAGGTTGGAGGGAAGGAGTTCCCATAACGGAGTAATCTCCGTGATGTCTCGTGACAGCTTGAAAGGGAACGTACACTTTCACCCATGCAAGACTCACTGACACAAAAAGGGAGAATGGCCCTGGATGGTTGCTAGGTTGTTGCTATGCAGTTTCCAAGATGTTCTGAGTGTTGTTGCTCTGCGGTTGCCAAGGTGTTTGTAAGTGCTGTTGCTATGCAGTTGCTAAGGTGTCCAGTTGCTAAGGTGTTCTGAGTGTTGTTGCTATGCAGTTTCTAAGGTATTCTGGGTGGTGTTTCTATGCAGCTGTTGATTTCAGTGTGTTTACCTTCTTAAAGATGGCCAGTATGGACGGTGTTTGTTTGCCGTCCTCTCCGGCGCTCTTCTGCCGCTCATCTACAGACAGCTCAACGTTAAAACAGGGTTTTGATTGATATTCAGCCTGGTTTTGATTATAATTTTCATGACGTCACCTTTCTTCAACAGATCCATCTTGTTCTCCTCATCCTCAGCTGGTTTGCTCTGCTGACTCTCCTGATAGTACTGAAAAAACGCCTGCAGGAAAAATAACAGCAATTAGACTGTAAATGTCTAAAGCTTAAAATCAACGGTTTATTCCAGCCGCTCAGATCTTACCAGTCTAGGAAGTAGAGCATACGATGCGATAGCAAGAGAAATAACGACACACGCTGTGATGAAGTATCCAAACGCACTGTCGTGCAACGCAGAACCACCTGAGAGGCAGAAAATCAGCTTTATGAACATGACTTGCCCTTTGATTTGGTTTTTGTAATTAAACTTAAATAAATAAATACGTTTAACTACAGCCAAAATTACAATGAGGTAGTGTGTGTGTGTGTGTGTGTGTGTGTGTGTGTGTGTGTGTGTGTCAAGTCAAGTCAAGTCACCTTTATTTATATAGCGCCTTTAACAATACAAATTGTAACAAAGCACTGCACAATATCAAAATAGGCAAATTTGTCAATAATGTAATTATGTGTGTGTGCGTGCGTGCGTGCGTGCGTGCGTGCGTGTGTGTAAGAGAGAGTGTTTGTTTGTGTGTGCGTGTGTGTGTGCATGCGTGTGTGTGGGTGTGTGTGTGTGTGGGTGGGTGGGTAGAAACACGCACACACACACACACACACACACACACACACAGACATACAAGTAATTAATAAATATATAATTATTATTATTAAATAAATAAATTATTTATTTTTTTATGAATAAATTAAATTTTGAAATAATAATAATATACATAATAATAATATACATATATATAATTATATATATAATATTATTAAAAAAATTAATCCATTCATTTAAAAAAATATATATTATTTATTTATTTAATAATAATAATTATATATGAATTAATTGTAAGTTAAACAATATTATTTAACTCAAGTATTTCGAGTAAATAACTGTTAAAATATGAATATATAATTCATTTATATATTAATTTATGTATTTCTGAAAACGCATGGCTTTGTTTTAAGTCACTTGCATTTATGAATATATAAATGATTACCCTACAAAAAAGTAAAGTTTGTATTTTTAGGTACTTCTATTTATTCTTCATTTAAATCGTGTGACTTGAGTTTTTAGATTTCCCTTCTATAGCTGCATCAGTGTGCTGACTCGGAGCTGGAGGGATGTGTGGAGCTGTAATTGTGTTGTAGTTTCAGACTCACTGGCGATGGCACAGATCATGGAGAACGCAGCGAAGGTTCCTGCGAGTCCCTGTCCGCTCATGATGGGTGTCGTGTAGGACGCTGGCAGGAGTCCGGCCATCCCAAACAGACTTCCCTGAAGAACCGCTCCGAACGCTGGGATCAGCACAACATATGCATCAAACCACATTCACAGCCCGTTCTGCTTCTGTCAGTTCTAATTAGTGATCGACCGGTATTGATTTTTTAGAACCGATACCGATACCGATTATTTGTACGTTTATGTACCCGATAACCGATATGCAGAACCGATATTTATTCACTGTTATAAAGTAAATAAATAACAGAGTGAAGTCCATTCTTCACTTTCAGTCGTCTTAACAACAACAAACAACGGTTGAAAATTTTAATTTTCATGTAAAATGTAATCTTCAAATTACAACAATAAAAACATTTTATTTATAAAAAGCATCATCAGCAACACTGATATTAACAATAAGCAAAAGAATGTCTAACGTTTTCAAATGGAGAAAATAAAGGACAGAAGTCATATCAACTTAAAAATAAAAAATAAAAATAAATATCGGTTATCGTTTTTTCTCAAAACCGATATCCGATTATGGTAAAATGCTTACATATCGGGAAAAATATCGGTAAACCGATATATCGGTCGATCTCTAGTTCTAATGCGTGTGTTGTAGCGTCTCACAGTTAATGCAGATGATTTTGATCATGGTGATGATGAAGAACGGCAGCGGCTCCAAATCTACTTTCACCAGGATGGCGGTGAGCAGAAACACCACCAGAATAGCCGTCAGACTCCCTGCGATCCGGATCTTCTGAGGGATTCTGCAGATGCAATCACAGTCCCCACAATGATCCAAAACAGGAGAGCCTCATCATTTACCACACAGTCCAAAAGACAAGAACAAGAATTGATATTTTCATTAAAGAAAACCAAGCATTGTTTTGAGGTAAATTGTGTTTGATTGCTATTAGAATAATGTCCATGTGCAAAAATAAATGAGTGAATAAATAAATAAAAACAGAATTAATATAATACTTAATTATAAATAAGTAAAAAATATATGCACAAAAAAAATATATATGTATAAATAATAATGAATAAAAGTACTTATTTAAATAAAAATAACAATGTTTAATGAAATAAATACAAATATCTATTTAAATGAATAAAATATTTATGTAAATATATTTATTGATTTATTTAAATAAATAGTTTTGTTTATTTATTGTGATCTAGCTAAATCAATAAAATAAATATTTATTAAAATAAAAATATTTCATAATTTGTTTTAAACAATTCAATAAAATATTTAAGTAAATAGAAAATATTCAAATACATAAATGCATACATGTATTCAAATAAATATATTTATTCAAATATTTATTCCTGTGGCTCAGTGGTAGAGCATTGCGTTAGCAGCGCAAAGGTTGTGGGTTCGATTCCCAGTGAACACATGTACTGACAAAAACATGTATAGCCTGTAAGTTGCTTTGGATAAAAGCGTCTGCTAAATGCATAAATGTAAATGTAGTCGTTTCTTATTTCGAAGCTGCGTCTGACCTCTGGTGAAGCACTGAGTTGAGGCAGGTGAAGACCAGCAGAGGAACCATCGCACACAGCGTCATCACGTTATTAAACTTGGCCTGTAAGACGCTCCGCGGGACTCCTACAGTCGTGTTGACCGAGACATTCGCTCCACTTACAGGATCTGCAAGACGACTGGTGAAATACTGCCAGATAAACAGATGAAAAAAGACTTGAGAGGTGCAAAACTTCAGTTTTTTTGAGGATGTAATGGTTGCTTTTGCAGTTTTACTTCACTGTGTCAGCATTTCTATAGCAAAAACCAACTGAGATGTACGACTTCACAGGAAATATTTGACGCAAGTCGTGAAAGTGCTTACCACAGTGGCTGTCATGAAGAAATTCCACGGCAGCAGCGTTCCCAACCCCAACATGAAGAAAATCAACCACACGCCATTATATCTGTCACGAGAAGAGAACCAGAACAAAGACAGCCCTCTGAAAAACGAGAATACCCGCTAGAGTGTGATATCAGCCGCTGTTTTAGTTTTAGGAGCGTTTTTAGTTCTATGACTCTAGATAAAGACATAGATTCAGCATTAGGCCTTGCTTTACAAACCCACTGTACTCTCCAGATCTGTCTGTCTGAGTCTGAGCGGCTGATAGAAGAGAGAGATGTTCAACTCACTGGTCTTTGGGCACCTGAGGGTCCATGTCTGCCAGATACTCCGTAATGAGCTGTGATTTTAATCTGCAAACACCTGGAAGCAACACACGTGACGGGAAAAATAATAGTTAACTAAATAAATAAATATGTGCATACATACAAGTGAAGAAACCAGAAAAGAAGAGAAAGGATTTAGTGGAAAAAAAATCAATTTAAGCAACATCAAACTATATAAAAATGCCATGTAGTGTAAATACAGGAATCATAATTTAATTTAAAAAGTAATTCCATATATAATGCAAGAATACAAACAGTTATTTCTAAGTTTAAATCTAAACTATACATGACAATAAATCAATAACATTAAAATGTATTATGAAAAAGTTTGTATTATATAGGCTAGTATTAAAAACATGCATGTATTTTTATAATTACCTAAAGTAAACAAATATAGAAAAATGAATAAATACCATATAATGCAATAATTAAGCAAAGTTGTTTCTAAGTTTAAATCTAAACTACACATATACACTGTTATTATTATTAAGTTTAAATCTATATAGCTAGCCATTGTAACTATATAAAACTAGCAGTTAACTGAAAAAGTGAACTTCTCAAATGTACTGTAAGTACAAGAATCATAGTTATAATTACATAAAGTAATAAAAAGCTAGAAAATGTTTACATACCATGTATCATGCAATATTGTAAAGCAAACTTTCAGAGCATTTAAATCCACAGTAACCAAATGAGACACGAGTTTCACAATCACGGCAAATATTTCAAATGAAAA
>CM049835.1:25622580-25635080 GCA_027422435.1 Schizopygopsis pylzovi | reverse complement strand
CAGGCTCACTACACAACAACACTTTAATATTATCAAATGCCGTTTGACATTCAGATGACCAAACAAACGGTTCTGCAGGACTGAGTAAAGAAGTTAATGGTGTAGCAACAGAGGAGAAATTGCGACAGAAACATCGATAATAACCAGCCATACCCAAAAATCTACGCAACTCGCGTCGGGTTTTAGGCACTGGAAATTCGTTTATAGACAAAATTTTTGCCATCACCGGGCGTACCTGACCCTGTCCTACCTGTTTACCTAGGTAAGTCACCGTAGCCTTACCGATTTCACATTTGGCTAAATTCAATGTTAAAAAAGCTTCCTGTAAACGCTTAAAAACAGTCTCTAGAAGTGATAAATGCTCAGACCAGCTCTGTGAGTAAATCACTAGGTCATCAAGATAAGCATTGCAATTCGGAACTTCAGCAAGAACTAGATTAATCAATCTCTGAAACGTGGCTGCGGCATTTCGCAAGCCGAACGCCATAACTTTGTATTGCAGGAAACGGTCTGGTGTTACAAAAGCTGAAATTTCTGATGCTCTAGGAGTTAATGGAACTTGCCAATATCCTTTGAGTAAATCCAACTTACTCACGAATCTGGCAGAGCCAACGCTGTCAACACAGTCCTCCATTCTTGGCATTGGAAAACAGTCAGGCACTGTTACAGCGTTAACACGTCTATAATCTGTACAAAAACGTGCAGTACCATCTGGCTTCTGTACTAAAAGACATGGTGAACTCCATGAACTAACACTAGGACTAGCCAAATCCTTCTCCAACAAATACTGAACTTCTTTCTTCATTACAGCTCTTTTAATAAAGTTTACTCTATAAGGGTGTTGTTTAATTGGCTGGGCATCACCTACATTAATGTCGTGCTGTAAAACATTTGTAAGTGTGGGAACATCACCTAGTATAGAAGAAAACTTACTAAAAAGTTTAACAACATCTTCCTTCTGATCAGTGTTAAGATGTGTTAAGAAATTTGACAAATTGGCTAATGTTTCGGAATTGGTGAATCTGGCAGACAAAAAATGGAGCATCTGCCTCCAGCAAGCCTTCCAAATCATCGTGCTGCTCAACAACTGGACTTTTATTACACATGACCCCTACTGGATGGATGGAATCGTCTACCTTCTCATGAAATGACTTTGCAACATCTCTGGTATGGTAAGCTTTTAACATGTTGATATGACACACCAATTTTTGACGTTGTCTGTCTGGTGTACTCAATACGTAATCGGTCTCACCCCTCCTCTCCAGGATCTCATAAGGACCTGAAAAACGTGCTGTTAATGCCGATCCAGGAACAGGAAGTAAAACCAGGACCTGGTCGCCCACTGCAAAAGATCTTTTTACAGTAGATTTGTCATACCACATTTTCATCTTACCCTGTGCTTTAGTCAATGATTCACGAGCTAGCATACACGCTTGCTGAAGTCGGTCATGAAACTTGCTCACATAGTCTAAAACATTTGTTTTCTTAAAGTCCTCAATGCCTAACATCCTCTCTTTTAAGACTTTTAGTGGTCCTTTCACAGTATGGCCAAACACTAACTCCGATGGACTGAACTTAAGAGACTCCTGCACTGTATCACGAATTGCAAATAAAAGCAAAGGAACACCTTCGTCCCACTCAGACCCTGTCTCCATACAGTACTTCCTAAGCATTGCTTTTAATGTTTGATGGAATCTTTCCAATGATCCCTGACTCTCCGGGTGATAAGCACTGGATATGCGATGTGTAATATTAAGCGATTTAAAAACTTGAGCACACAATTTGGATAGAAAATTAGTACCTTGATCAGTCTGGACGATTCTCGGTAAACCAAAAGTGGTAAAAAACTTTATCAAAGCTTTGACGACTGCTCGAGCTGTGATCTTGTGAAGTGGAATCGCCTCTGGATATCTGGTAGCTGTACACATAACAGTCAATAAAAACTGGTTACCAGACTTAGTTTTTGGTAAAGGACCAACACAATCTACTATCACATGCTCGAAAGGTTCACCTATTACAGGAATTGGAATTAAAGGTGCTGGAGGGATCACCTGGTTCGGCTTCCCAGCATACTGGCAAACATGACAAGTCTTACAAAACTGCACCACGTCACGCTTCAAACCATACCAAAAAAAATGTTGTAAGACACGATTGTACGTTTTTGTCACTCCTAGGTGCCCTGACAGCAAATGATCATGCGCCAGTGATAGTACTTGCTGGCGAAAGATTGAGGGAACAACTACCTGATAAACAACATTCCACTCATCGTCAGTAGTGTTATTTTTATGCCACTTCCGCAATAGCAGTCCATCCTTCACAACCAATGAGACATTGTTAAGCCCTGGCTTCTCAACCAATTTAAAACATTTCACAAGGGAAACATCCTTCTTCTGAGCTTCAATTAATTTCTCACGAGTTACTGTCAACGTCAATGGGTCACTCACTACGACCTCACTCACCTGATCACTGACATAAGACTTATTATCAGGCCCTTCCTCAGCGTCCTGATCTACACTTAAGAAAGAGTCAGACAAAGACAAGTCAAGTCAAGTCAAGTCAAGTTGAGCTTTATTGTCATTCCACTACATGTGTGGACATATAGTGGGACGAGATGTCGTGCCTCACAGGACCACGGTGCTACATAATACAGATATACATAAATACAGATATACAACACAAAGTAAAACAGTATAAACCTATACACAAACTAACCTACTGTCAGCTTTGACTATACATATGCTATATATAAAAGTGGTTACCTATACATAAACTAAAAAATAAAGTAAAATACAAACTGTACAACTGTGCAGATGACTTCAAATACTGTACATGTGCAAAAGAGAGACATTCAAGCAGCTGGCTGGGGAACAGTGTAAGGTGATTTGTGGTGCATGAGCCAGTAAACATACATACATTACAGTCATATATTTCAATCAGTCTTTTGTGGGATTATGGACACACAATGGTGTGTGAAAGTGTCTAGTGCATGCACCTCATTATCTTTCTTTGATTGAGCGCGTGTGATTACACAAGCAGTAAATGCATTTGGATACTTCTGAGACAATTCATCAGAGCTATGCTCTTTCGACAAAGTGTCGATCACTTCGATTGAAGGTACGACTTTCCCTCCGGCCAAATCGTTACCTAAAATAAAGGATACGCCTTTCACTGGTAAGACCGGGCGTACTCCTACCTCTACAAAACCAGACACTAAGTCCGTTTGCAGGTGAATTCGGTGAACAGGGACTCTCATAATCTCCATACTGAAGCTCTGGACCAGTCTACTAGATCCAACTGATGTCTGATCTGAAAAAGGCAAAACATCTGCACACACGAATGACTGGGCCGCGCCAGTGTCCCTCAAGACCTGCACTTCTACTTGATCCTCCTCCTTACCTGATAATGACACATATCCTTTGAAAAGGAATGGAACATATCCCCTGTCGACTTTATATTTTGTCTTCTCAAAATGCGCACTCTGACTAACAGTATTCACAAACGCAACCTCTTTTGTCTGAGCCTGCTGTTTACGCTTCAAAGACAAACACTCTGCAATAACATGTCCTTTCTTATGACAGTAAAAACATTCCCGCATTTCTTTGGGCTTTTCAACACCCAATTTGTGCTGCTGAACCGTCACCGGCGACTTCACATAACTTTTCTCCGTGCCTACCGACTGAAACACGTTTCTATGCGTAAGCACAAATTCGTCTGCCAACACCGCTGCCTGAGGTACTGTTACTACTTTTTGTTCATTTAAATACAGGACCATTCTTTCTGGAAGACACTGTTTAAACTCCTCTAATAACACAAGTTCTCTAAGCGACAAAAAATCATCCGATTTACTAGAAATGCACCATCTATCAAAAATTATTCCCTTGTCTCGGGCGAATTCAACATAGGTTTGACTGGCATTTTTCCTACGAGTACGAAATTGTTGCCTATAGGCCTCTGGAACTAGTTCGTAAGCTTTTAGTACAGTAAGCTTAACCACATCGTACTTAAGGCTATCTTCTAAAGACAAAGTTGAATAAACCTCCAAAGCTTTACCTGTTAATTTACACTGCAACAACAACGACCATACCTCTTTTGGCCAATTCAAGGAAGTCGCTATCTTTTCAAAGGCGTTAAAATAACTATCCACTTCCGATTCATGAAAACTTGGCACTAAAGCAATATGCTTACCCACCTCAAAAGTGGTTGAATTCAAATTAGTTGAATTATCACCTACCGAAGAGAAGTTTCGCTGGACAGAGGAACTTGCCGCAACCTTTGCCGCCTCGATGTCCAACTGTCAGAGCTTAACTTCCTTCTCGGCTTCAATTTCGAGCTTGCGGACTTGTAGACGCAGATCTAGCTCTGATTGGCGGGCCTGTGCTCTCTCTTGAGCCTCCATACGGAGCCGTGCGATCCGCACTTTCAACTTTGCCTCCCCTGTTGATTTGGGAGTACCTAGCGAGAAAGGTTCAAAAGGTGAAAGAGTTGCCCCAACTTTAGCCTCCGCCTCAGTTGCGGCTAACTCAACTTCCCTTATACCCATTCCCACAACATCCTGCTCCTCCTCCATTGGTACCACCCTTCTGTCTACATCCGGCAAGCTCAAAAATCCAAATTCACTTAGGCGATCAATCAATTCCGCCTTAATTTTGTGTTTTAAAGATTGCTTTGGGATCGTAATTTGGAAGCGATTAGCTATCATTAACAACTCATCCTTCCTACATTTCTCTATCACCTCTAATGAGGGATTATCAACGAAACTCTGTAAGTTAAACGCCATCAGACCTTATCAATGTGCCACAAGACTAAATTTGCTCAACCCAACGTTCACAAAAACCTCTGCCTGAAACAAAATAACACATCTCACTCCTCAGCAAAAGAGACAGCATCCGCTTTTTAGGACGAGCCCCCAATTATGTTACGTCTCCCTAATTATTTGGCATCTAGGGTTTTGGGAGGCAACACAAAACATTTAATAATTAAAAGGATATTTAAGCGAAAACACTTTTCCCTGCTGTGAAGGCGTGGTGTGTGCGATTAAAAAGCAGACAGAGGCAAAACTGAATATCTAGCTTGCGTTTAGTGAGAAATAATTCCATATTACAAAGCTCACAAATAATAATAGTAATACAAACAAACCCAAAATACCTTCAAACAAACCAACAAATATCTATTTACAAATTATATACAAATGTAATTGATTAAGGACAACAACAGTGAGGGACAAGAGCGGTGCTAAAGAAAAGAAAATAATAAAACAAAAACCCTCTAACTAGCACCGATCAAAGCTAAGCTAAACAAAGAAATCAAGGAAAATAACATCTTCGGCGTAAAACGCCACTAACTATGCTAACTGACAAACAAAATACAAAAGTTGGCACTCGCTCATAAACTAGTGTGTCTAGACAACTTTACCCTGCGTGTAGTACGATGTAAGTCACGTGACATGCTGAACTGGTCCCATCACTACAGGTCGAGAAGGACTTGAATAAACTCGGATACACCGAGACACAGCAAACAAACAGCAAAGTTTCACACAGAGAAAAGATAAGGGCAAAAATACTACAACGAAAACCAGGAGCAAAACCACAACAGACGTGGGAGAGCAAACAAATGACAAGCAAACGCTCTCCCGAACTCGCGTCCCATCAGGGTCTTTATACGCGCCCCCTAACGTCTGATTGATCCTCCATGTGTAGAGTAGAATTGATGATTGACGGAAGCCTAGTCCAATCACAGGGCCTGTAAGGTGAGAGTAAGACGAGAGAGAGAAAAAAGCAAAAATATCCCTCCCAGACCATACGGGACGTAACACCCTCATCCTTAACTACAAACATATACGTCTGTTTGATAGAACCAACTTAGCAAAGTAGGCACTATTCCTTAGATCCGAGACAGAGCATCTGCCACTACGTTATCCGTACCTTTCTTGTACCGGATCTCGAGATTGTAATCCTGAAAAATAAGAAACCACCTCATTAATCTCTGGTTCTGATTACGCATTCGTGAAATAAAGGTTAACGGGTTGTGATCAGTATAGACAAATCACAGGATAAGTAGAAGAACCGACATAAACCTCGAAATGTTGGATTGCCAACAACAAGGCCAAAGCTTCCTTCTCTATTGTTGAATAATTCCGTTGACATCTATTAAACTTTTTAGAGAAGTAACAAATGGGGTGATCGATTTCATCCTTATCCTCCTGGAGGAGTACAGCTCCGGCTCCCACATCACTCGCATCCACCTCCAATTTGAACGGCAATGAAAAATTTGGAGCTGCCAGTACAGGCTCACTACACAACAACACTTTAATATTATCAAATGCCGTTTGACATTCAGATGACCAAACAAACGGTTCTGCAGGACTGAGTAAAGAAGTTAATGGTGTAGCAACAGAGGAGAAATTGCGACAGAAACATCGATAATAACCAGCCATACCCAAAAATCTACGCAACTCGCGTCGGGTTTTAGGCACTGGAAATTCGTTTATAGACAAAATTTTTGCCATCACCGGGCGTACCTGACCCTGTCCTACCTGTTTACCTAGGTAAGTCACCGTAGCCTTACCGATTTCACATTTGGCTAAATTCAATGTTAAAAAAGCTTCCTGTAAACGCTTAAAAACAGTCTCTAGAAGTGATAAATGCTCAGACCAGCTCTGTGAGTAAATCACTAGGTCATCAAGATAAGCATTGCAATTCGGAACTTCAGCAAGAACTAGATTAATCAATCTCTGAAACGTGGCTGCGGCATTTCGCAAGCCGAACGCCATAACTTTGTATTGCAGGAAACGGTCTGGTGTTACAAAAGCTGAAATTTCTGATGCTCTAGGAGTTAATGGAACTTGCCAATATCCTTTGAGTAAATCCAACTTACTCACGAATCTGGCAGAGCCAACGCTGTCAACACAGTCCTCCATTCTTGGCATTGGAAAACAGTCAGGCACTGTTACAGCGTTAACACGTCTATAATCTGTACAAAAACGTGCAGTACCATCTGGCTTCTGTACTAAAAGACATGGTGAACTCCATGAACTAACACTAGGACTAGCCAAATCCTTCTCCAACAAATACTGAACTTCTTTCTTCATTACAGCTCTTTTAATAAAGTTTACTCTATAAGGGTGTTGTTTAATTGGCTGGGCATCACCTACATTAATGTCGTGCTGTAAAACATTTGTAAGTGTGGGAACATCACCTAGTATAGAAGAAAACTTACTAAAAAGTTTAACAACATCTTCCTTCTGATCAGTGTTAAGATGTGTTAAGAAATTTGACAAATTGGCTAATGTTTCGGAATTGGTGAATCTGGCAGACAAAAATGGAGCATCTGCCTCCAGCAAGCCTTCCAAATCATCGTGCTGCTCAACAACTGGACTTTTATTACACACGACCCCTACTGGATGGATGGAATCGTCTACCTTCTCATGAAATGACTTTGCAACATCTCTGGTATGGTAAGCTTTTAACATGTTGATATAACACACCCGTTTTTGACGTTTTCTGTCTGGTGTTTTTTTTGCACTGTCTGTCCATATGTAAACTGTTGTTGTTGTTTTTTTTTGCACTGTCTGGAGCACGCTCATAAGAATTTCACTCACCAAGGCACTTGTGCTGTGGTGATGTGACAATAAAAGTGATTTGATTTTGGTGACAATAAAAGTGATTTGATTTGAAGATGACCAGTAAATAAACCCTGTGTACGTGTGTGTGTGTGCGTGTGTGTGCGCGCGTGCGTGTGTGTGTCAGAGACTACAAATCCCATGAATCCATCTGTCATCAAAGGAAATGACGTCATGAACCGCTGTTTTTGGTCAATTAAGAGAATGAATGGACAGTCATTGGTGATCTGCGGAGTCTGTCGCTTTGGAGTGATGCTTGAGATGGATTCTACGACATCTATAATCAGAGGTATGATTTTTCGCATGTTCTCATGTTCACTAGTACTGAGGTAGCTACAGTTGTAATGTGGGTCCAGATGGGATTGTTTTATCCTCAGGAGATCTTTAGTAAAACTCATTCTACAACAGTTCAGACGCTAATAATCAGTGGTGAAATATGAACTCATGTTGTGCTGATGCTGCCCTCTAGTGCTAGTAATGTATCGCTCAAACTATTTATGAATCATATCTTTAAATATATATATATATGTAACTCCCCCGGGTCCACACTGCCACAACTCGTCGGAGCGGGTCTCGAACCCGGGATTCCGGTGCGGGAGGCGGGCGCTCTAACAAGGAACGCCAAAGGCTACAGCCTCTAGCGCGCCTCTTTTTGAGGTCAGGAGAGTGAGGTTTACACACAGCCCTTACTGGCATAGCTACATCCGTTACACTCACCCCCCTAAACCTCACTCCCGTCCTGGTCACGGCACCAATGTAACTCCCCCCAGGTCCAAACTGCCACAACTCGTCGGAGCGGGTCTCGAACCCGGGATTCCGGTGCGGGAGGCGGGCGCTCTAACAAGGAACGCCAAAGGCTACAACCTCTAGTGTCAGTCGCCAGAGCGTCTCTTTTTGAGGTCAGGAGAGTGAGGTTTACACACAGCCCTTACTGGCATAGCTACATCCGTTACACTCACCCCCCTAAACCTCACTCCCGTCCTGGTCACGGCACCAATGTAACTCCCCCCAGGTCCAAACTGCCACAACTCGTCGGAGCGGGTCTCGAACCCGGGATTCCGGTGCGGGAGGCGGGCGCTCTAACAAGGAACGCCAAAGGCTACAACCTCTAGTGTCAGTCGCCAGAGCGTCTCTTTTTGAGGTCAGGAGAGTGAGGTTTACACACAGCCCTTACTGGCATAGCTACATCCGTTACATATATATATATTTCGGTATTTGTACTTTTTTATTTTTATCTAAGAAATAATAAAATATTATAATAATATATATTAAAATAATATAAAATAGACATTAATACAGATACTGTATGACTAGCTTAGCATTGCTGTGTATGTGAAGAATATTCCAGTATTTTTTATAATTTATGATTTATTGTCATTTATATTAATTTATCATTATACAATTTTGAATAGGCATAAGTTACATTACTCTCAGTGAAATTGATACATATTGTAATTGGTCCCATTCATAATCTGTAAATATGGCATGTTTTCAGCATTTTGAAAATTGAAAACCTGCCATTTTATTTGATGATAGAATGGATTATTTATTAATTTTCAGGGCTCAAACATGTTGCCTGCCAAACAAGTAGTTTTGCCAATATTATTAATTTATTTATTCAAAAGATCTAACTATGTGAATTCTGTTTATTTATTTATTTTTTGTATTATATATTAATTAGTTGAGTGATATCACAGCGTGTCACACACATCACTCAATCCATTAAAGGACACGGATTAACTATAGAAATGATTATGATTATGATGATGGTATAAGCTAAAGTGATTTAAGACTGGTTGCAATTATTTACTATTTATTATTAATTTCACATAGATTAGATATATATCTATGTGACCATGGACCACATTCCATTGATGTGTGGTTTGTTATGATTGGACAATATGTGGCTGAGATACAACTATTTGATCATCTGGAATCTGAGGGTGCAAAAACATTATTTATTTATATTAAATAAATAAGTAATATTTAACAATTCACAATGTATGTATAGTGCCACAATCAACCAATTCAATAATTTAATAAAAGTGTTCAATACAAATGATCACAAGTCAAGCTGCAATACCAAACATGACCACCGGAGACGCCAAAGACCACTAAACCTCCCACCTTTAATATACGGCTCCATTCAGAATCACTAAACCTCCCGCCTTTAATATACGACTCCATTCAGAATCACTAAACCTCCTGCCTTTTAATATACGACTCCATTCAGAATCACTAAACCTCCCGCCTTTAATATACGACTCCATTCAGATTTACTAAACCTCCCGCCTTTAATATACGGCTCCATTCAGAATCACTAAACCTCCCGCCTTTAATATACGGCTCCATTCAGAATCACTAAACCTCCTGTCTTTAATATACGACTCCATTTAGAATCACTAAACCTCCCGCCTTTAATATACGACTCCATTCAGATTTACTAAACCTCCCGCCTTTAATATACGACTCCATTCAGAATCACTAAACCTCCCGCCTTTAATATACGACTCCATTCAGAATCACTAAACCTCCCGCCTTTAATATACGACTCCATTCAGAATCACTAAACCTCCTGCCTTTAATATACGGCTCCATTCAGAATCACTAAACCTCCTGCCTTTAATATACGGCTCCATTCAGAATCACTAAACCTCCCGCCTTTAATATACGGATCCATTCAGAATCACTAAACCTCCCGCCTTTAATATACGACTCCATTCAGAATCACTAAACCTCCCGCCTTTAATATACGACTCCATTCAGAATCACTAAACCTCCTTCCTTTAATACACGACTCCATTCAGAATCACTAAACCTCCCGCCTTTAATATACGACTCCATTCAGAATCACTAAACCTCCCGTCTTTAATATACGACTCCATTCAGAATCACTAAACCTCCTGTCTTTAATATACGACTCCATTCAGAATCACTAAACCTCCTGTCTTTAATATACGACTCCATTCAGAATCACTAAACCTCCTTCCTTTAATATACGACTCCATTCAGAATCACTAAACCTCCCGCCTTTAATATACGACTCCATTCAGAATCACTAAACCTCCCGCCTTTAATATACGACTCCATTCAGAATCACTAAACCTCCCGCCTTTAATATACGGCTCCATTCAGAATCACTAAACCTCCCGCCTTTAATATACGGCTCCATTCAGAATCACTAAACCTCCTGTCTTTAATATAGGACTCCATTCAGAATCACTAAACCTGCCTTTAATATACGACTCCATTCAGAATCACTAAACCTCCCGCCTTTAATATACGAATCCATTCAGAATCACTAAACCTCCCGCCTTTAATATACGACTCCATTCAGAATCACTAAACCTCCCGCCTTTAATATACGACTCCATTCAGAATCACTAAACCTCCCGCCTTTAATATACGACTCCATTCAGAATCACTAAACGTCTGACCAGCGTTCATTATAAACTAGGGGTCGACCGATTATCGGCCGGGCCGATTATCGGCGCCGATATTAAGCATTTTACCGATTATCGATATCGGCCATTTTCAAAACAGATTTGCCGATAATTAAAAAAAAAAAAGAATTTTTTTTTTTTTTTTATATAATGCAAACAAACATACTATTTACAGGTGACATTATTTATTGGTGAATAAATAATACAGGTGAAATTATTTAATGTTTAAATGCACTATTTGGCTCGATGCAGCCTGTCTGAGCTCAACACTCTGTGAGAGTGAGGCGATCTCTCAATCTCTGAGAGCAATCTCCGCCCACCGCTCATCTGATATGTAGAGAGTCACGAGTCCGACCAATCAACGCGGAAAACTGAAGGCAGTCTCACACCGAGAGCACATGCTAACTGGAGCTGCCTCAGTGATCACGCATCAGTTGTCTCTCAAAGGTAGGCAGCAGCAGCAGGCACTGAAGTTGCAATAAATCACAATCCACTATGATGTCCGCGATGCGGAAAATGCGGGTGGAATCGCGGAATGCAGTCATATAATGGAATTTACCGTATAACGCGGAATGTTACGGAATGTGTCGAAGTTTGGATGAATTAATCAAAAGTAGGTCAGTACACTTAAATCGACTCGCGCTATGGACTAGTATCTATAAATATTAAGCCGCAAAAACACTATAAATATGAATCCTGCATGTTCTGCATCTCTGTTAATGAATGACACAGACGTGCGGTTTCATTTACTGCACACATACATACTGAAGCGCGTGCTGCTCGCGGTGACTTCAGCGTCTGCCGTCTCACTAAATGAGGACATAAATACATGAACAACATCCCCAGAACTGCTCGCAGAGTCACTTCATGAGCATTTGACCGTTTCATTTGAGTAAAACGATCGTCATATCATATATACATAGGCTACAGAAACCTAAAATGTCCTCATGGCAACCTGTCAAAATATAAGTTCGGTTTAGCCGAATATATTACTGTATACGTAATACAACTACAACAATTATTACAACTTTTGTTGAGAATAATCACACAATACGCTATTTCTTCCATGTTTTAATTTTTATAGTAAACTCATTTGTTTGCCAAAAATAAAGTCTAACTCATTTGATTAAAAGATAAATTAAATTAATGTTTTATGCCTTCATTTGTACTGTACTGTAAATTAAAACCAATGGAAATGTTGTTGTTATTAACAGTTTTCAGAATTAAAGACATGTTTAAAAGCATTTAAAGAACGTTTTTTTTGTCAGAGCTCTTGTTATTATTAATTTTGGCATTCATTTTTATTTTTACACCAGACACGTATATCGGTTCAAAATATCGGTTATCGGTCTACTTGATCTGTAATAATCGGTTTCGGCATCTGCTCTGAAAAACCCATATCGGTCGACCCCTATTATAAACACTCTAAGCCAAATACA
>CM049835.1:25575080-25620080 GCA_027422435.1 Schizopygopsis pylzovi | reverse complement strand
TAGATCAGAAACACTGCTCTTACCTTCACCGAGCGCTTGAGAAACGTCCTTCACTAGCTCCAGCACGCTCTAAAACTGCACATCACTATTACACAATGTTGTACAAGTACAAGTCTATTTCTGTCACGAGGATGTCAAAGCAACCAAATATTAGCCGTCTGTGTGAGCCAGGGTCGGATTGGTTTCAGTGAACCGCCACAGAAAGAGTTTGAACTTGTTGAAATACAGTAAAAGTGTTATGTACTGAGACATGAGATGCTTGAATCCGCCTGTGGTGACGTCTTGAACAGTTTTACTATATGACTGATAGATCAACACATTATTCAAATCACAGAACGCCACAACCAGGAACAGCCAAGCTAATAAATCAATCCGTTTCTGTCAGACTGTAGTTCAGAGAATCATTAACCGCTCATAAACGGTGTTATTATCTCTCATTGATTAATCAGTTATGCCAAATGAACAGTTTTAATACAGTCAGAATTCTGCATGTGCTGTTGTGGAATATCATGATTTCTGTTCCCTGATGAAATTATCCACAATATGAACCTATAATAGTTTTAATATAAGTATAATGTTTATGTTTTTTTTATTACAAATGTGTAGCATTTTAAGCTTAACAATCACTAGTAATAAATATGAAAATAAATATCATTATTTATATAGCAAAGCACTGAATGATAAGAATAAATAATATTACAACTTTCATAATTCATATCATGGTTTCATGTGTCCCAAATCATAGATAAATTAATATAATACTGATACTACCAATGATTAATATTAAATACTATGCTTTCATAATGTACAATGTTTTGAGAAAGCATGAAAATGCTAGTTATTCAAAATAATTAATTCATCTGCCATTTAATTTTTTTATTTACTTTTTTAATGTATTATTTTCTACTTAACATTTTTATTTTATTTTTAACATAAATGTGTAGCATTTTAAGCTTAACAATCACTTGTAATAAAGATGAAAATAAATATCATTAATTAGATCGCAAAGCAATTAATAATAATAATAATTAATATTACAATTATAATG
Organism: Schizopygopsis pylzovi; assembly: GCA_027422435.1. Taxonomy (NCBI): domain Eukaryota; kingdom Metazoa; phylum Chordata; class Actinopteri; order Cypriniformes; family Cyprinidae; genus Schizopygopsis; species Schizopygopsis pylzovi. The sequence continues at coordinate 25,619,032 of CM049835.1, read as the reverse complement.
CATATTACATTTTATTCAGAAAGTAAAAAGGTCACAGTAACTTAAAATAATGAATGAATAATTCATTAATTTGCTTTATTTACCTTTTTAATGTATTATTTTCTACTTAACATTGTAAAAATAGTTAATGCCATTTAATATTTGATATTCAGTATCATAAATTATTATATGTTGAATATATATATATATATATATAATATTATGTAACATTATGCACACACACACACTATATATATATATATATACACTATTAGTAATAAGTACTATTATTTATTATATACTGTGTGTGTGTGTATTTATAATAAAGAATAAAGATATATATATTATAAGTTGTATTTGACGTCAGTGGATGTCAAGAAAAACTCAGTTTAAGGAGGCACAGATGAGTTATTTCACTAGTATTGATTGGTATTGTGTCCGTTATCACCCTATCAATAATGCACAGAATATTCTGTCCCCTGACCGTCTGTCAAAACACTCAAAACGTGAAAGTGCAGATTAATAGAAAGCGTATAAAGTCAAAGCAGCCCTACCTGCAGCAGCTGCGTGCTTGAACTCTGTTCTGCACCGCAGGAGTACAAAGAGCATCAGGGCTCTTATCTGCAGGAATGAGAGCTGACCACTATCAGCAGCAGGGTCAAAGGTCAGCGTGAGCCGAGGGGATGTCCTGCTTACTGTCCACTCACCATTCGATTCACAGACTGACCCAAACCCAAATAAAGCATGCTTCAAAACCTGATTTGAATGCCATTCGCTCTGGCCGTTGCTAGGGTGTATTGTGTAGTAACTAGGTGAAATTGATTACATGCACTGGATTCCTGATTACTCTGCATGATTACGAAGACATGTGACACAACAGAGCATGTGGCATCCTTTCATTACTGGAGGAAGTTGCTGGTATGGTGTTTAAACCTTGAAAAAGCCTTTTTATTCCAGATTTATCACGGCCCTACTGTGTGTGCAGCCTCTATAATGAATAGTGTGGAGAGACGCTCTTCCAAAAGCAGCCGTAGATATTTGGTGATTTACCGGCTTCTGCTGGATAGATGGTGATACTGCCGTCGTGATTGAATAATAATACCTGTGTGTGTTTGGACAATTTAAGACTAATATTACAAAGTATGTGAAACAAAAAGCTTGAACTCAATACAAACTGTGCAACGGTTAAGATGCTTTTCTGCACTTTATTGATTTATTTTTACTTTATACTTGTGGCATGTTTGGTTATGTGTAATAAATAAAGCAAGCTAGCTTAAGGAGGAATCTGTTCATAACTGAACCTAGAAAAACATGTATGGAAACTTAAAAAACTTTTAAAAAAATGATAGCTGTGACTATTTATCTCACAGTTTTTTTTTTGTCCTCATAATTGTGGGTTTAAAGTATATTGTGTGTAAAGTATATTGTATTTTATTTTATTGTAACATTTATTTTAAGTTGCAAAAATGACTGTATTAATAATTTTAGCATCGGTTTCTATTTTTGGTCAATAATAACAACACTAACCCTGTTTTCATCTTTAAATTCGGACTTTTTCTGAGTTTACTGTACATCTCACAATGTTTTGACTCAGAATTGCAACAAAAAAGTCAGAATCATTAGTTTAAAAGTAAAAAAAATGAATTCCTTGTTTTATTATTATTTTTAATGTCTATTTCACTTTTTATTTAAAGCACTTTGAATTACCACTGTGTCTAAAATGTGCTATATAAATAAATTTGCATTGCCTGCCTTAAAATATTAACAGTTATTATTATTAATATTATTAATCCTGTGACAGAATCAAGTTTTTGTATACATGGATTTAATGAATCCCATCCACCAGAGATTTTTCTGGTAATTTGATGAAATCGTGAAACTGAGCAGAATAAAGTTAACCAGCAGGAATGATAACAGCAGACTAAACTGTTTTTACAAACATGATCACTTTTATTGGTTTGATTTCAATTATCAAGAATGACTGCAGTCAAAATAGATTTCTGTAGACATAACAGCATTAGTCAGCCATCAACAAACAGACTGATTCATTCGTTCAGCTTTAGTGCTGTTCTCTGTTTCAGCCGTAATAGATTTGTGTAAGCTTGAATATATAATGATGGCGAAATCTTGAAGCGGTGCGTCCACGTCACCTACACAACACCAGGAGAACAGCTGCATTACATTAGACTTGACGTGACACTATATGTGATTAAGAGATCAATCAGAGACTTCAATAAGCCATAATTCTTAAAGATCCATACACTAAAAAAGTACCATGTAGTCACAAGACATGCACTTACATGTTGAAGAGCACAGGCAGCGTTTGAACCGGAGTGCATCACCTAAACCAGATCAAAAAATAGATCATATATTTTATATAATACATGCATTCACACTGCAAAAGAGGGAAAATAAAGTTGTTTTCTAAATCAGTCTTGGGCGATATGACCAAACTCTTACACCACAGTATAAGACATTGTATTGTTTTTCTGAGTTGTCTTCACTGTATGAATCAAATTTGTACTGAATCTTATTAAAGATCCAAAAGCGAAGTGATTTTGTCTTTTGTTGTTTGATGACCGTTAATGACACAGACTGAGGCAGATAAATTAGGCTGCTGTTACTTTAAGACACGGATCCAATTTACTGACAAACATCCATTTATATTTAATACATAACCGACAGTGTTTACGTGAATACTCCACACGACTGGCATTTTGGCATAAGTGTGTGTGTTTGACCATTCAAGCGCAATAAGATGTGAAAGAGAATTTGCGGTTTTAGAGAGAGACGCGTTCTGTACACACACTTTAGGTGTATGTCATACATGAGCGACACATTGCTAAGGTGTCTCTGTGTTATTCTGGATCCTTCAGTGTAATTCTATATGTGATTTATTGTGCTGTTTCATCGCACTAGTCATAGTGACGCTCGCCTTTTTTTCAAGCCGTACCTCCTTTTTCCTGCCAGAACAGAGTTGAGGTATTTCTTGGCCGCCATCTGTTTGCGGTAACGGCTGTAGTTGTCTGTGAAGACGGCGTCTGAGTGACGTTTCACAGGCATCTGCTCCATGCCCAGCTCATCACTACAGCGGACAGACAGAAAAATGACCCCCACTGTTCACTCACCTGCTGCCTCATTATTACAAGCTTAATTAGATCAGTGTCACAACAGATACTGCATTACCTCGAGATACTTAACACGTTCACTCTGCCATCCAGACTTATTTAACCTGTTAACTGTCATATAAACCATTCTATAACAGACATTGTGCTTTAATGGAAATAGTACTTTAAATCCTTTAAACAGGCCCCTCCCCCTAGTGGGCGGTGCCAAGTGTCATGTTTCTAATCTTGACCAATTACATATCTTTGGAAGGATCTGATTCTCAAGGATCCATATTTGGTGGTTATTTAGTGATAAAAGTAATATTGTGACAAAAATGTATAAATCTGTCTATACATGTGTTCAGTGGAGTTTCACCTGGTGGCTATCTTTGGTATAGCGCCTAAACAAAATCTCACGAGAGACACATTTTTTGTGATATCAACTTCAAATTTGGAACATAATTTATTTAGACGTGTCTTTGATTTCCCTATCACATATTTTAGTAATCATCGTAAATTGGATATCATTCACAATCTTAAACACTCAAAATTCACCCTGTGAGAGATTTTTTTTGAAATTGTAACATTTTGTTTAACATGTAAATTGTACTTTAGGATCATCTAAGTGGGCTCCTCCCCCTAGTGGGCGGTGTCAAGTGTCCTATTACAAAATTAACTACAATATATATATATTTTGAATCACATATCATTGGAAAGGTCTGAGTCTCAAGGTTCCATATTTTGTGGATATTTCATGATAAAAGTAATAAAATTAAAATTGTGACTGGAAAATGTGTTCGGTGGAGTTTGGGTTGCTATAGCTCCTAAACAAGATCGCACAGGAGCTTCAATTTTTGTAATAACGACTTCAAATTTGGAACATTATTTATTTAGACATGTGGCTTTGTTGTCCAAATCACATAGTTTATTAATCATTATAATTTAGGTATTATTCGAACGCTTAAACACTCAAAATTAATCCTTTGAAACCGTTTTGGAGTTTGGGTGTCAGCCGATGGCTATTTTTGGTGCAATGCCAAAGAGAATATCATAGGAACCTTAATTTCTGTAATATAAGCTTCAAATTTGGAACATAATTTATTTAGACACATTGCTTTGATTTTCATTTTTTTCTAATGATTATTTTATATCAAATAAACTCAGTACAGTACTTTTACTGTACAGTAAACGGAAACTTCTAATACTAAAGTGCTTTAATTTCCCCGTCCTAAGCCCTCTTCTGTAGGGCCATGTTTACCTGACTCTCTTTGCAAGTAAAGACTCCAGATATTCTTTAGCAGACAGCTGGCCGAGCAGTTTGCTGTATCCGCTCGTGAACAGCCCGTCAGCGTGTCTGGATGGTCTGAAAGCAATACAGATAAAAATCACCTTTTTATTTTATTGTAAGATGGTCTTCAGTGCTTTCTCGTTGTTTGTCTCTTCCTCATCATCACATTTACAGCGTCAGTCTTTCCTCTGGAAATGGATCTATAATATTTTTACGAGACAGTAAATGGAAGGCGTTGTTAATGTCATGGTGTTGTTTTCACGAACCTCTCGACGGAGTTTGCGAGTTCATACAGGAGTTTATACGCCTCCAGATCCTGTAGTGACGGGTCTCTCGTCCAGTCGTCCTCTGCGTCTTCATCGAGAGCGCCTGGTCTGGAAAGAATTAAGATGCAAAGTACTAGATATGTGTCCTTCATGCAAATACGATTGTTCATAGAACTGATCATTTTTACAAGAATATTACACTTTTGCATATTTAATTTTGTATATGATATCTGAATTAATTTCAGAAATTAAAATGTTTTTTTTTTGTGAGGAAGTCTGTATACCAACCAACATGTGTGTATAAAATTGTGACTTTACATTGAATTAACTACAATAATGCAAATGTGGGATAAAAATGGTCACAATACAAAATGAACCAATAATGATATAAAATATTATTTGTAATATATTGCTTTAAATGAAACCTATTTTATATCATTAGGGGTTAGTTTTGCATTTCAGTATTTTTCATAAGATAAAAAACATTTTGTAAAGTATATTCTGAAAACAATAATACAAAATATTTTAACTTTAGATAAATTATGTATGAATTTATTATGTCTTTATAGGTATTTTCTTTAGTTTTAATAAATTGTATTTATTTTAGTAACGTTATCTCAACATACTACATGGAAATGAAATAACATATATATATATATATAGGTGTTTGGCTTAGTGTCATGTTAGAATCATTGTTATACTCATACCTTTTGTTTTTTTTATATTTTTGATTTTTTTTTAGCTTTATTGTTTAGTTTTGAAATGTATTTGTATGCATTTGTCATTTTATTTAATTTCTCAATTTTCTTAAATGTGTATATATAGTATTTATAGACTTTGAACTTATAGTTTTAGTTACTTTTTCTCATTTGGATAAAAGCGTGCTGCTAAATGACTAAAAAGTCAAAGTAAGTAAAGTAAAATAGAGTTTGATTAATAATCAGTATTGTGAAAACGAATGAATGGTGTTCATGTCTCACCGGATGTCAGGGTATGCAGAGATGGCAGGCAGTGCACGAGTCCTGCAGCAGAAGACGCCGCAGACCGTCATCAGGAGGAGCATCTGACAGCTGCTCAGTGAAATCATGTCTTTCTGCAGACCTTTGAACCAGGTCAGAACAAACATCTGCATTACACTGAATACTCCGATTGATTTGTCTTAGCAATATACCTGTTCGTGCATATCTGGCACTTCATAACGAATAGCAATAGAAGCTTTGGTTTCTTTATGAATATCAAGATTTTAGATTAAAATTACATGAAAAAATAAAATGGAAAATCCATCTTAGGTGCTGTAATTAGTTGTTAGTTGAAGCTTTTTTCAGTTTATTTTAATGATTTAGAAATGCACATTAAAATAAAAAATTTCTTTAATGAATGCACATCAATTTGAAAAGTTAAATTTGTAAATGAAGTAACCTATGCATGTTTTTAGATGTTTTTTATCAATATATATTATATAATCATTCAAAATGCATTTATAAATTGTTAAAATATCCCATGTACTTTCTCAATTAACTGAAGCACAAAAATATTATAATACATGCACATAAATATAAAATGGGAAATTAGTAAATAAAGCACTCAACTACCCATAAATGTTTTTTAAACTTTGCATTTTTCTGAACAATAATGATTAACAAATGCATTTTGAAATTGTAATTTCCATTCAACATAAGATCACAAAACATTTATTTTAATAAATGTGCATACATTTAAAATGTTTAGTTAAAAAATGTGCATAACGTACCCAAATACTCATACTTGATTTTAAAAGTTAGCATTTTTCTACCAATATAAATTATATAATGAATAACAAATGCATAAAAATATCCCATGAAGTTTCACAATTAACAGAAGCTCAAAACCTTTTTCTTTTTTTATAAATGCACATCAATTTGAAACTTCATATTTTTCTAACAATATATATAACATAAATGCATATATACAAAATTGTAATATCTCATGTAGTTTTTAAATACCATAAGTTGATACAAAGTTTTATTTTAATAAATGCACATAAATTTGAAACGTGAAATCTTTCTAACAATATATATAACATAAATGCATATATACAAAATTGTAATATCTCATGTAGTTTTTAAATACCATAAGTTGATACAACGTTTTATTTTAATAAATGCACATAAATTTGAAATGTACATTTGTAAATAAAGTACCTATTGCCTATAGATGTTTCTAAGAGTTAGCATTTCTTTAACAGTATATATTATATAAGACTGAGGAATACTCACTCTGACACCTGTATGGATGAAGAATAGTTTCCTCGCTCGGTCTCCGTCTGTCTGTCTCTCTCTGTCTCCTGACCGCTGCTTTTATACACCTGATTATTCCCGTTTCTGAAGTCCTGCGTCACATGGTCCCGTAGGATACACCCAATGGTGATCTGGTGGTCAAACTCAAATTAGGTTTCTCGGAAAGACTCAAAATGACTCATTTTTCTGTATTATACCTAAATGACATTCACTCCAGTTTCTTTTTGGTTGTTTACTGTGCTTTGTAATAAAAATGCATTGTTTAATTGAAATGCCTTTTTAAATCTGAAGCTCAGAGTTGAGGTTAAGACGTCTCCGGTGGTAATTGGGCATCTTCATTAGATTGTGAAAGGTATGACGGGATGTGAGTTGTATCTGAGTCATTACAGAAGCATCGCTCAATCGTATTACAGAATTCTGCAGGTCTGCTAATCGAATATGACCGCACCCACACTGTATTCAGGTCAGTGTACAGTATAACAGGTCATTTCAGGCCGCAGTATAAACATCTGGATTTAACAACATAAATATAAAACCAAAATATATGCGATTCTGTTAGTGATTACATTAATAAAAGCATTGGTTTTTGTGCTTACCATACAAAGCCTGTTGTTAGGGTGTTGCTATGCGGTTGCTATAAAGAGTGTTCTGGGTGTTTGCCAAGTCTTTATAATATTTTGTACATTTATGCTGATTTAATTACAATAATGCACATTTTGAATATAATTATAATTGTAAATAAGGTAAAATGAACCATTAATTGGTTTCATTTAAAATAATTGATATTTACATAATTTATCATTTATATTTCAGAAAAGTTTACATTTTGTTTTTATAATCATTTTAATTATTTAATAATCATTGTTTATAAGAATGTGTTTTTCATGCGAAATTAACTTTTGAAAACACTGAAACAATTATAAAAACGCTATTCATTAAGATTATTTTTTAAATATTTTTTGTTAACTAAATTATAAATATGCATGAAAATATAAAAAAAAAATGGTTTAGTTTATAGTATAATAGAATATTGTACATTTATAATCTTAATTTAAAGGTCTATATTTTAAAGTAACTTATAGATAATACTTGTACATTGATTGTTTTATGGAACTTAACAACATTAATATAAAACACACATATATATATGTGGTTCTATAAAATGATAATTCTATAGTTGAATGCATTGTTTTTTATGCTTTCCCATGCAAAAAGAGTGTTGCTTTATGGTTTGTTTGTAGTGTGTTGCTATGTTGTTCCATGTTTGTAGTGTGTTGCTATGGTGTTGCATGTGCTTGTAGTGTGTTGCTATGGTGTTGCATGTGTTTGTGGTGTGTTGCTATGGTGTTGCATGTGTTTGTAGTGTGTTACTATGGCGTTGCATGTGTTTGTAGTGTATTGCTATGGTGTTGCATGTGTTTGTAGAGTGTTGCTATGGCGTTGCATGTGTTTGTAGTGTGTTGCTATGGTATTGCATGTGTTTATAGTGTGTTGCTATGGCGTGGCATTTGTTTGTAGTGTGTTGCTATGGCGTTGCATGTGTTTGTAGTATGTTTGTTGCTATGGCGTTGCGTGTGTTGCTATGGTGTTGCATGTGTTTGTGGTGTGTTGCATGTGTTTGTGGTGTGTTGAATGTGTTTGTAGTGTGTTGCTATGGTGTTGCATGTATTTGTAGTGTGTTGCTATTGTGTTGAATGTGTTTGTAGTGTGTTGCTATGGTGTTGCGTGTGATTGCTATAGCGTTGCGTGTGTTGTTATGGTGTTGAATGTGTTTGTAGTGTGTTGCTATGGTGCTGCATGTGTTTGTAGAGTGTTTGTTGCTATGGTGTTGCATGTGTTTGTAGTGTGTTGCTATGGTGTTGAATGTGTTTGTAGAGTGTTTGTTGCTATGGTGCTGCATGTGTTTGTAGTGTGTTGCTATGGTGTTGAATGTGTTTGTAGTGTGTTGCTATGGTGTTGAATGTGTTTGTAGTGTGTTGCTATGGTGTTGCATGTGTTTGTAGTATTGCTATGGTGTTGAATGTGTTTATAGTGTGTTGCTATGTTGCATGTGTTTGTAGTGTGTTGCTATGGTGTTGCATGCGTTTGTAGTGTGTTGCTATGGTGTTGCATGTGTTTGTAGTGTGTTGCTATGGTGTTGCATGTGTTTGTAGTATTGCTATAGTGTTACATGTGTTTGTAGTGTGTTGCATGTGTTTGTAGTATTGCTATGGTGTTGAATGTGTTTATAGTGTGTTGCTATGTTGCATGTGTTTGTAGTGTGTTGCTATGGTGTTGAATGTGTTTATAGTGTGTTGCTATGTTGCATGTGTTTGTAGTGTGTTGCTATGGTGTTGCATGTGTTTGTAGTATTGCTATGGTGTTGAATGTGTTTATAGTGTGTTGCTATGGTGTTGCATGTGTTTGTAGTGTGTTGCTATGGTGTTGAATGTGTTTGTAGTATTGCTATGGTGCTGCATGTGTTGTTTGTAGTGTGTTGCTATGGTGTTGAATGTGTTTGTAGTGTGTTGCTATGGTGTTGCATGTGTTTGTAGTGTGTTGCTATGGTGTTGAATGTGTTTGTAGTATTGCTATAGTGTTACATGTGTTTGTAGTGTGTTGCTACGGAGTTGCATGTGTTTGTAGTATTGCTATGGTGTTGAATGTGTTTATAGTATGTTGCTATGGTGCTGCATGTGTTTGTAGTATTGCTATGGTGTTGAATGTGTTTATAGTGTGTTGCTATGGTGTTGCATGTGTTTGTAGTGTGTTGCTATGGTGTTGCATGTGTTTGTAGTATTGCTATGTTTGAATGTGTTTATAGTGTGTTGCTATGGTGTTGCATGTGTTTGTAGTGTGTTGCTATGGTGTTGCATGTGTTTGTAGTATTGCTATGGTGTTGAATGTGTTTATAGTGTGTTGCTATGGTGTTGCATGTGTTTGTAGTGTGTTGCTATGGTGTTGAATGTGTTTGTAGTATTGCTATGGTGTTGCATGTGTTTGTAGTGTGTTGCTATGGTGTTGCGTGTGTTGCTATGGCATTGCGTGTGTTGCTATGGTGTTGAATGTGTTTGTAGTGTGTTGCTATGGTGTTGAATGTGTTTGTAGTGTGTTTGTTGCTATGGTGCTGCATGTGTTTGTAGTGTGTTGCTATGGTGCTGCATGTGTTTGTAGTGTGTTGCTATGGTGCTGCATGTGTTTGTAGTGTGTTGCTATGGTGTTGCATGTGTTTGTAGTGTGTTTGTTGCTATGGTGCTGCATGTGTTTGTAGTGTGTTGCTATGGTGCTGCATGTGTTTGTAGTGTGTTGCTATGGTGTTGAATGTGTTTGTAGTGTGTTTGTTGCTATGGTGCTGCATGTGTTTGTAGTGTGTTGCTATGGTGTTGAATGTGTTTATAGTGTGTTGCTATGGTGTTGAATGTGTTTGTAGTGTGTTGCTATGGTATTGAATGTGTTTGTAGTGTGCTGCTATGGTGCTGCATGTGTTTGTAGTGTGTTGAATGTGTTTGTAGTGTGTTGCTATGGTGTTGAATGTGTTTATAGTGTGTTGCTATGGTGTTGCATGTGTTTGTAGTGTGTTGCTATGGTGTTGCATGTGTTTGTAGTGTGTTGCTATGGTGTTGCATGTGTTTGTAGTGTGTTTGTAGTGTGTTGAATGTGTTTGTAGTGTGTTCCTATGGTGTTGCATGTGTTTGTAGTGTGTTGCTATGGTGCTGCATGTGTTTATACTGTGTTGCTATGGTGTTGAATGTCTTTATAGTGTGTTGTTATGGTGCTGCATGTGTTTGTAGTGTGTTGCATGTGTTTGTAGTGTGTTGCTATGGTGTTGAATGTGTTTGTAGTGTGTTGCATGTGTTTGTAGTGTGTTGCTATGGTGTTGAATGTGTTTGTAGTATGTTGCTATGGTGTTGAATGTGTTTGTAGTGTGTTGCTATGGTGCTGCATGTGTTTGTAGTGTGTTGAATGTGTTTGTAGTGTGTTGCTATGGTGTTGAATGTGTTTGTAGTGTGTTGTATGTGTTTATAGTGTGTTGCTATGGTGTTGCGTGTGTTTGTAGTGTGTTGCTATGGTGTTGAATGTGTTTGTAGTGTGTTGCTATGGTGTTGAATGTGTTTATACTGTGTTGCTATGGTGCTGTTATAGGGTGTTATGTGTGGTTGCCGAGTCTCTGTGATGTTCTGCTCGTCTCTGTGAGATGATCATGCGAGCGGTTCTGGGTTTCTGCAGTGATCCTGGTCTGTGAGTTTGTAACGACTCCCTCAGGACCTCATTTCCTGCGGCTGTTTCTGAACGACCCTCAAACCAGATCTCTGCATGACAGTCTCCGTAAAACCAGAGCTGGAAACTAGCCTCTAATTAACAAGCCTCTAATGATGCTCTTTGATGAGAAGTTTTTTTTTCTTAGCTATTTTTGTAGAATATTGTGCTCTTTATCTAGAGTCATCACAGCTCATAGTTATGGTGCTTTAAAGAACTTCGAAAATATGACTATAATGTGAAACAACTGATGCTTAGCTTTCATGTGATCCAAATAAATGAAAATAATGTCACAATGCAAAACACACCTATAACAATGACAAAATCGGTTTCTATCAAAATTATTTATTTCTAATATTTTATCATTTCTATTTCAAATGTAATTTATTTTGCATGTTATATATGGGGTGAAATTAATCTTATTTAATTTATGAAAACACTATGCATTAATCTTAAATAAAACTCTAAATAATATTTTGTTAACTATATTATGAAAACAATGCAAAACTATAATGCTATGCAAAAAAACATTTATATTTCTAATTATTTATCAGTTATTAATTTGGGTGAAATTAATTGAAAATAATAATGCAATATTATACAACCATAAATACATTTTAATTAAAAAAAGAAGAAAAATCTGTATAGTTTTATATTTATATTTTAAATATATTTTAATATAAAATAGTTAATTAGCATATGGATAACTGACAGAATTTCCAACGAATACATGAAAATATATTTTATTTAATCTAATAATTTCAAATAATATGTCATTTAAATTTCACAATTATTTTTCCAATTTAATTTATAAAAAAATATTATGAAAACACCACATTAATTATAATATTTGTGTTAACTATATTATGAATATAATTATTTTCAGCAATTATCAGAATAATAGAATCAGTGTTAATTTGCATATAATTAATAATGATCATAACTCCAAAGGGATCCATATTTTTCATCTTTTAATCTGTAAAATGACTATTATGTACAGTAATAGCATTTAGAGAAAATCTAGACAGACTCGTGATGTTCACATTAGTGTGTGTCTTTAGTAACGAGTGCTCATTGACCTTTATGAACACATAACCCTCAACTCATCACTGTGTATTGTATAACAGAGTAGGTTGTCCTTCTTTGCTTACCAGAAGAAAAACGCACTGGTATTTAATTATTTATAAAGCCATTCTGGGGATGTTGCCTCATATCTCTGCTGTCTTATAAAACAGAAAGCTGTTGAGAAATACTTCCTTCGCTCACAAAACTATTATACTCTCTCTGTTCCTTTAGTCCGATCTGAATTAGGAAAAAAGGCTTTATGTACGCAGCTCCGTCTGACTGGAATCATCTGCAATCGAATTAGAAATTACAAAGTTTGATGTCTTTGGATAATTTCAAAAGAGTTATTCGGCAAATGGAAATTGACTCAATGAAGTCAATAAGTCTGTCATGTGTTGTAATATCTTGTGATGAAACTGATGTATTGCTGTCTATTTTGGCCAGAACACTCCTGCAAAAGAGATTTTTAATCTCAGAGAGTCTCTTCTGGTTAACCCTTTACGATTCCTGTAACCAAACCAAAACATACCAAAATGAAGACATTGTAGAACAATAAAAAAAATAAAAAAGAGATAAAGTGACATAAGGCAAATGGCAGATAGAGTGCAAACCAGTTAAATATGGTGTTGTGTGTTTATGTGTGTGTTGCTATGGTGTTGAATGTGTTTGTAGTGTGTTGCTATGGTGTTGAATGTGTTTGTAGTTTTTGCTATGGTGTGATGTGTTTTAGTTGTTGCTATGGGCTGCATGTGTTTGTAGTTTGCTATGGTGTGATGTGTTTTAGTGTGTTGCTATGGTGTTGCATGTGTTTGTAGTGTTTGTTGCTATGGTGTGCATGTGTTTGTAGTTTGCTATGGTGTGATGTGTTTTAGTGTGTTGCTATGGTGTTGAATGTGTTTGTAGTGTTTGTTGCTATGGTGTGCATGTGTTTGTAGTTTGCTATGGTGTTGAATGTGTTTATAGTGTGTTGCTATGGTGTTGAATGTGTTTGTAGTGTGTTGCTATGGTTTGAATGTGTTTGTAGTTTGCTATGGTGTGCATGTGTTTGTAGTGTGTTGATGGTTTGGTGTGTTGCTATGGGTGATTGTTAGTGTGTTGCTATGGTGTTGAATGTGTTTGTAGTGTGTTGCTATGGTGTTGAATGTGTTTTAGTGTTTGTTGCTATGGTGTGCATGTGTTTGTAGTGTGTTGCTATGGTGTGCATGTGTTTGTAGTGTGTTGTATGGTGTGATGTGTTTGTAGTGTGTTGCTATGGTGTTGCATGTGTTTGTAGTGTTTGTTGCTATGGTGCTGCATGTGTTTTATGTGTTGCATGGTTGATGTGTTTGTAGTGTGTTGATGGTTTAATGTGTTTGTAGGTGTTGATTGTTGTATGGTGCTGCATGTGTTTGTAGTGTGTTGCGTAATGTGTTTTAGTGTGTTGCTATGGTGTTGAATGTGTTTGTAGTGTTGTTTGTATGTGTAGTTGAATGTGTTTGTAGTGTGTGCTATGGTGTGAATGTGTTTGTAGTGTGTGTGTAATGTGTTTTATGTGTTGCTATGGTGTTGAATGTGTTTATATGTTTGCTATGGTGTTGATGTGTTTTATGTGTTGCTATGGTGTTGAATGTGTTTATATGTGTTGCTATGGTGTTGATGTGTTTTATGTGTTGCTATGGTGTTGAATGTGTTTTATGTTGTAGGTGTGCATGTGTTTTATGTGTTGCTATGGTGTTGATGTGTTTTACTGTGTTGCTATGGTGCTGATGTTTTTATGTGTTGCATGGTGCTGAGTGTTTGTCTATGGTGTTGAATGTGTTTTATGTGTTGCTATGGTGTGAATGTTTTGTATGTGTTGATGTGTTTGTAGTGTGTTGCAGTTGATGTTTTGTAGTTGTTGTGTAATGTGTTTTAGTGTGTTGCATGGTGTGCAGTGTTTGTATGTGTTATTTGTAGTGTGTTGCTATGGTGTTGAATGTGTTTGTAGTGTTGTGTGTTAATGTGTTTATACTGTGTTGCGTTTTATTATGGTGTGTTTATTAGTGTTAATGTGTTTTGGTGCAGTTTTAGTTCTGTGATGTTTCTGTTTGTATGTCATGCAGGGTTCTGGGTTTCTAGTGATCTGGTGTAGTTTTAACGTCCTGGCCTATTTCCTGCGTGTTTTGAAGCCTAACGTTTGCATGGTCTCGAAACCAGGTGGAAATAGCTCTAATTACAGCTTAATGTGTTTGTAGAGTTTTTTTTTCTGCATTTTTGTAGATTTGTGTTTTTAGTTGTTTAGGTTAAGAATTGAAATTGTATATGTGAAATGTGTAGTTTCATGTGTCAATAATGAATATTTTTTTTTTTTTTTAAATGTATTTATTTTGTGTTATATATGGGGGGAAATTAATCTTATTTAATTTATGAAAACACTATGCATTAATCTTGAATAAAACTCTAAATAATATTTTAACTATATTATGAAAACAATGCAAAACTATAATGCTATGCAAAAAAACATTTATATTTCAAATTATCAGTTATTAATTTGGGTGAAATTAATTGAAAATAATAATGCAATATTATACAACCATAAATACATGTTAATTAAAAAAAATAAGAAAAATCTGTATAGTTTTATATTTTATATTTTAAATATATTTTAATATAAAATAGTTAATTAGCATATGGATAACTGACAGAATTTCCAACGAATAAATGAAAATATATTTTATTTAATCTAATAATTTCAAATAATATGTCATTTAAATTTCACAATTATTTTTCCAATTTAATTTATAAAACAATATTATGAAAACACCACATTAATTATAATATTTGTGTTAACTATATTATGAATATCATTATTTTCAGCAATTATCAGAATAATAGCATCAGTGTTAATTTGCATATAATTAATGAATGATCATAACTCCAAAGGTATCAATATTTTTCATCTTGTTAATCTGTAAAATGACTATTATGTACAGTAATAGCATTTAGAGAAAATCTAGACAGACTCGTGATGTTCACATTAGTGTGTGTCTTTAGTAACGAGTGCTCATTGACCTTTATGAACACATAACCCTCAACTCATCACTGTGTATTATATAACAGAGTAGGTTGTCCTTCTTTGCTTACCAGAAGAAAAACGCACTGGTATTTAATTATTAATAAAGCCATTCTGGGGATGTTGCCTTCATATCTCTGCTGTCTTATAAAACAGAAAGCTGTTGAGAAATACTTCCTTCGCTCACAAAACTATTATACTCTCTCTGTTCCTTTAGTCCGATCTGAATGAGGAGAAAAGGCTTTTATATACGCAGCTCCGTCTGACTGGAATCATCTGCAATCGAATTAGAAATGACAAAGTTTGATGTTTTGGATAATTTCAAAAGAGTTATTCGGCAAATGGAAATTGACTCAAGTCAAGTCAAGTAAGTTTTATTGTCAATTCTTCCACATGTACAGTACATACATACAGAGAATTGAAATTGCGTTACTCTCAGACCCTTGGTGCATACAGTTAACATTAAACACTGACAGTAGACATTCAAATACAGATAAATACAGTTTAACCATATGTACATACAAACTATACAGATATACAAATGAGGACATTGTAGAACAATAAAAAAAATAAAAAAGAGATAAAGTGACATAAGGCAAATGGCAGATAGAGTGCAAACCAGTTAAATAAAACAAAACTGTGCAGATATGAGTAGTGCAAGAAAAAGAACAGTCTTTTATCAGACTGTCAGAAGAGGTAGATAACAGACAATGCTGGATGAGGTAGAGATCATTCCAGTGCTGCACAAAATGACTGGTGCGGGTCACAGTTTGTATGTAAGGGGGTGGGAGGGAGGACCTGAGGGTCGCTGGACATTGGGGGGGGGGGGTGTAGTGTCAAGAGTTCAGTGTTGCGTGGGGTAAAAGAGGGGAGGCGGGGCAAGGACGGGAGGGAGTTCAGCTTCCTGACAGCCTGATGTATGAAGCTGTCCTTCAGTCTGCTGGTCCTCGCCTGGAGACTCCGCAGTCTCCTCCCTGATGGCAGCAGACTGAAGAAGCTGTGTGTCGGGTGGGTGGGATCACCTGCAATGCTGAGGACTTTGACATGTAACTGCTTTTAAGTGTCTCTAGTCTGTCTGTGTGGTAATATCTTGTGATGAAACTGATGTATTGCTGTCCATTTTGGCCAGAACACTCCTGCAAAAGAGATTTTTAATCTCCGAGAGTCTCTTCTGGTTAACCCTTTACGATTCCTGACAAATTTGCCTAAAACGCCTAAAAAAGGCATACCCAAAGTAAATTGCATGCTGTTCTTGAGCCATTTGGATGATATCATGGTGTTGGTCTCCTTTGAAAGGTGACACTCTGAGGTTTGTTTCTCAACAGTCAGAATCACTGTAAGTCTTACTGATATTGAGTAATAGCACTTTGAATACACTAAAAAAAGAAAATAAATAATTCCGCCTGCATTTTTTGTGTAAATAGACGCCTGCAGATGACTATAGCTGGGAGGTATGAGCTGGAAAATACATTGGGATCACAGAATGAAGCCTTACCAAGCCAAATTTACCATTTGATAAACAATATATTAGAAAATTAGTGTTTTACACAAGTTTATCGCTTCCAAAACATTACACTTGGGAGACTCCAAGCGACGCTTTGTAACCAGCGACACATACAATGCTGTAATTCTTGAATGCTTTAATGTACAGTCATCATTTTGGGCTCTAATGAAAGGTTACACTTAGAGCTATTCAGTTTCTCATCTTTCCCAGATTCACTGTCAATAATTGCTGACACATAGTAACTGAAGCATAAACACATTATAGTGACATTTATACATAGAATCCAAAATGTGTACACTTTTAAAATTACATATATATTTATAATTTATAATCTAAATATTTTTTTTTCCTATATTTATATTTCTGTACATAGTACATTATTTAATTTGTGTGTTTTTTCTTATATTGGTGTTATATTGCATCCCTACTGTGTTATTCCTATGTATGTCTGTACTATCATGCATGTCTGCATTATGTCAACAAAAAGTGGTCTGATAAAGACACAGATTGTACATGCTGTGTTTATTGTATCTTAAAATGGTTTACATAGTTGAAATCACAAGAATCTCAGCTTTCCGTGAATATATGACATGAACAAAAATGTTCATGTCATTTTTTTTTTTTTTTTTTTTGACGACGACTTTACCCTGTCACTACTAGGCGTCCCGGTACGCTGGATTCTTAAAGGGTTAAATAAAAAAAAAAAAAATAAAAGTTAGAGTGAATACAAGAGAAGAGCGTGTTTGAGAGGGCTCTCCGGCGTCTTTAGCTCTTGTGTGATTGATTTGTCACGTCTCGCCCTCCTTTTACACCGAACAGAGGATCCAGTAAACGTGTTGAATGTGTTTTATGTGTTGTAGGTGTTGAATGTGTTTTATGTTTCTATGGTGTGCATGTGTTTTATGTGTTGCTATGTGTTGAATGTGTTTATACTGTGTTGCTATGGTGTTGAATGTTTTATATGTGTTGTATGGTGTTGAATGTGTTTTTGTATGTGGTGTGCATGTGTTTTATGTGTTGCTATGTGTTGAATGTGTTTTAGTTGTGGTTGCATGTGTTTGTAGTGTGTTGCTATGGTGTGATGTGTTTGTAGTATGTTGCTATGGTGTTGAATGTGTTTGTAGTGTGTTGCTATGGTGCTGCATGTGTTTGTAGTGTGTTGAATGTGTTTGTAGTGTGTTGCTATGGTGTTGAATGTGTTTGTAGTGTGTTGTATGTGTTTGTAGTGTGTTGCTATGGTGTTGAATGTGTTTGTAGTGTGTTGCTATGGTGTTGAATGTGTTTGTAGTGTGTTGCTATGGTGTTGAATGTGTTTGTAGTGTGCTGCTATGGTGTTGTTATAGGGTGTTATGTGTGGTTGCCAAGTCTCTGTGAGATGATCATGCGAGCGGTTCTGGGTTTCTGCAGTGATCCTGGTCTGTGAGTTTGTAACGACTCCCTCAGGTCCTCATTTCCTGCGGCTGTTTCTGAACGACCCTCAAACCAGATCTCTGCATGACAGTCTCAGTAAAACCAGAGCTGGAAACTAGCCTCTAATTAACAAGCCTCTAATGATGCTCTTTGATGAGAAGTTTTTTTTTCTTAGCTATTTTTGTAGAATATTGTGCTCTTTATCTAGAGTCATCACAGCTCATAGTTATGGTGCTTTAAAGAACTTCGAAAATATGACTATAATGTGAAACAACTGATGCTTAGCTTTCATGTGATCCAAATAAATGAAAATAATGTCACAATGCAAAACACACCTATAACAATGACAAAATCGGTTTCTATCAAAAAAGTTTATTTCTAATATTTTATCATTTCTATTTCAAATGTAATTTATTTTGCATGTTATATATGGGGGGA
Organism: Schizopygopsis pylzovi; assembly: GCA_027422435.1. Taxonomy (NCBI): domain Eukaryota; kingdom Metazoa; phylum Chordata; class Actinopteri; order Cypriniformes; family Cyprinidae; genus Schizopygopsis; species Schizopygopsis pylzovi. The sequence continues at coordinate 25,600,432 of CM049835.1, read as the reverse complement.
AATTAATCTTATTTAATTTATGAAAACACTATGCATTAATCTTGAATAAAACTCTAAATAATATTTTAACTATATTATGAAAACAATGCAAAACTATAATGCTATGCAAAAAAACATTTATATTTCAAATTATTTATCAGTTATTAATTTGGGTGAAATTAATTGAAAATAATAATGCAATATTATACAACCATAAATACATGTTAATTAAAAAAAATAAGAAAAATCTGTATAGTTTTTTTATATTTTAATATATTTTAATATAAAATAGTTAATTAGCATATGGATAACTGACAGAATTTCCAACGAATAAATGAAAATATATTTTATTTAATCTAATCATTTCAAATAATATGTCATTTAAATTTCACAATTATTTTTCCAATTTAATTTATAAAACAATATTATGAAAACACCACATTAATTATAATATTTGTGTTAACTATATTATGAATATAATTATTTTCAGCAATTATCAGAATAATAGAATCAGTGTTAATTTGCATATAATTAATAATGATCATAACTCCAAAGGGATCCATATTTTTCATCTTGTAATCTGTAAAATGGCTATTATGTACAGTAATAGCATTTAGAGAAAATCTAGACAGACTCGTGATGTTTACATTAGTGTGTGTCTTTAGTAACGAGTGCTCATTGACCTTTATGAACACATAACCCTCAACTCATCACTGTGTATTGTATAACAGAGTAGGTTGTCCTTCTTTACTTACCAGAAGAAAAACGCACTGGTATTTAATTATTAATAAAGCCATTCTGGGGATGTTGCCCTCATATCTCTGCTGTCTTATAAAACAGAAAGCTGTTGAGAAATACTTCCTTCGCTCACAAAACTATTATACTCTCTCTGTTCCTTTAGTCCGATCTGAATTAGGAAAAAAGGCTTTATGTACGCAGCTCCGTCTGACTGGAATCATCTGCAATCGAATTAGAAATGACAAAGTTTGATGTTTTGGATAATTTCAAAAGAGTTATTCGGCAAATGGAAATTGACTCAATGAGTCTAGTCTGTCTGTGTTGTAATATCTTGTGATGAAACTGATGTATTGCTGTCCATTTTGGCCAGAACACTCCTGCAAAAGAGATTTTTAATCTCCGAGAGTCTCTTCTGGTTAACCCTTTACGATTCCTGTCAAATGTGCCTAAAACGCCTAAAAAAGGCATACCCAAAGTAAATTGCATGCTGTTCTTGAGCCATTTGGATGATATGCATGGTGTTGGTCTCCTTTGAAAGGTGACACTCTGAGGTTTGTTTCTCAACAGTCAGTATCACTGTAAGTCTTACTGATATTGAGTAATAGCACTTTGAATACACTAAAAAAAGAAAATAATAATTCCGCCTGCATTTTATTTGTAAATAGACGCCTGCAGATGACTATAGCTGGGAGGTATGAGCTGGAAAATACATTGGGATCACAGAATGAAGCCTTACCAAGCCAAATTTACCATTTGATAAACAATATATTAGAAAATTAGTGTTTTACACATGTTTATCGCTTCCAAAACATTACACTTGGGAGACTCCAAGCGACGCTTTGTAACCAACGACACATACAATGCTGTAATTCTTGAATGCTTTAATGTACAGTCATCATTTTGGGCTCTAATGAAAGGTTACACTTAGAGCTATTCAGTTTCTCATCCAGATTCACTGTCAATAATTGCTGACACATAGTAACTGAAGCATAAACACATTATAATGACATTTATTTATAGAATCCAAAATGTGTACACTTTTAAAATTACATATATATTTATCATTTATAATCTAAATACACTTTTTTCCTATATTTCTATTTCTGTACATAGTACATTATTTAATTTGTGTTTTTTTTCTTATATTGGTGTTATATTGCATCCCTACTGTGTTATTCCTATGTATGTCTGTACTATCATGCATGTCTTCATTATGTCAACAAAAAGTGGTCTGATAAAGACACTGATTGTACATGCTGTGTTTATTGTATCTTAAAATGGTTTACATAGTTGAAATCACAAGAATCTCAGCTTTCCGTGGATATATGACATGAAAAAAATGTTCATGTCATTCTTTTTTTTTTTTTTTGACAACTTTACCCTGTCACTACTAGGCGTCCCGGTACGCTGGATTCTTAAAGGGTTAAATAAAAAAAATAAAAAATAAAAGTTAGAGTGAATACAAGAGAAGAGCGTGTTTGAGGGCTCTCCGGCGTCTTTAGCTCTTGTGTGATTGATTTGTCACGTCTCGCCCTCCTTTTACACCGAACAGAGGATCCAGTAAACGCTCATCGAGCTCTATATCAGCCAGTGACTCGGGTCTGATTGGGTCTGATGTTTGTGTGACATTTGAACTCGTGCTTTGTCTTGTTTGCTGAAATGGTTCCTCGGCTCCTGAGAGGAGCAGAATAAATGGCAACAGTTTGATAAATGACATCTAGATGAGACATTCTGCTCCAGATTTGTTTTCCCAGAACACAGCTATTTGTCTTTAGTTTCCAAACGTCATATCCGGTCTGCGTTTGAACAGAGTTTGACTTCAGTTTGACGTCGTGAGTGACGTTCATCATCACTGATGAATCAGACATAATCAGCTAATCGTTTCTCATAATCCTCAGATGTACTTTCATCACAAACCTACTGTTTAAAAGTTTAGGATCATTTAAAGAAATTCAGCAAGGACGTGTCAAATAGACCAAACGTGACAAAGACATTTATATAATATATGCAATCAAATGTATTGTTTCTGCAAAAAATATATGAACTGTTTTCAACATTGATAATAATCAGAAATGTTTCTTGAGCAGCAAATCAGCATATTAATGATTTCTGAAGATCATGTGACACTGAAGATTGGAGAAATTATGCTGAAAATACAGCTGCACATCACAGAAATAAATTACATTTGACGATATATTATAATAGAAAACTGTCAGTTTGAATTGTAAAAATATTTTTAATTTCTGACTGTTGTTTTCGATCAAATAAATGCAGCCTTGGTGAGCAGAAGAAACAAAACATTATAAAAACCCACACTTTTGATTCAAAGGCTTTTGGGTCATTCCATGATTTGGATATATATATATATATTTTTTTTATTTTTTTTGTGGGGAAAGAAATGCATATATAAACAAGAAAACCAAAATAGTAAATGCCATTGATGCATATGGAGTAAAGTGACTTCTTGAGTTACAGTCATGAAATCTTTGGAAGATAAAAAACTCTCTTTCTCATTTTTAAACTGTCGCCATTGAAACAAAATGCAACAAAGATTGCTAAAGTCAACAGATTTTAATAATATGCATAACAATCTCTGTGGAAAGATAATCTGATAATGCTGTCACTTTTCTGAAGTATTTTTACCCCCTTTTAATATCTAATTTTGACCTCCTATACACATTTAATATTTTGGCTTTTATGATTGTCTTTATTCAGGAAAACATGTTAGCTGAGGAATTTTCTGCGTTTGTATCTTTTGAGAGCAGTGCATGTTTTGAGGTGAAATGAGCCAGTTATGGTAATAACTGATGTCACATTGACATATCAATCAATCTTACCAGTGTTCAAATACATCTGCTCCATATCTAAACTAACCCCACATCAGCGGTTTTACTGCCGTGATAAAACCATTGAGCCAGAGATCAGTGTTTGCTCCTCGTGATAGATTGAAGACTTGGTAGCAGTCTATAACTTTAATATGCTGCTTGAATGGACCTCAGGGCTGTTCAGATTCACATCATATATATATATATATATATATATACGCAGAGCTGTTCAGATTCACATCATATATATATATATATATATACGCAGAGCTGTTCAGATTCACATCATATATATATATATTACAGCGTGGCCTACATGTTCCTGTTTTGGTGGCATTGCTCTGAAATCAGATTCAATTAGAGTTTGAAGGATACGAGCACTTTTCTGCATTTCCTCACTGATCGTCTTGTTTTGACAAGAAAAACGCGGTAACGTTTCCAGGATGTGCTGTTCATGAAGGGGTCATCTGCTGTTCACATCATCACGGCTGTAATTAGACTTCATTAGGAATGATGAGATACTCCTGATGAGTCTTACAGCACGGCTATGTTAAGAATAGTATACTAGTCATACTATTTCAACAGTATGCACGATATGAACTATGCACAGTGTGCAAACTGGTCTAATGGATGGATTATACAGTACTAATTACAAACTTAATTGACTAAATTAATTGCATTCCCATAATGCAATGCACCTGACATGACTTTCCCTTTACAGAGTGATTCAAATGAACTATGAATTCAAATGAACTAATAATGAAAAAATTAAAAAATATTTTTTTAATAATTTATGGTTGCAATCAGGATAAATTATTTAAAAAATATTTTATAAAATAAACATTTACTGAAATAAATCAATAATAATAATAATATAAAATATTATTAATATAAAAAAATAAAACTTTATTTCAGCGAGTTTTATTTCTCATTTTAATGAAGTTTACTTTAATGTTCTAAAATAACTAAAAATAAAATAAAATTCATAAAAATATGTAAACTTAATTTTTTTAAACAAAAGAAAAGCTACTAAAAATAAAACAAACTCATCAAAATTGCTTCAACTTTACCTAAAATGAAAAATAAAAAACTGATAAAAATATGAATAAAGACGAATATTATCGTGATGATGATAAAATAAGAGTCGAGTCATATTTCCTGTATTCTTGTGTGGTTATGTTGGTTTTTCAGGACATGTTCACGTTGATATCCGTCTGATTTCATGGATTTGTTTGCTTGGACACAAAACCTTTCACATCAACAATAAAACACGTGGAAGTGCTTTTACTTCCTTTTTAAAAGTCATAATTCTTTTCGTTTTGCTGTCCTAAATATGCACCATTATACGGTTGGTTGCATTTTATTATTTGCATTTAGCATCATTTTTCTCCTTCTGTCTGTGAGTCATTGTAGTCTGTGTTACAGCACTTACTGAGTTTATGGGATTGAACTATTGCACCGACTAGTGGAGAACAGTAGATACTTCTGACAGAGAGTTAAACCGTGTTGACTTCATCTTTTTTCAATAAATGTAAGCATATACACAGCATGAGGTTTAATGACAGTGAGGTTATTGTAAGCAGTGGAATGCATTGAAACATGAAGACGATTGAATGACAGTGAACACTGTGTAGTAAACCGTTTCTCGTCGTGCCGTCACATTCATTGGCAGTACAGGTCATACTTCAGTCTGGCTCCGAGATGTGTTCCTGCTAGTTTGGCTTGGAAAAGCTCATCCATCTGTTTGCTCTGGACATCAGAAAAATTATTCTTCCAGTCGCCCACCTCACCTGAAGACACAACAAGATCATAAAGCAATCAATGTAAATGAGAGACTTTTCATTTTTCATGCTACTAGCGACACACGGTGAAGTTTCTGGATTGACAGCTGTGTTTAAAGGAATAGTTCACAAAAAAATGTTTTAATTGTCATTTAATTACCCTTAAATTGTTACCCTTAAACTAATAAAGTTAGTCACACTTTATATTAGATGGCATTAATTACTATGTACTTGCATTCAAAAGATAAGTACAATGTTACTTATTGTTTCATATTGTATTGCAATATGATTTTTTTGCCTTTTATTGAGTTGGGATATGGGTAAGGTTAGGGACAGGTTAATGGTATGGGTAGGTTTAAGTGTAATTATAAATGTAATTACAGATGTAATTACGTGGGTATTTTTGTTAAATATAAGTACAATGTAAACACATGTATGTACACAATAAGTGCATTGTACCAAATGATGAATTGAAATGCAAGCACATAGTAGTTAAGACCACCTAATATAAAAGTAATTTTGTCTTATGCTGAACATAAAGGAAGATATTTTGAAGAATGTGGATATATGTGGATACAGTTGTTGTTCCCCACTAACTTCCATAGTATGAAAACAAAATGTCAATGGGGACCAGAAACTGTTTTTTTTGTTTTGTACTATCATTAAAATGTGGATTTGAATCCAGAAATGTGATGATTGACAGCGATAACCATGGCAACGGATCAGACAAAAATATCTGATACTCCACCCCAAAATAACATTTTGTCATTTTTCACTTACCCCCATATCGTTCCAAACCCGTTGTGACGATGTCAAAACTAAATAAATGGAAATGAATTGTTCATCTGTCTTACAGTTGTTGGCATCATTCACATTTCAAGATCACTCTGTAGATCATGATCTACCGGAATCTCATAAATGTCAATATGTGTTCTACATGATCTACAGTCATGCGTTAAAAAAGCTTTGTTCGTCTTCGAAGACACATAAGATATTAGATGAGACCCGGCTGATGTTGACAGAGTTTATGTCCGTAATCTCCAAAATGGTGCTACGCTGAGACAGAGGAGACGTTACGGTGTTTAAATGTTGAATAAAGTTGTTCTTTTTGTTTGAGAGGGCTCTCCGGCGTCTTTAGCTCTTGTGTGATTGATTTGTCACGTCTCGCCCTCCTTTTACACCGAACAGAGGATCCAGTAAACGCTCATCGAGCTCTATATCAGCCAGTGACTCGGGTCTGATTGGGTCTGATGTTTGTGTGACATTTGAACTCGTGCTTTGTCTTGTTTGCTGAAATGGTTCCTCGGCTCCTGAGAGGAGCAGAATAAATGGCAACGGTTTGATAAATGACATCTAGATGAGACATTCTGCTCCAGATTTGTTTTCCCAGAACACAGCTATTTGTCTTTAGTTTCCAAACGTCATATCCGGTCTGCTTTTTAACAGAGTTTGACTTCAGTTTGACGTCGTGAGAGACGTTCATCATCACTGATGAATCAGACATAATCAGCTAATCGTTTCTCATAATCCTCAGATGTACTTTCATCACAAACCTACTGTTTAAAAGTTTAGGATCATTTAAAGAAATTCAGCAAGGACGTGTCAAATAGACCAAAAGTGACAAAGACATTTATATAATATATGCAATCAAATGTATTGTTTCTGCAAAAAATATATGAACTCTTTTCAACATTGATAATAATCAGAAATGTTTCTTGAGCAGCAAATTAGCATATTAATGATTTCTGAAGATCATGTGACACTGACGATTGGAGAAATTATGCTGAAAATACAGCTGCACATCACAGAAATAAATTACATTTTACGATATATTATAATAGAAAACTGTTAGTTTGAATTGTAAAAATATTTTTAAATTTCTGACTGTGTTTTCGATCAAATAAATGCAGCCTTGGTGAGCAGAAGAAACAAAACATTATAAAAACCCACACTTATGATTCAAAAGGCTTTTGGGTCATTCCATGATTTGGATATATATATATATTTTTTTTTTTTTTTGTGGAAAAAGAAATGCATATATAAACAAGAAAACCAAAATAGTAAATGCCATTGATGCATATGGAGTAAAGTGACTTCTTGAGTTACAGTCATGAATTTTTTGGAAATAAAAAACTCTCTTTCTCATTTTTAAACTGTCGCCATTGAAACAAAATGCAACAAAGATTGCTAAAGTCAACAGATTTTAATAATATGCATAACAATCTCTGTGGAAAGATAATCTGATAATGCTGTCACTTTTCTGAAGTATTTTTACCCCCTTTTAATATCTCATTTTGACCTCCTATACACATTTAATATTTTGTCTTTTATGATTGTCTTTATTCAGGAAAACATTTTAGCTGAGGAATTTTCTACGTTTGTATCTTTTGAGAGCAGTGCATGTTTTTGCGCGGTGGTTTCTATCAGGTTTTGAGGTAAAATGAGCCAGTTATGAGAATAACTGATGTCACATTGACATATCAATCAATCTTACCAGTGTTCAAATACATCTGCTCCATATCTAAACTAACCCCACATCAGCGGTTTTACTGCCGTGATAAAACCATTGAGCCAGAGATCAGTGTTTGCTCCTCGTGATAGATTGAAGACTGTAGCAGTCTATAACTTTAATATGCTGCTTGAATGGACCTCAGGGCTGTTCAGATTCACATCATATATATATATATATACGCAGAGCTGTTCAGATTCACATCATATATATATATATATATATATATATATATATACGCAGAGCTGTTCAGATTCACATCATATATATATATATATACGCAGAGCTGTTCAGATTCACATCATATATATATATATATATATATACGCAGAGCTGTTCAGATTCACATCATATATATATATACGCAGAGCTGTTCAGATTCACATCATATATATATATATATATATACGCAGAGCTGTTCAGATTCACATCATATATATATATATATATATACGCAGAGCTGTTCAGATTCACATCATATATATATATATATATATATATATATATATACACGCAGAGCTGTTCAGATTCACATCATATATATATATATATATATATATATATATATATATATACACAGAGCTGTTCAGATTCACATCATATATATATATATATATATATATATATACGCAGAGCTGTTCAGATTCACATCATATATATATATATATATATATATATATATATATATATATACGCAGAGCTGTTCTGATTCACATCATATATATATATATATATATATATTACAGCGTGGCCTACATGTTCCTGTTTTGGTGGCATTGCTCTGAAATCAGATTCAATTAGAGTTTGAAGGATACGAGCACTTTTCTGCATTTCCTCACTGATCGTCTTGTTTTGACAAGAAAAACGCGGTAACGTTTCCAGGATGTGCTGTTCATGAAGGGGTCATCTGCTGTTCACATCATCACGGCTGTAATTAGACTTCATTAGGAATGATGGGATACTCCTGATGAGTCTTACAGCACGGCTATGTTAAGAATAGTATACTAGTCATACTATTTCAACAGTATGCACGATATAAACTATGCACAGCGTGCAAACTGGTCTAATGGATGGATTATACAGTACTAATTACAAACTGTAATTGACTAAATTAATTGCATTCCCACAATGCAATGCACCTGACATGACTTTCCCTTTACAGAGTGATTCAAATGAACTATGAATTCAAATGAACTAATAATGAAAAAATTACAAAATATTTTTTTAATAATTTATGGTTGCAATCAGGATAAATTATTTAAAAAATATTTTATAAAATAAACATTTACTGAAATAAATCAATAATAATAATAATATAAAATAGTATTAATATAAAAAATACAACTTTATTTCAGCGAGTTTTATTTCTCATTTTAATGAAGTTTACCTTAATGTTCTAAAATAACTAAAACTAAAATAAAATTCATAAAAATATATAAACATATATTTTTTAAAGAAAATACAAACTACTAAAAATAAAACAAACTCATCAAAATTGCTGCAACTTTACCTAAAATGAAAAATAAAAACACTGATACAATTTTTAATAAAGACAGATATTATCGTGATGATGATAAAATAAGAGTCGAGTCATATTTCCTGTATTCTTGTGTGGTTTTGTTGGTTTTTCAGGACATGTTCACGTTGATATCCGTCTGATTTCATGAGTTTCTGGTGGATTTGATGGATTTGTTTGCTTGGACACAAAACCTTTCACATCAACAATAAAACATGTGCAAGTGCTTTTACTTCCTTTTTAAACGTGATCATTCTTTTTGTTTTGCTGTCCTAAATATGCACCATTATACGGTTGGTTGCATTTTATTATTTGCATTTAGCATCATTTTTCTCCTTCTGTCTGTGAGTCATTATAGTCTGTGTTACAGCACTTACTGAGTTTATGGGATTGAACTATTGCACCGACTAGTGGAGAACAGTAGATACTTCTGACAGAGAGTTAAACCGTGTTGACTTCATCTTTTTTTAATAAATGTAAGCATATACACAGCATGAGGTTTAATGACACTGAGGTTATTGTAAGCAGTGGAATGCATTAAAACATGAAGACGATTGAATGACAGTGGACACTGTGTAGTAAACCGCTTCTCGTCGTGCCGTCACATTCATTGGCAGTAAAGGTCATACTTCAGTCTGGCTCCGAGATGTGTTCCTGCTAGTTTGGCTTGGAAAAGCTCATCCATCTGTTTGCTCTGGACATCAGAAAAATGATTCTTCCAGTCGCCCACCTCACCTGAAGACACAACAAGATCATAAAGCAATCAATGTAAATGAGAGATTGTTCATTTGTCATGCTACTAGCGACACATGGTGAAGTTTCTGGATCGACAGCTGTGTTTAAAGGAATAGTTCACACAAAAAATGAAAATTGTCAATTAATTACCCTTAAGTTGTTACCCTTAAACTAATAAAGTTGGTCACACTTTATGTGTGTGTGTGTGTGTGTGTGTGTGTGTGTGTGTGACAGTTGTTGGTCATCATTCACATGTCAAATCACTCTGTGATCATTATCTACCAATCTCATAAATGTCAATATTCTTCTACATGATCTACAGTCATGTTTAAAAAAAGCTTTGTTCGTCTTCGGGACACAATTTAAGATATTTTAGATGAGACCCGGGAGGCTTGTTTGCGTTCAAACCAGAGTGTAAATCGACGAAGACGACTCATCCTTGTGGCCCGGCTGATGTTGAAGAGTTTATGTCCGTAATCTCCAAAATGGAGACGTTACGGTGTTTAAATGTTGAATAAAAGTTGTTATTTTTGTTTTATTTCCATACAAAAAGTATTCTTGTCGCTTCATAGGGTTTAGATTGAACCACTGATGTCAGATGGAGTATCCTGGCGATGCTTTTAATACTTTTCTGGGCCTTGACCGTGTTAATTACTCTGCAGTCAATGAGACAGTCACAAGACTCCCGGGTCTCATCGAAAATATCTTAAATTGTGTCCCGAAGACGAACAAAGCTTTCACGGGTTTGGAACGACAAGTGAAAAATGACAACATTATGATTTTGGTGTGAAGAAACATGGAAGCCCATTTCCATTACTGTAAAAATAAAGGTAATTATTTACATTTATTCATTTAGCAGATGCTTTTATCCAAAGCGACTTACAATTGAGGAATACAATAAGCGATACATTATAACGAGGCAAACAGAAACAAGAAGTGCTTGTAATACAAATTTCTAGGCATTGTTCAGAGCAAACTCTAGCCAGACGGTGAGAGTTTAGGGAAAAGAGAGCAAAGTTAAGGAAAGGGAGAGAAGGTATTTATTTATTTTAAGATGAAGTCAAGTGAAGACAGAAGAGATGAGTTTTCCGTTGTCACTTGAAAATGGTCAGGGATCCAGCAGTCCAGATGAGGGTGGGAAGATCGTTCCACCGGCCAGGAACAGTGAATGAAAACGTTCTGGAGAGTGATTTTGTGCCTCTCTGTGATGGCACCACGAGGCGTCGCTCACTCGCAATTATTATTATGACTTTTTATCATAATCACTTTACATTTCGCAATTGTGACCTCTCAGAATTGTGAGATACAAACTCCCAATTCTAAGAAAAATGGCACAAATTACCTTTTTTTATTTTCTGCTCATTGGTGAAAACGGGTAAAGAGTGTGTGTGTTGTGTGTTGTGTGTGTGTGTGTGTGTGTGTGTGTGTGTGTAAATTGAGATTTATACATAAATACATAGCTTTTTTAAATTTTCTGCTCATTGGAGAAAACGGGTAAAGAGTGTGTGTGTGTGTGTGTGTGTGTGTGTGTGTGTAAATTGAGATTTATACATAAATACATAGCTTTTTTAAATTTTCTGCTCATTGGAGAAAACGGTAAAGTGTGTGTGTGTGTGTGTGTGTGTGTGTGTGTGTGTGTGTAAATTGAGATTTATACATAAATACATAGCTTTTTTAAATTTTCTGCTCATTGGAGAAAACGGGTAAAGAGTGTGTGTGTGTGTGTGTGTGTGTGTGTGTGTGTGTGTAAATTGAGATTTATACATAAATACATAGCTTTTTAATGTTCTGCTCATTGGTGAAAACGGGTAAAGAGTGTGTGTGTGTGCGTGCTGTGTGTGTGTGTGCGCGTGTGTGCGTGTGTGTAAATTGAGATTTATACATAAATACATAGCTTTTTTTATTTTTCTGCTCATTGGTGAAAACGGGTAATGTGTGTGTGTGTGTGTGTGTATATAAATTGAGATAAATACATATAAAAAAGCTATCTACATTGATTATATATATATATATATATATATAATATTAGTTCTTCACTTGTATGTAAAGAATGCTGCAACTGAGGAATTGAAGGATACACATCTGAGTTGATTTGATCTGAGATCCATCATGAAGGGATTTTTTTTTTACCTTTCCTGAAGAAGATGCTGCTGAAATTGCCATGAGATTTCTGTGAGTTTTCCACCATGGCGCTGAACGTGCTTTCTCCAGCGACGCTGCTGACCTGCTCATCGGTCAGTGGAAGGTCGAAGAACTCTGAGATCGTCTTCACACCTTCGGCCAGGTTCTGCATGGAAAGCAGAAAGGTCTCAAACAGCTCTTTGCACCACAACAGGTTAAAAAGTCAACATCATTTGAGTTTATTTACTTCTTAATACACAGCTAATAATGCTTGTGTTATTTTATTGTTCTAAAGTCTTCAAATCATTGATAAATATTTGTTTCTCTCAGAAGCACATCACATTATAGAAGTAAAATGAGCTTAATGCAGTTTCACATTAGTTTTAAGAGCAGCGGTCCATGAACACGAGACAGTGATGCTGTAAACACAACACACGCAGGTTGCTCTACCTGTTTGAGTTCCTCATATGTCACGATCATCACGTTTGGGTCATCTAGACGTTTCTCCCAGGCCAGAGCGTGATCAAAATAAGAGCCCCAGGCAACTGAAGAGGAAGCATTCATATCTTTAGTCCTACACAACATTCATGTGAATATTTCAGTGTTTATCTTTCATTATAGAGTGTTTCGCACCTTCACCAGCCATGAAGTCTGAGAAGAACTTGTCCCACGGCTCAGCGCTGGGCAGAACCGGGTTTTTGTTCATGAAATGATAGTATGAGACGAGCGTGTCTTTCGGGTTTCTGAACACCACCAGAATCTGAAAACAGACGAGAGAGAAGAATTCGATGAGAGAAAAGAGTATGTTCTGCTCTAATCTGAATTCATCTTTATTTCTAGTATTTAATGTGTATATTATTATTTTATTTTTTTGCATGTAATAATTGTGATTCACCTGATGCATGAAAATAATACATTTTGTTTTGTTTTGAAATGTGTCATACAAAGTAACATTTTCACATTCACCAGCTTAATATTATTCAGTCAAATCCTCACAAAGTTAAAACCAAAATGAATTTGATTACATTCAACATCACCAACTAGTCAAATTATGATCATTTTATCCCCTTGTCCAATTAGAAGTTATATGTACAATAATTAAAATAAGATTTCTCTTGACGTCTGCATTTATTTGATCAATATAATACTGTGAAATAGTATTACAATTTAAAATAACCGTTTTCTATATGAGTATATTAATTTATTTGCAAAAATTGATAACTCGTTTTTATGTATGTTATCATGCTTTTATGTAATTTTAGATTGAAAAAAAAAATTCAGTTATCTGTTTTTGCAAATGAACTCTTCATATTTTAAACTAATTTATTTCTGTGATCAAAACTGTATTTTCAGCATCATTACTTCAGTCTTCAGTGTCACATGATCCTTCATAAATTATTCTTATATTCAGATTTGCTGCTCAAAAAATATTTCTGATTATTATCAATATTGAAAACTGAACATTTATTTGAAATAAAAATATTTGTAACATTATAAATGGTTTTAATGTCTTTTTGATCAATATAATGCATCCTTGCTATTAATTTCTTGACCAAAAACATCATACTGACCCTAAACTGAACATATGTGACCCTGGACCACAAAATCAGTCTTAAGTGTCAATTTTTCAAAATTGAGATTTATACATCATCTGAAAGCTGATGTATGGTTTATTATTATAGGACAATATTTAGCTGAGATACAACTATTTGTAAATCTGGAATCTGAGGGTGCAAAAAAATCTAAATATTGAGAAAATCATCTTTAAAGTTGTTCAAATGAAGTTCTTAGCAATGCATATTACTAATCAAAAATTATTGTTTGATATATTTATGGTAAGAAATTTACAAAATATCTTCAAGGAACATGATCTTTACTTAATATCCTAATGATTTTTGGCATAAAAGAAAAATGTATAATTGTGACCCATTCAGTGTATTTTTGGCTAAACATCCCCCAGCGACTTAACACTGGTTTTGTGCTCCAGGGACACATGTTCTCTAACAGTGAATGTGAATAGCACTTGTATAGCTGGTATCTAGTGTCATGTGACCTCTCTAATGTGGTTCATTATTACTGACCTTTGGTTTCTTGGTAAAGAAAGAGGGAGGGATGTTGTCAGGGTGCAGATGAGTTCCCAGAAGCCTCCGCGGGGGTAATTCAGCCATTTTCTGTAACACAAACAGTTTGAAGCTATAACATTACACTGATGTTTTGGTGTGTTCTGGGTAACATCTACTTGCTTGTGCAGCTACTGACCTCTTGAACATCTGGAGGTAAAAACTCAACCAGAGGCGGCCTTTCAGGCGGTTTCTCGTTTTTCCCAGTGGAAGCATTCAAGATTTTACGCATGACTGCCACCATCCAGTTAAACCCTGTTAGAGATCCGTAACAAACAGATTTAGGATGTAGTTATCGTCAATGATAGAGGGTCATTCTGTGTCATCTCAACTAGAGATTGAGTTATTCTCTTCTGAAGAAAGACAGATATATACATTGAGATATTGACATTGAGCATAACTTGCTCATTATTATGTAAGAATCATAAACGTGTGTCATGCATTGAAGAGAATCAGGCTACGTGAGGTTAAGGAATAAAGATTTGGATTTGTGTTGAAGGTTAAATGTGAATCTTTACATTAAGGTGAGACGCTGCAGGTGAATAGAGTAAAGAAAATCACCAATAGTTATCGCCTTACTAACCCAGCTGATTGATTACATTGGTAATCGCATACATTTTTTGTATTACAATTTTTTAAATTGCTTTAGATAAGCAAATGAGTCATTATTTAATTAAATATGTGCTTATTTGTATACATTTCTAGTACAAAAAATCTTAACACTGGATTATGTCAGTTTTAAAATTATTTTAATATATATATTTAATTTTACATATTAGATCAAAAGTTTTTACAGAGGGAAATTTGGGCATCTCTTTTTTTTTTGTCACGCCATAATTCATAAAATGCTCAGAACGACCAGAAAACACAATATTTTCACATTCTTTTGGGGAGAATAACATGTTGTACATAATCAAGCAATTATAAGAACAAATCTCTCTGTAAAGACCTTCAGGATATAGACTATATGAATATAAAGTGAAGTTTGGTGTGTGTATTAAGTGCTGCTGGAGTGGAGATTTATGGCTCAGGGTAGGAGAAAAAAACTCATTTTGAGAAAACGGCCTTTAAAAATATGTATCGTAATTGAAATCTATTGACACAAATAACGTGCTATAAAAGAAACACTTCACAGTGTATTTTGGATGTTTTCTTTCCACTAGTCAGAAAAAAACACTTTATGAAAAAACATGATAGGTGCCTGAATAAACAGTATTTTTGTGTCTCCTCTTAAAGATTAATTCACGAAACACAAGCAGAATTAAATAATTCTTCATTTGTCTTTTTACAATCATTGTTTTGCTGTAATTATTATGTCAGTTGTTCATAAAACAGTTCTTAAATCTAATTTTGTTCCACAACTTTAGTGCAAATTAGTTGATAAAATTACGTACGTTTTCACTTTCAGTCCGATGTGATAATTTTCAGTGTAAATGGTTTGTAAAAAACAAGTATTATGCAAATTCGGTCAGATGCACCGATTAACACAGTGTTTGAGTTTCATGAATGCACAGCATTGCTTCACTCTTCAGTGTTACAGCTGAGGTGTGTTGTCCGTTATCTCTATTACGTAAAAATGATTGCTCAGAAGCAGGTTACATGAGGTTGTTTGTTTAAGAATGAAAGATATGAATTTGTGTTAAAGGCAATATGTTAATCTTTAATAACTCATTTAGAGCTGTTAAGTCTTTGAAACAAGATTTTGTTCATGAAACACAAGTAGAATGAAAGTATGAATGCTTTCTTATGCACTGAAATCTCACATTAAATTAAGGCAGTGGCTATTTACACTAAGTGCAAATAGCTAGAGATTGTGTTACACGGTTAAAGTAGCAGGATTTTCTGCTATGTACACTACTTATTGCAAATAGTGGCGATTATATGCACCTCTGTATTGTAATACATTATAAAACAGTACATGATCATTTTAATTCTAATTATTAAATGGATGCAACATTATTGGGACAAAAGCCCTCCTTACACCTATACCCTAAAAATACTTTATTTTAAAAAAATGTTCAAAAAAATGTGATTTGAAATTTGAAAAGGGAGAAAAAAAGTTGTCCAAAAGGCAGATTCGAACCCGGGTCGATCGCGTCAAAAGGAGTATGACACACACTTTACCATCTGCGTCACTAAAACTGATAGTTGCAACCTGGTCTCGTAAACATTCGTACCTCTGTGCACTTTTTAGCGCGACTGTTTTACGTATCTTACTGCACGTTTCACCTCAGATACAAAGAGAAATGTCCACTGAGTGTCGTTAAAACACAGGTTCAATACGTGAACCCTGGCACGTGTTTATTATGTTCATATAGGCACGTATTGCTGTGTTTTTATTAGAATGTATTGTAGAGGTTCAGGATTCAAATATTCAGGGACCGTTGCTAAAAATTAATGTTCTATCGTGTTGGAAATATTCCCTACACCAAACCCAACCCTAACCCTACCCGATACATTTACATTTACATTTATGCATTTAGCAGACGCTTTTATCCAAAGAGACTTACAGTGCATTCAGGTTATACATGTTTTGTCAGTATGTGTGTTCCCTGGAGAAATAGTGTTGACAAATGCAGAACTGATATAAAAACGTATTTGTTGATCAACCGTGCTACTTGAACTTCATTATATGCAGATTTGAACTGTTTTGTCGAACCGTGATTACACTGGATTCAAACCGGAGCTCCTCATCTCTCAAATACATCTCCGTTCTCCGTGATCTACCGAACAAACCTACCGTCTCTGAAAACATAGATATGAAGCTGGATATGTGTGATGCTAACATCAAAAGCATCAGTTTTCAAATCTCCCAGCATATTAATATTGTTTTGAAGTCTTAAAATATTCTTCAAATAATTGTGCAAAAATTATGCTTTTTTTATCGAAACTCTGTAAATTTGTGTGAAGGGAATAAAAGGCGTCTGAGTTTTACTGCCTCTAGTGTTCATTTATTTTGGAAACTGCAGTGTTTTATACTTATTGGTACGAATTTCGCGTCTCGCTAAAAAGTGCCCCCAGGTGCATAAATACCATGAGACCAGGTAGGATAGTTTAACACTGTCTTTTGTAATGTCGACTAGCCCAATCATACGCTGGTGGGCGGAGTTAGTGTAAATAGACTCCGTTAAAGGAATTTCAACCATTATGTGTGACAATTTTAAGGTAAGTTTTTCATAAAATAGGTCTTAAATTATTTAATCTGGTTCAATTCCACAATATTTGGTGTAAACTTTTTGAAAAACCGCATTTCGTAAATTGTCACATTTAGTCTGATGTGATCATTTTCAGTGTAACTGGTTTGTAAAAAACAATTCTTATGTAAATGTGCTTGGGTGCACCAATTTACACAGTGTTTGAGTTTCATGAATGCACAGAATTGCTTCACTCTTCAGTGTCCAGTATTACAGCTGCTGTTGATATTGAGTATAACTTGCCCATTATTACATCAGAATCATAACCATGTGTCGTGCTTTGAGAAGAATCCGGTTACATGAGGTTGTTCAGAGCGAATATGTGAATCTTTAATATTTATGTTAGAGCTGTTATTAAGTCTTTGCAACAAGGTTTCATTTATGAAACACAAGCAGAATTAAAAGTATGAATGATTTCTAATGCACTGTAAATGTTCACAATAAATTAATTACAAGAATTGTCTTTTTAAAATCATTCCGGGGTGCGTTTCCCAAAAGCAACTATGGTCTTTTAGACAATTCTGTCATTACCAAGAGTTCAATGGAAATAATGAGCATAGTTAGCTAACGATGGTTTTGAGAAACGCACCCCTGTGTGACAATTTTAATGTCAATTGTTCATAAGACAGGTCTTAAATTACTGAGTTTGTAAAACGGCATTATGTAAACTGTCACATTCATTGCAATGTTATAACTTTCAGTGTAAATGCTTTGTAAAAAAAACAATTCTTATGTAAATTCACTTGGACACACCAATTTAGACCAGTGTTTGAGTTTCACGAATGCACAGAATTGCTTCACTCTTGTCTTTAAGAGGTTTACAAGAGAAATCCCCCAAGCAAACTGTGAAAACCCTGACAAAAGAAGGCTATACAACTACTGTAAGATGTAACCTGGCTCCACCGGCAGCCTTTGCACTAGTTTTAGGGCTCGTAGATCAAACTTCTCCACATGCACGTCTTACAGAAGCAAACGCAAACCCGTCTCGTTTTACTCACCACATTTAGGGTACGCCACCAGGATAAGGTCATCCTCTCTGGCCTCCAGGTCTTTTAACTTGTCCAGGGTCTCTGGAGGACTTAGGATCGTGGAGTACAGGATTCCCTCTCGCTTGTAAAGCTTGTCTTCATCCTTCATCTTCTCCGCCTTCTCCATCCTAGACTTCATTTCACTCATAGGTGGTGTTCGGCTCATGTTGGCAGTGGATTCTCGGATCAGATCTGCAGAAACACACACAGTATTTATGCTGTGGTTCAGGAAGGAGAATGCTGTAGATCCGCCCACAGGCACGGCTCGCGTGAGAAATATCCATTTCCGCTTGTGCGAGGGGCCCCGAGTCAACATAAGGGCTCGGTGTCAGTCTGCCTGAGTATTGTGTGTGTGACACACACAGCATGACTACGCCAGCTAGCTTTCTTGAAAAGCTGGTTTTGGCAGAGGTGAAAGGTAAAATGTCATCTGTAGTCAGTTCATGTAGCTCAGCTGCTGAACACACACTAAACTCACTCAATGTGAAGCAGTGTAGAAATGCTTTATAACATCTTATTCTTGTTTTAATGGCTTTATTTTTGTTTTTATGTACAACTATACTGTAAAAAATATTTTATTTAAGAGTTGTAAATAAAACAAAGATTGCTAGAATAAATTTGAGAAGAAAATGATTCAAAATGTCATGTTTAATTCAGTGTGTTACTTGCCATTTCTTTTGTAATTGTTTATAAAAAAAATTACACTAGTTTCAGAGTGAAAATAGTTTCTACGGCAATTATTTCAAGGTTCAAGAGTTCAAGGTTCAAGGTTTCTTTATTTGTCACATAATAAATTATACAGGGTATAACTAGAAGTGAAATGTAAATCAAATCAGGTCCGCTCAGTGGACAGTGCAGAAGAATAAAAAATAAGAATTATATAAAAGTAACACAACACAAGAGCATATATATGGTAAAAAAAGAGAAATAAGAGTAAAATGTGCAGTGGAATAAAAAGTGCAAAACAATAAGATGTGCAAAAAAACAGTGTACTGGGACTTAATAAATAGTAATATGAATATGAATGGGAGGGATGTGCAGACGGGTTGTTCAGGGTATGTACACAAAAATACGGGTGATGAGAGTATGGATGTATCCAGTAACAATCTTGTAAGTGTTTATGAGACTGGGTTTGTGTTAAATTTAATTTTCAGTGTACAAATTAAAGGAATGCCTGTGGTTTATCAAATTTTTTTAACTTGCTGACATTTTATGCACCCTCGGTCATTGCTATGTAGGAAATGTAGGATTCCTTAATTTGCTCACGAATGGATGTAAATGGGTGCCGTCAGAAGAGTCCAAACAGCTGAGAAACACATCACAATAATGCACAAGTACTTTGTCTTCTCAATACACTAACTGATGGACTGGAGTGGTGTGTATTATTGTGATGTTTATATCAGCTGTTTGGAATCTCATTCTGACGGCACCCATTCACTGCAGAGCATCCATGAATGAATGAATGCATTCCTCCAAATCTGAAGGTTTTATCATTTTTATTCATGAAGACTTGAAGTTTTTGTTATGAACTTTCTCAGGGGAGCCGCTTGCTAATTTCTGCTTATCATAAAACTTTATTAGCCTGTATAAAAGCTCTGCATGATCCAGTACGTTTAATCTTTAAACTCTTTTACGTTAATCGTTGAGTGAATCTCATAAAAACATGGCCAGGTTGTGTTTCATTCAGAAGAAAAGGAACATTAAAAAATACATTTTGCATTATGTTTAATCTCTTTAAATATAAAAAGCTAGTTCCATGATGACATCGTCCTGCAGGAAGTGACATCATTTTGGAGGGAAAACAGTACAAGTATTAGGGATGGATTGGATCTGTTCTGTGGTGTTTGTTTTGTGTTCAATGTAATCATGTTATTGATATTATTGACTTTATTTTTTATTATTTTTTTTTTTTTACCTTTATTTTACCAGGAAATAATCCCATTGAGATTCAAAATCTCTTTTTCAAGGGAGTCCTGGCCAAGACAGCAGAATAAAGTTCCATATTAAAAAAAAAACATATACAGTAACAAGAACAACACAACAACATTTAACAAAAAAAGACAGTTGGCAATTCAACATCATCTCAACATAATTACCAGCAACGCTCAGTAATAGTATACATGTGCATTAGTACTCAGATAGTCCTTTATCCTCATTTTAAACTGTGTCATTGATGGTAAATAGTCCAATTTTAGATGATTCTGCAATTTATACCAAGATAACTTTAAAAGCACTTTCACCAAAGACAGTTCTCGTTCGTGGAACGTCATACATGATTTGCCCATATGATCGAAGATTACATTTGCTGGTAGTGACTTTAAGAGTCAGAAGAGAACATAGATAAGAAGGCAATTTGTACAGTATAGCCTTAAAAAGAAAATATACCAGTGCTCCAGCCTGCGATTGTGCAAAGACAGCCAACCAACACTCTCATACAAGCTACAATGATGAGCACGAAAACTAGTCTTACTGATGCATGATATACTGAATCCAGCATTTTCAGCGAAGATTGATTTGCATGCATGTATAAAATATCACCGTAATCCAGCATTGACAGAAATGTTGCTTGTATAAGTGTTTTTCTCGCACTAAAAGAGAAACTGTTATGAATCTGGTTCCCACTCACTCAAACTGCACATCACCCATGGACTACATTTCCCATCATGCACTGCACTCACACATTCCCGTCCACCATTACACCAATCACACAGCTGTCACCATTCACTCATCAACTCTGATTGCCTCACCACACCTGCACCTCATTCTCTCACTCACATAAAAGCAGCACACAAACACTCACCCAGGGCGAAGTCTTGTTTTGCCCTGGCTACATTTCTGAGCGTTCTTCCCCGTATCTGTTATCTCTGTGTGTGACCCCGGACTGCCCGACCTTCGATCTCTGAACCTGTGCCTGTGACCTCGACTCCTGCCTGGTATTGTTTACGACTCTGCGTTGCCTCTGATATTCCTGTTTTTGCCTGTTGACCATTGCCTGTCTGATTCTGCCCCCGCTTAATAAATATTGGTGCAATTGGATCCGCACACCTCAGACCTCTTCCTTACAGAAGACTTCGCCACACAAGGATCCAGCACCTTTCAGGTCAACATCTCTAGGTATGGATACAAGAGTATTGTTTGCCCTTAAGCAAGGCCCACGATCACTGGAGCACCATATTAGGGTGTTTTCAGCCTGTGCTCAGGATTCAGACTTACCGGACATTGTTTTGATTGACATTTTTTGTGATGGCATTAATCAGCCTCTGCAAACTCAGCTCAGACACGAGGGTCCGCGCTCATCACTGAGTTGTTTTTTGGAGTTTGCGTTGACTATTGGCTCACTATTCACTGTGGGTGTAGCGGAGGAGGATCACAACACTGCACCTTGTCACAAAATGGCCGCCGATCCTGAGTCTCAGAACAGTCCTGCCAAGCCTGAATCTGCTCTCACCAGGCCTGCCAAGCCGGAGTCCCCGGTCAGGATGGCTACCATGCCCGTGGATGCACCTCTTTGGTCAGGATTGATGGCTAGTGTGTTGGACCCACCACTGGTGTCGGTGCGAGCAGCTAGGATCTCCAAGCCTGCTCCGATCCAGGAGTCCGCTCCAGAGCCCGCTCCGTGCCAGGAGCCCGCAGAGTCCGCTCCAGAGCCCGCTCCGTCCCAGGAGCCCGCAGAGTCCGCTCCAGAGCCCGCTCCGTCCCAGGAGCCCGCAGAGTCCGCTCCAGAGCCCGCTCCGTCCCAGGAGCCCGCAGAGTCCGCTCCAGAGCCCGCTCCGTCCCAGGAGCCCGCAGAGTCCGCTCCAGAGCCCGCTCCGTCCCAGGAGCCCGCAGAGTCCGCTCCAGAGCCCGCTCCGTCCCAGGAGCCCGCAGAGTCCGCTCCAGAGCCCGCTCCGTCCCAGGAGCCCGCAGAGTCCGCTCCAGAGCCCGCTCCGTCCCAGGAGCCCGCAGAGTCCGCTCCAGAGCCCGCTCCGTCCCAGGAGCCCGCAGAGTCCGCTCCAGAGCCCGCTCCGTCCCAGGAGCCCGCAGAGTCCGCTCCAGAGCCCGCTCCGTCCCAGGAGCCCGCAGAGTCCGCTCCAGAGCCCGCTCCGTCCCAGGAGCCCGCAGAGTCCGCTCCAGAGCCCGCTCCGTCCCAGGAGCCCGCAGAGTCCGCTCCAGAGCCCGCTCCGTCCCAGGAGCCCGCAGAGTCCGCTCCAGAGCCCGCTCCGTCCCAGGAGCCCGCAGAGTCCGCTCCAGAGCCCGCTCCGTCCCAGGAGCCCGCAGAGTCCGCTCCAGAGCCCGCTCCGTCCCAGGAGCCCGCAGAGTCCGCTCCAGAGCCCGCTCCGTCCCAGGAGCTCGCAGAGTCCGCTCCAGAGCCCGCTCCGATCCAGGGGCTCGCAGAGTTCGCTCCAGAGGCCGCTCCGATCCAGGGGCTCACAGAGTTCGCTCCAGAGGCCGCTCCGATCCAGGGGCTCACAGAGTTCGCTCCAGAGGCCGCTCCGATCCAGGGGCTCACAGAGTTCGCTCCAGAGGCCGCTCCGATCCAGGAGCTCACAGAGTTCGCTCCAGAGGCCGCTCCGATCCAGGAGCTCACAGAGTTCGCTCCAGAGGCCGCTCCGATCCAGGAGCTCACAGAGTTCGCTCCAGAGGCCGCTCCGATCCAGGAGCTCACAGAGTTCGCTCCAGAGGCCGCTCCGATCCAGGAGCTCACAGAGTTCGCTCCAGAGGCCGCTCCGATCCAGGAGCTCACAGAGTTCGCTCCAGAGGCCGCTCCGATCCAGGAGCTCACAGAGTTCGCTCCAGAGGCCGTCCCGATCCAGGAGCTCACAGAGTTCGGCTCTTCTTCGTCTCCGCTGGTCCCGCCCAGCTCTCCTTCGTCTCCGCTGGTCCCGCCCAGCTCTCCTTCGTCTCCGCTGGTCCCGCCCAGCTCTCCTTCGTCTCCGCTGGTCCCGCCCAGCTCCCCTTCGTCTCCGCTGGTCCCGCCCAGCTCTCCTTCGTCTCCGCTGGTCCCGCCCAGCTCGCCTTCGCCGCTGGTTCCGTCCAGTTCTACCGAGCGCCCAAGAGAGTCAGAGCCACCTGAGTGCCCAAGAGAGTCAGAGCCGCCCGAGCGCCACCGAGATTCAGCGCTTCCAGAGTGCCCCCTCGAGGTGGTGGAGTTCACCAAGAACTTTCATGGAGGGAGCTCCCCTCCATTGCTCACGGAGACCCCGGACCCGCCATGGCCCATGAGGTCCCCTGATCCATCATGGCTGCCCGAGTCCCCGGATCTACCTTGGCCGCTTAAACTCCCTGCCTCGGTTCCTGAAACCAAATGTGCTCTCTCTGCCTCTTGTGTCTCCGTTTCCTCTAGGTCCCAGTCTCGGCCAGGGATCTCTGCTCCGCCCTGGTGGGCGTCTGTCTCGTCTGCTCCGCCCTGGTGGGCGTCTGTCTCGTCTGCTCCGCCCTGGTGGGCGTCTGTCATGTCTGCTCCGCCCTGGTGGGCACCCGACCTGCCAGAGTCACCCCCCGTCTCCGTCGACCTGCCAGAGTCACCCCCCGTCTCCGTCGACCTGCCAGAGTCACCCCCCGTCTCCGTCGACCTGCCAGAGTCACCCCCCGTCTCCGTCGACCTGCCAGAGTCACCCCCCGTCTCCGTCGACCTGCCAGAGTCACCCCCCGTCTCCGTCGACCTGCCAGAGTCACCCCCCGTCTCCGTCGACCTGCCAGAGTCACCCCCCGTCTCCGTCGACCTGCCAGAGTCACCCCCCGTCTCCGTCGACCTGCCAGAGTCACCCCCCGTCTCCGTCGACCTGCCAGAGTCACCCCCCGTCTCCGTCGACCTGCCAGAGTCACCCCCCGTCTCCGTCGACCTGCCAGAGTCACCCCCCGTCTCCGTCGACCTGCCAGAGTCACCCCCCGTCTCCGTCGACCTGCCAGAGTCACCCCCCGTCTCCGTCGACCTGCCAGAGTCACCCCCCGTCTCCGTCGACCTGCCAGAGTCACCCCCCGCCTCCGGCGACCTGCCAGAGTCACCCCCCGCCTCCGTCGACCTGCCAGAGTCACCCCCCGCCTCCGCCGACCTGCCAGAGTCACCCCCCGCCTCCGCCGACCTGCCAGAGTCACCTCACGCCTCCGCCGACCTGCCAGAGTCACCTCACGCCTCCGCCGACCTGCCAGAGTCACCTCACGCCTCCGCCGACCTGCCAGAGTCACCTCACGCCTCCGCCGACCTGCCAGAGTCACCTCACGCCTCCGCCGACCTGCCAGAGTCACCTCACGCCTCCGCCGACCTGCCAGAGTCACCTCACGCCTCCGCCGACCTGCCAGAGTCACCTCACGCCTCCGCCGACCTGCCAGAGTCACCTCACGCCTCCGCCGACCTGCCAGAGTCACCTCACGCCTCCGCCGACCTGCCAGAGTCACCTCACGTCCCTGCTGTCTCGTCCGCCCTGCCCTGGTGGGCTCCTGTTGCATTGGCCCCACATGGACCTGGCCCTCCGTCCCCTCCCCCGGTTCCACCTCCGCTCCACCGCCCTCCTGGATTTTGCTTTGTGTAAGCGTCTGGAAGCCGCTCCTAGGTGGGGGGCTCTGTTATGAATCTGGTTCCCACTCACTCAAACTGCACATCACCCATGGACTACATTTCCCATCATGCACTGCACTCACACATTCCCGTCCACCATTACACCAATCACACAGCTGTCACCATTCACTCATCAACTCTGATTGCCTCACCACACCTGCACCTCATTCTCTCACTCACATAAAAGCAGCACACAAACACTCACCCAGGGCGAAGTCTTGTTTTGCCCTGGCTACATTTCTGAGCGTTCTTCCCCGTATCTGTTATCTCT
>CM049835.1:25545080-25572580 GCA_027422435.1 Schizopygopsis pylzovi | reverse complement strand
CATCCTGAGCATCCCATAGTGGTCCTGCAGGCCTGCTGTAGGATGTGTTGAGTGTAATCCTCTCTTCAGGAATTATCAGGGTGTTTTCCATCTGCCCGAGCCGGAGTGTGGAGCAGCACTGGACCGTCAGTCCAGATAAGCAGCTTTGAGAGGAGGAGGGTCTGAAACAAGCATCCATCTGCTGGACCACCGCACTTTTACTGTAGTACATGTCCATATTATTATTATTAGTGAACATGTTTATAAAGGTTACAGTATTCCAGTTAGCTCACAGTGGATGTCGGACCACTTTAATCTGGTTTAAGTGATATTTGCTGATATGCATGATGGATCTGGATCATGATCTGAAACTTTAATAACAATGATGTATCTCTCAATTATATGTTGATCCTTATGTGCTTTAAAGGTGAAGTATATTCAGTCAATGTTAAAGTACCGTCTTGTGTCCCAGTTTCAGATTGGCAGATGTGGCTCTCATTTTTATAAACAATCTGACTGAAAAAAAAAATAATAATAACAAAAACACTATCTATGCAAGGACAGGCCTGAGCTGAATGTTTCTGGTAATACAAGGGTTTCTATTTTATTTTATTGTGGTTTAGTTTATTTTTTTATTTTTATTTTTTTAAGCTGATTTTAAAATGTAGCCTGGAATCACTGTTTTATTATAATTACATATTAGACTGTTTACATTTAGATTAGATTTTATTTTATATTTTGTGTTTTCATTGACATTTTTTATTGTATTATAAATAAAAAATAAAAAAAATTGTATTAAGTTAAGTCTTTTTGTTATTTTAATACTTGTACTTACGACATAGTAAACTAAGCAACACAAGAAATGTTCCCTTGGCACCTAGCTGAAATGCATTCTTTAAGTAGTTTCTATTGTATTTCCGTTAACATTTCTTTAATCTCAAGTATGATAGTGTTTTGTTTTGGCTCTCAGTGAGTGATAATAACCCTGACTGGAGTATTCTGTTACCGTGCATCGCCCTGTTGTTCTCTCGCGGGCTGTTTTTAGTCTTGTGCTTGTAGTTGTAGTTTCACGCACTCGTCTGCCTTCAGCGGCCTGATCGCTCTGGACAGACTTCTTGTTTCAGCAGCATCTGGAACAGACGCACGGCACAAGAACTACATCTTTACATGGCCACGGGTTAAAAATAGACCCCAAAAAACAACAGTGAGCAAAAATGCTGGTTTGGGAGACCCAAGCATACAGTTACAAATATTCAATTTATTAAAGCATAAATACAATTATTTATTGTAATTGTTGTCTGCGCAAAACAAAAATCGGTATACTTTGTAACCTCTGAAAATAAATTCTGTATGCATGAATTATTATTTATTTACTTGTTTATTTGTTTCTGATGCCACCAAGGCCACAAGGGCTTTAAACTTTAAAAGTAGAAATAATAATACAAAAATATGAACATTAATGCTATATTATAATTAACATGCAAAACACTTTAGGACACTATATTTTATTTATGTAAGTAAGTATAACAAAATAAAGTAAACTGTGACATATTTTACCAAAAAATTATTCATACAGTGGACTACCAGTAAAATTGATAAAGAAATTGGGACTAAAAATTATTCAGACACTTTGACCTGACCATATTTTGTTTAAGTGTCTTTTCTTTAATTGCTAATGCAACCTTTTTACGTCAAAGATTGAACAAAATATAATAAAGCATTGCTTGGTTATTGGTCAATAAAGTATTTATAGTTGTGTAAATATTGTCATACTAACGGTTGTCTGAATATTTGGTTGATTGCAATCTATTATATACCTTTCTATCAAAGTTATCTGACATTATCAAGATTCATTTGTTCTGACACAGTTTAACTCTGAGTTCTTGTCATATTTTATCACCATGTTTTAAACTATAGCAAATAAACTGTGATAATGTGAGAAATGCTGAAGGTGTCTGAATAAATATTGGTTTGACTGTATATTTCATTTTTACATTGAAGAATATGCAGTGCTATTTTACATTTGATTATTCGGTTTCTGTACCTGTACACCTACAAACTTGAAAAACTTAAACATTGTGTAAACTGCACAAATAAATAAACAGAACGAACATACAAATTAAACAATTTCTAACAGGGCCCACTGGTACAACCTGCAAACCCCAGCTACAGCCCTGGGTGAAACAGAGCTTTTCGAAACTCTGAATCAGTTAAACCATTGCATCATAAAATGATTCAGATCATGACTATGGAGCGTGTTCGTGGATCTTTTGAATTAGATCGAAACTTTAGAGCAGGGCTGTCCAAACTCGGTCCCGGAGGGCCGGTGTCCTGCAGAGTTTAGCTCCAACTAGCCTCAACACACCTGCATGGACGCTTCTAGGATGCCTATACGAGCTTGATTAGCTGCTTCAGGTGTGTTTAATTAGGGTCGGAGCTAAACTCTGCAGGGCAAGAATCAAGACCTGCCATCAAAAGCCATGAGCCTCATTGAGCTGATCACTTTTCT
The DNA here is from genome assembly GCA_027422435.1 of Schizopygopsis pylzovi. Taxonomy (NCBI): domain Eukaryota; kingdom Metazoa; phylum Chordata; class Actinopteri; order Cypriniformes; family Cyprinidae; genus Schizopygopsis; species Schizopygopsis pylzovi. The sequence continues at coordinate 25,570,092 of CM049835.1, read as the reverse complement.
GCATGATCAGGATCTATCGGAGATCTACCTTAACTTGTGGACTGCTCTCAGGATTGCACTTACTCTGCCAGTCACTGTGGCTCAAGCAGAGAGGAGCTTTTCAAAACTAAAGTTGATCAAGTCGCACCTGAGGTCAACCATGTCTCAGGAACGGCTCACTGGCCTTGTTATCATCAGTATCAATCACTCAACAGGGGAGCAGATTTCATATGATTTTATTTTGAAATCTAGCCTGGAATCACTGTTTTATTATAATTACATATTAGACTGTTAGCATTTAGATTAGACTTTGGAGCGTGAATCATAAAATTCGCAATCCGTGCCCCAAACAAAAGTCCTGATCTGAAATGATGGTTGCGCAAATCATTATCATTATTCAGATCGGGATATTGAAACGATTTTCATTTTTTTTTTGAGGACTTTGAAACGAGGATCGCAAATCTTTTGATTCAGATCGGGAATTCTGTGTGCATTCGTCAATTATTGATTCAGATCTATTTTTCAGATTTCTGAAAAAAATCTGGTATTTCTATTCAGCTCTGTGATGCAATGTGACTGTTGTTCATGTATCTTTAGTGTAGCGACAGGCTTCATTAGATCCGTTTCTTACTCCTCTTACATCCGATACTGTTCAATTCTCCTCGTGTACATAGGCTCAGCACGCATTATAGTGTGATATTTTTAGCCAGGGGTGATTACAGGACTCCCATGTGTTACATGTTTTCAAACAGCAGTGGGATTATTCCCAGACTTTCAGATGCAGCGACTGACATTTGATTCCTGCATATTATTCTAGTGCAAATCGGTTCAGTCCTTGTAATGTAATATCCAGCGGTTTTCAACGGGAGGATCGCGACCCGAAACTGGGTCACAGGCCTGTTCTGACCACAGAGGATAACACTATGAATGCAGAGAAGAAATGCAACCAACCATATTTTCCCGGGGTGAATGTCAACAGGAGGAAACATTTCTCTTTTACTGCTTCGGAAACGGTTTAGTTTTACAGTAAATTAGTCTTGCATTCTTTCACTGCAAAATACTGTGATTGTTTTCTAGTAAACTCTTTAAAACAAGTTTATATTATCTGTGAAGCAAAACCGCATAACATACTATGACTTGTTTTCAGAATCAGATTTCAAGTTGTTTTTTTTGTTTGTTTTTTTGGTATATGGTTACCAGGGTGTTGCTATGTGGTTTCTAATGTGTTCTGAATGTTTTTAGTACATTGCTATGTGGTTTTTAAGGTGTTGCTTTGTCCTTGGTGTGTTTTTTGATCAGTTTTTATCATGATATATAGTTGCTAGAGTGTTTGTGGTGGTTGCTAGGGTGTTGCTACGGTGTTTGGAATGTTGTGTGTGTTGATGTGGAATGTTGTGTTGATGTGGTTGCTAGGGCATTGCTGTGTCCTTGGTGAGATTTTCTGATCGCGTGTTTTTAGCAATACCGTGTATTTGCTCGAGTGTTTGGGATGGTTGCTAGAGGATTGCTAAGTGGTTGCTAGGGTATCCTGGCAGGTTGCTAGGTAGTTATTTACTCAAACATTGCCGAATGATTCTGATCATTGTAGTTGTAAACTTTCTTTTACCTCACAAGAGCGGCCCGTTTTTCCTAGCGGTTTGCATTTGTGCTTCAGCGAGCGTGTTGTAGTAGATGAGATCACTGTGTGCCGCGGGATGCTGTGAGCGTGTGTGACGTGAGCTGCTGCCAGTACACAGTGTTCCCAGAGAGTGGCCTATATACGGCAGCGAGAGTGAGTACATCATGTCTGCCGCCGCCACCGCAAACGCCACATTTCACATGATTCCCAGATTATATTCCCAATTCCTAATCCGAGCCTGAAGAGCCTAAAGAGAAGGGTTACTTGTAACTGGGACCCTGTTACACCCATCCGCATCACTCCGTAATTAGTGAGGTTGTCCTCATCGGCGGAGGGAGTCCTGTGCTGAACTCTGGCCCAGACAGGTATTATGTAACGTCTGGTTGGCTTGTCTTAAGAGCTGCCGATAGATCTGACTTGTTCTTTGGGGTTTGCTGGTTTCGGGGTTGAGTGATGTGTTGGGACAGGGCAGCTTTTAGCCTTTCGTGTGGAATGATAAAACAGCAAGTTGATGTATTCAGTGTTTCATATTAAAAACAAAGTGCACATTCATTTTCTAGGTCTTCACTGCAATGCTGGGTCTATTTGTTTCTTTTAAGCAAATTTAGGAGGAACATATATAAATATATGAAGAGTTAATTTGCAAAAACAGATAAATCTGTTTTCAGAAATCACGTTTTTTCATTCTGCATTCCAATTAATCTCAATCAAACTGCAGTTGGGTTGTTTTGATTAAGTAAAAATAATAATAAAACAATACAGCTAAATAACACAATAAAACACAATGAAAACAGAACATAATAAAATACATGATATTTGAAAATAAAAAACTGAGTTATCTAATTAAATTAAAGTCTTCATATATGTATATATATGTATGTATGTTTATGTGTATATGTATATGTATGTATGTAATATGTATATATATGTATGTATGTATATATATTAGTGCTGTCAAAGTTAATGCGTTAATAATGCATCTCAGTCACTATTTCATATTCATTCCGTTGTATGACAACAGAAACAGTAAAATATATCAATGAAAACAGTTTTATTGAGAATTTAGCTGCATCAAAATACAGTATGTGGGCACAGAGAGGGAAACAAATGTAATACTAAATAATAAATGTACATTTAGCTTGTTCAGAAGAAGTGAGTTGCCCAGTCCTGCAGAAATGTACTGAATTACAGAAGTAATGGGAACCTTGTATTTCTTTTTTCATGAGTCTAATAGACATGTTTATGACCTTTGAAACATGTCTAGTCTTCATGCTGTTGACTATGGTTTCAAAAATAAGGCACATACATTTGCACAAAGCATCCATATTCGTCCATGCCCATGTTGATTAGAGTATTTAAGGTACATTTAGAAATACAAATGTGCGATTAATCGCGAGTTAACTCATGACAATCATGCGATTTAAATATTTTAATCAGTTGACAGCCCTAATATGTATGTGTGTTTGTGTGTGTGTGTGTGTGTGTCTGTGTGTGAATGTTATTATTATTAATGTTAATAAACTTTACTGTGTGTGTGTGTGTGTGTGTGTGTGTTAATAAACTTTACTTTGTGTATATATGTATGCACACTTTTCTGCTTATTAATTGTTGTATTAGTTATTTGAAAAAAAAATATATAATTTCAATTATTATTTTTTTATGTTATTTGAAATACATATAATTTATTTTTAGAATATAAAATATGCATTTTATCTGTCTTTTATCTCTGTATATGTTTGTAGAATATATGCAAATATTATAACATACTATTTAAAATCATTTAAAAACGTTATTAATGTTGGTGTATTGATGTTATATCAATATTGAAATACATTAAATGTAATATACATTTACTGTAATATATATCAAATCTATAAATATAAACAAACACATTATATATAAAATATATCTTTCAAACTGTATAATAATAAATACATTTGAATACACATATGTTATGTATTTAATACAGTTAGTATATATTTGTATATAATATATGTTTATTTATGAATTATGGTACACTTACTGAAGCTTACTGTCTTTATCCACACTGAGGAACTGAAGTGTATTTGAAAGATTTGTGAATGACGCTCAGGCCGGGGAGAGAGACGGGCGAATGTGCCACTGCTCCGCCGGCCGTCTTTCTGTTTGTTTACTTAAGACCCTCCTGATAAACACGCTCTATTTAGAAACAAACACAGTCGCTGTTTCCACTCTGTCTGCTCCGCTCTGATGTCTGCGTGTGAGAGAGAGAGAGAGTGTGTGTGCATGAATAAAACATGCCGTGTGTGTGTGTGTGTGTGTGTGTGTGTGTGTGTGTGTGTGTGTGTGTGCGCTTGGTGCCTAGAGACATCGTTCTCAGTTCCTCAGTTACTGTCGTCTGTAGAGTTTGTACAGCTGTGTTCAGCCATGTGAAAGGAGGTCAAACGCCTGGAATACACACACACACACCTAACATGTGATTGTGTGTGTCTGTTTATAGGAACTCATCGGTCATTAATGCTCTGCCTCTGTGAAATAACGTTCCACAAGAACCTCAGTGAACTGTGCAAATTTGCAGGGAAATGATGGTGTGTATTGGTATATTTTATGTGTAATTGCATTAGTTTGTAATAAAACATTAACCTGAGCCATGCCAGTTCATATTAATAATTTGCCACTTTAATGGGGTTTGCCGAGTCAAGCGTCACTACTTCTGCTCCTCAAACTCAAGAAGTGTGATGCTGCTTTACTAAGTGATCAGATGCACCATTCTCACTTGCTACAACCCCACAGATTCACACACTGTCCGTCCATCCATCCATCCAGCATCCAATCCATCCATCCGATTTCCGGAAATGTTTGGGCGTTTTTTTTAAATTCAAATGTTTAAACAGAGAAACTTTTACACTTTTATCCACTAAATGAGCTCATTTCAAATTTGATGCCTACTACAGGTCTCAGAAAAGTTGGCACGGAGGCAACAAAGGGCTGAAAAAGCAAGACATTTTTAAACGATTCAGCTGGGAGAACAACTAGCAACTAATTATGTTAATTGACATCAGGTCTGTAACATGAGTAGCTATAAAAGGGATGTCTTAAAGAGGCAGAGTCTCTCAGAAGTAAGGATATGCCGAGGCTCTCCAATCTGTGAAGAAGTGCGTCAAAAGATTGTGAAATACGTTTAAAAACAATGTTCCTGAACGTCAAATTGCAAAGGCTTTGTAAATCTCATCATCTACAGTGCATAACATCATCAAAAGATTAATAGAAACTGGAGAAATCTATGTGCGTAAGGGACAAGGCCGAAGACCTGTGTTTGATGCCCGTGGTCTTCGGGCCCTCAGACGGCACTGCATCACTCATCTGCATGATTCTGTCATTGACATTACTAAATGGGCCCAGGAATACTTCCAGAAACCACTGTCGGTAAACACAATCTGCCGTTTCCATCTGCAGATGCCAACTAGAGCTCTATCATGCACAAAGCAAGCCATATGTGAGCATGGTCCAGAAGCGCTGTCATGTCCTGTGGGCCAAGGCTCATTTAAAATGGACTGTTTCAAAGTGGAGAAGTGTTGATAGATAGATAGATAGATAGATAGATAGATAGATAGATAGATAGATAGATAGTCAGACCATCCAAGTTTGACATTCTTGTTGGAAACCATGGACGCCGTGTCCTCTGAGCTAAAGAGGAGGGAGTCCTTTAAGTGTGTCATCAGCGTTCAGTTCAAAAGCCAGCATCTCTGATGGTATGGGGGTGCATACATGCATACGTGTATACGGTATAGGCAGATCGCATGTTTTGGAAGGCACTAAGAATGCTGAAAGGTGTATATAAAGGTTTTAGAGCAACATATGCACCCCCCCAAGATGACGTCTATTTCAGGGAAGACCTTGTGTATTTCAGCAGGATGAAGCAAAACCAAATACTGCAGCTTTTACAACAGCATGGCTTCGTAGTAGAAGAGTTCGGGTGCTGAATTGGCCTGCCTGCAGTCTGGATCTTACACATATAGAGAATATTTGGTGCATCATTAAATGAAAAATACGTCAAATATGACCACGAACTCTTCAGCAGGTGGAAACCTATGTCAGGCAAGAACTCATTTTGTGCATAAAATGTAAACATTTCTCAGTTTAAATATTTATGTTCTCTATGTTCTATTGTGAATAAAATCTATCTATCTATCTATCTATCTATCTATCTATCTATCTATCTATCTATCTATCTATCTATCTATCTATCTATCTATCTATCTATCTATCTATCTATCTATCTATCTATCTATCTATCTCTCTCATTGTGTGGCTGTCTCCATTGAACCCTGCATCTATATTGAATTTGACTCTGTGGAGAGGGAGAATAAGCGCAAGTCTTTTTATAGCAGATGGAACATGATTCTGCGGGTGTGATTTTATATATTCAGATGCGTGATGTATATTTCATTGTCACTATCTCTGCCTTTGTGGGTCAAGCCGACCTGAAAAGTGTTGATAACATTGCAACCCCAGTGGATGTCTTTTGTACATTTTTTGTCCAGTTTCCCATCTATACCATGAACAACAAGCTATAGAACATGCGGCTTATCCTCAATGCTTCCCGCACGGCAGCATTAGTGTGTAATTTGTGTGTGTGTGTGTGTGTGTGTGTGTGTGTGTGTGTGTGTGTGTGTGTGTGTGTGTGTGTGTGTGTGTGTGTGTGTGTGTGTGTGTGTGTGTGTGTGTGTGTGTGTGTGTGTGTGTGTGTGTGTGTGTGTGTGTGTGTGTGTGTGTGTGTGTGTGTGTGTGTGTGTGATTGGTGTCAGTGCTGTGACATACATTAAGCCTAATTAGTTTACACACAGTCTCATCTCTGCAGCTGTAAGCGCTCAGTAATGGATATGCTAACATGTTCTCTAATACCTACTACAAGCACAAAGCTTCACTCACCTTGTCCACAGGTGGCCTGCTCATTTGCTATTGGTTAAAACATTACAACGTATGTAGATTAAACTCGGTTCAGTAACAGCCTGCAGTGTTCGCTTGTGTTTTGATTACGTTGATCTTTCCATCGAACCGTTAAACATATTGGGCCACCGTGTGTGTGCGTGCGTGCGTGCGTGTGTGTGTGTGTGTGTTAAGCCCTTTGTGTTTAATACCGTAATGTTCATAAGTGTTTCCTAATCCAGATTGACTTCCTGCCCTTTATTCTCTAAATATAGAGCAACATTTCATATGAGCCGTGAAAAATGGCCTTTGTAATATCTAAATAATTGTCTGGATTACTTTCTGAAGACTTTCTGACCAGCAAAGATCCGAATGGACCATTTCAAAGATTATATTTTTGCAAACAATCCATCATGCATGATAGTCAAAAAATAGCATGTATGCCATTGTGAGCTTGAATCATATCAAATATACCTCTCTTTCTGTTTGACATCACTTAAATAAATAGTTTAATCTCATTCTGAAAATGTACGCTCCCTCAGGCCATCTGAGATGTAGATGAGTTTCTTTCTTCATTAGATTTGGAGAAATGTACCATTACGTCACTTTCCCAACAATTGAATGGGTGTCATTTTTGGGTGAACTGATTTTTTTTTTTTCGTAGAATAGTTTTATTGCTTAAACAGAAGTACAAGTCGTTTCGTGTTGATTTTAAAAGCATTTGTGAATATGTGGTTCATAAAATGCATTCTGCGGCTTTAATTTATTCCCAGTCTGAATAAGAACTCCCAGAATCCCACAGTAAATGTCTCATGGGCATCTGTACCAGAACATATAGAGTGTAAAGACAGTCACGTGCATCTTGCAGTAGAATATTCATGGCTTTATGCACAATTATTCATTCTTGTATGTATGTGTGCACGTGATGTATGCATGTACAAGGAAATCACATGAGAACACGCATGTTTTAAACCTTCCTGCAGTGTGTGTTCTTGTGAACCGTTGCACAAATGCGTGTGTGTTTTTAGGCTAAGGCACATCAAGCGAGCGCTAAGCCATCAATCCGATATCCTGAGGAGGCAGCACCTTTGTGTTTGTGAATATGGATTATGGCTGCAGTTGGTTAAACATGTCAGCATCACGATTGAAAACAGCGATGTCCTCGCACCATGCAAATCTGGGTTTATCGGCCCTGCAGCGCAGACAGATTACCGAAAGCTGCCCTGCCAGGAACTGATCTCGCCTCTGGGCTTCTTCAGACCGCCACTTTTATTAGGATCCAGTTCAGCGAGGGATCTGGTCACACGAATAGTTGAGTGTACTTACTAAACATGCTGAAACAATCACTGAAGCTGGCACATTGCATTGCAAATCACTTTTTTCTATTTTTCACATACTGAATGCTTCTCATCCCAACCATCTGAAATACAAAAGTATGAGTCGTTTATCATCAGTTTTATATTTATCACTTCTGAATATTGACAGATTTGCAGAACACTCCCACTTGAAGTCAGACTCAAGTTATTGCAGCATGTTATTGATAACATCTGATGTATGCTTATGATTGACCTGCGATGCATGATGTAGCACTTCATACATGTGCATTATTTATTTATTCATTAATAAGAAGGAATTTAAAGTAAAGATATTATAAGGTAATAATTTCATATATATTCAAAACAATACACCCTTATATTCATGCTTTATATTTTAAGGGTTTTGCATTATTAATCTGACATTCGTTCATTTATTCAGTATTGGTCTAGTATCAGTTATTAGATAATTTCTTATTATTTATTCCATTTCAAAACAGTATTTATTTATTCATTCATTTATTTATGTTTTATAGTATTTGTCTGATATTTATTTAATAGGTATTCAGTATTGGTCTGGTTAGTAGCATATATAATATTTATTATTTATATTATTGTTTATTAATATTTATTCAATTTGAAGACAGTATACTTTATGTATTTAGTTATTTCATTATTTATTGCTTTTCTGCATGTATTTATTTATTTATTAAACTCTTCCAGTGTTTGTCTATTAAATGTATGTATTTAGGGATTAGCAGATAGTTGTTTGTTTATTTATTTAATTTAAAAACAGTATATATATCCATATATTCTATACTTACAATACTGTAATGCATTCATTCATTCTTTGCATTTAAACTTAAATGCAAAAAAATATACAATATCTAACATTAGATTTGTGTATTTCCTGAACAAAATGTGATCGACGCTTTCTGTGCGAAACACACACCACAATGTTTCCAGTCCAGTGCCGTGTGGTCTCTAATGTGCTCTGAGCTTTTCTGCGGTTGCTAGGGTGCTCTAGCTGTTGGGAACTCAGTCAATTATTCATCTTCAGTGTGTGATGTTCTCACCTGCCCCAGCGTCTCGCTCTCTCTCTAAATGTCTCTCTGTCTCTCTACATGTCTCACTCTCTCTCTCTCTCCCTCTCTCTCTCTCTCTCTAAATGCCTCTCTGTCTCTCTCTCTCTCTCTCTCTCTCTCTAAATGTCTCTCTGTCTCTCTACATGTCTCACTCTTTCTAAATGTCTCTCTGTCTCTCTAAATGTCTCCCTCTCTCTCTCTCTCTCTCTCATCCTCTCTGTCTCTCTCTCTCTCTCTCTCTCTCTCTCTCTCTCTCTCTCTCTCTCTCTCTCTCTCTCTCTCTCTCTCTCTCTCTCTCTCTCTCTCTCTCTCTCTCTCTCTCTCTCTCTCTCATGGTTGGATTAGGCCGTTGGAAGGGATTCTGGGATTCTCTGCTGATTGTGTCCTGAGCAAATCAGATCAGTGGCTACTCACATTTAGCTGGAGCAGAACACAATGTTCTGAGCGCGCTCACCTCACTTTCCCTTTCTGCTCGGCTGTGAGTGGACGGCGTTCACCCGATGAGACATTTAACTTCAAGAAATGTTCTGCTTTAAGAACGTAAGCTGTATTTAGAAACATCCTTTAACTCATGTCATCAAAGCGTATTCAAGGTAACTGTCCGTAAAGCACAGTTTACATGGAGAAATGGCCTCAGGATTTACTGATGGATGAAGTTTATGAATGTTTCATGTCACATAGATGTTAAATTGTGATTGCGGATAATCTGGAATCCTCCTGTGGGATGAGAATTATCTGTGCATTTGATGTTCATCCTTAATGTTGTACTAAACCTGTATAACTTTCAATCTTTTGTGAAACACAAGGGGAGAAGTTTAGCAGAATGTGCACTGCTTTTGTCCATACAGTGAAATAAAAGCCATAAAATAAATACGGTTCCAGTAAATAATGCACCTATACATGCATTTCACTGTGGTTTCCATCTGAAATAAACATGAGGCAATCAATTTATGATTTATAATCGGGCCTTGAGTTTGACATCCCTGTTCTAAAGTGGAAAAGACAAGTTCAAAAACACTTTCAGGTGCATCTAAAAAATGTAATATCATGAAAAAGTTAATTTTTTTGTACCCGATTTCAAAAAGTGAAACTACTATCTTTTAGATTCAAAGTAAAACATTTCAAATGTTTTTTTTCCATATTTCGAGATCCTGGATTTTTGACTTTCATGAGCTGTAAGCTCTAATCGTCAAAATTAAAACAAACATATATGAAAGTTTTTGAAATAATATCCAAAAAGAAAAAAATGAACTTTTTTCACATTTTTTATTTTTTTTAGATGCACCTGTATTATAGGTGGATTTGGCAATGTTGTGAACTTGGTTCTTCTAAAGTGTAGAAAACTCAGAAGAGAAGACCAGGAGACTTCGGATTGGATCGTCAGCAGGATTCTTTTATTGAGAACCCAAGCTGTTGGTATCTGTAGTCATCGAAATCTCAATCTTAAGTAACTTTACAAGGTTATTTTATAGGCATTTTTGGAGGAGGGATTCTTGGAGGTGGAGCACATGAGGGAGGCGTTAGTTTTTGTTGCTAAACTTCCCGTGGTTCTAATCTCATCAACATAATCAAGTGCATAGACACTAATCCAGTCAAACTAACGATTCCCCGTCTGGGCCAGAAAGCCAGGAAGTCTGGGCCAGAAAGTCATTTGCAGAACAAAGCTTGAGAGTCTCAGTAGTCTGACTCATTGAACTTACCATTATCATAGAGACAAAAGGCACAGCTGTCTCAAGCTCAATGGTCAGGAAGCGATCTCAAGCACCTGAATTGACTGACAATTTCTTAGTCAGGAACTGAATCTAAATTAAATATTTAAATACAATTTGTAATCCCACAATTCCCCGTTTGAGAGTTCTAATAACTCTCACAAAATACAAATTTAGACACTTAAAAGTTAATTCTTGTAACTTGTAATCGTTACAGGCACATTGTACATGTTCTGTGTTGCTTATATGTAATTGCATGCTGACACAGAAACAAAAACATGCAATTGGGGTCCGTGAAGTTCTTACGGGTAATAATCTCTTCTGGTTGGAACTGTCATTTCCTCGTGAGAGGCGGGCGTCATTTGCTGTAAGAAACACTTGATACTGTGGATGCATAGATAGTACGCAAGTAGGAGAAACAACAGCAGAATTGCTATTTCCTTGATCCACAGCCAGGGTTTACCTAACAAGTTTCCGAACAATGAAGAATTATCTTCAGTCATCTGGTGTAATTTTGCTGAAAGATCAAGAGTACGAAAATTTTGATCATGTTGATGGATGACTGAAGTTCCCGTATGTGAGTCTCTGCCTTGTGTATTTTTTTCTTCTTTCTTCTTTCTTTTCTCTTTCTTGTGTGATAGTTGGCTCGGCAATGGGTCTAGTTGTTTTCTAGAGGTTGTGGCTTCATCCGCAGGTGAGAAGGGCGGTGCATATGGATCTCAGGACAGCCATCAAGTGGTATCTGCACAGAGGAAGAAAGAAACACAAACAAGAGAGACCAACGGCACAGAGCAGTATTTGTTGTAGAGTCTGCAAACATTAGGGTTGTATCCTCTGTTCAAATATAGTCTGCTATTGTTGTTCCTTCTTTCCCTATTTCTCAATTCCTGCGACACCTAAAGAACAGTGAGGAAAGGATGGACTATTGGATGGGGAAAGGCCTATGAGGAAATCTTCACCTCAGGGTTGGCCCCCGAAGCCTGTTGCTTTCGGTTCTTCCCTGGGCTACTCACTGGTTCTTGTGTCTGCCCTATCCTATCCCTGCAGGGGGAGGAACAACCTTACAATGTGACACATGAGTCCAAGTTTTCCTTCCCTGACACAATACTGCAGGTACTGTCCACCTTCTGGTGGAGTCTGCCAACACGACTCAACTCTCTCTTTGGCACTCTGCACTGCCTTTGTGAGGTTTTCACAGTAAGCGATCAGGGCATCTGAAGCAATGTGCACATCAGCCTTCCTAAGATCAATCACACCTGGCATCTGCATTGGGCGTCCAGTAATAATCTCATGAGGGCTCAGTCCTACTGATCTGTTAGGTGATGCTCTCATACTACACAGTACTGCGGGCAGTGCTTCAACCCATGGTACTCCTTCCTGATGCATTTTGCTTAGCCTGGTTTTGATTGTTCTGTTTGATCGTTCAACCTGTCCTGATACTTGTGGCCTATAGGGACAGTGAAGGTTCCACTTAATCTTCAACATTCTAGACACTTCCTTGACTACCTGTCCTGTGAAGTGGGTACCTTGATCTGAGTCAATGCAATCTGGTAATCCCCATCTGGGAAAGAAATCAGTGACAAGACATTTAGCAGTATGTGCAGCTGCAGCACGCCCTGTTGGATAAGCTTCTACCCATCTTGAGAACTTGTCTATTACTACCAAAATGTCAGTTTTTCCTTTACAAGGGGGCAACGATATGTAATCCACTTGCAGGTGACGAAATGGCCCTGGTGGAGCTGGGGTATGTGCTGCTGGTGTAGTGGCTGCTGGTACATCATTATTTTTCTGACATGTAACACATCTCTTGACTGTTTCAGTGGCTGCATTTCTGAATTTTGGATTCCACCATTGATTTGAGAACCTGTGATTCATCGTTGCTGGACCACTATGACCCAAACTGTGTATTTGTTGAGCCAAATATGGCAACAGTGATTCGGGAGCAACATACTTTCCCCCTTTGGTCCAGCAGCCGGATGAATCCACAGTGGCTCCTTTGTCTAACCATGTCCATGCTTCATATAGAGGAACGTCTTTATACAGATCAACGATTGATTCAGGAGGTAGAATTATCTTCTGTGCTGTACTACCTGAACACACTTGTACAGTTGCATAGAAACAAGCCTGTTTAGCCGCTACATCAGCAAGAGCATTACCTTTAGCTTCCGTAGTATTAGTTGTGAGATGTGCTTTCACTTTGATCACCGCTAATTTCTTTGGGAGTTTCATGGCAAACATTAAATCTTTCACTAATCCAGCATGCTTAATGGGGGATCCAGCAGAAGTTAGAAATTTTCTGGTTTGCCAAATGACACCAAAATCATGAATTACCCCAAAAGCATACCTGGAATCTGTGTAGATATTTGCAACCGATCCTGAAGCTAGCGTGCATGCTCTAGTTAAGGCTACTAGTTCTGCAGCTTGAGCTGAAAAATGATCTGGAAGACGACCTGAAGCAACTACTTCAGTGGTGGAAGTTACTGCATATCCTGCTCGTCTGTTACCTTCAATAACTTGAGCTGAACCATCAACAAACAACTCCAATTCTGCGTTCTCTATGGGAGTTTCTGCTATTTCACTTGTCGCTGCATACTGTATGTAAGCGTAACACAATCATGAGTCATTTCGCCTTCACCCTCTAACACAACTTCAGTCATTGCAGACATCATACATGAGGATGGGTTCGTGACTGGTGCACGCTGTATAACAATATTCGGGGCTGTGAGAGTTGCTAACCAATTTCCCCAATGGGAGGAGGTGACAGAAGTGACTTTTGCTTGATTCATTAGTGCGGACACTGCGTGAGGGCATTTTACGTTTACAGTCTGACCTAACACCATTCCTGATGAAGCCTGAAGCGCTAGATGAACTGCCTGTACTGCTCTGAGGCATGGGCCCATACCTTGAGCGACTATGTCAAGTTTACCGGAATAGTAATGAATTGGGCGTAAGCTGCCCCCATGATCTTGCATTAGACATGCAGTCATAAAGCCTAAGTGTTCATGGACATAAAGCACAAAGGGTCTATCAGATTGGGCAATTCCTAATGCTGGTGCTTGACATAGTGCTCTTTTCAAATCATTAAAAGCTTTGAGATGAAGTTCTTCCATACAAACAGTATCTGAATCTTTACCATGGCCTTTCAACAAATCCTAGAGAGGCTGAGCCATCGAGGCATAGTCTTCAATCCAAGGTCTACAATAACCTGTTGTTCCTAAAAATGAGCGGAGTGTTTTAATGGTAGTAGGCGGAGGTATGGCTTTGACTGAAGCCGCACGATCCTGTGTAATGGATCTATTTCCTGCACCAATTGTTTGACCCAGAAATGTGACTTGCTTTTTAGCGATTTGAGCTTTGTGAAAGCTGCATTTGTGTCCTTTTTTATGCAAATAGTCCAACAATGATGCCAATTCAGTTTGATGTACCTCATGATCTGTTGAGGCAATCAAAATATCATCAACATATTGGATCATAGTGGACTGTTTTACCGGACATTCTGGGTCACACAAATCACGTCTGACAGCCTGATGGTATATGGTTGGGGAGTTTTGAAATCCCTGTGGCAATCGTGTCCACTGGTATTGTTCATAGTCAACTGTGAAAGCTAACCATGGCTGGCTGTCAGAGTGCAACGGTACATAAAATAATCCATTAGACATATCAATTACTGAAAAAATCTTACAATCTAATGGTAAGCCATTACAAATTGTAGATGGATCTGCCACTAGGGGGGTGATTTTATCAATATGTTTATTGGCTACTCTGTAGTCTATTGTAAGTCTCCATGTCCCATTAGATTTCTTGATGGGCCATATGGGTGAATTACATGGACTGTTGGTTTTAACTAGCACTCCTTGCGTCAGCAAATTTTCTACAATAAATTTGATTCCCTGTATAGCTTCCTTATTAATCGGATATTGTTTGGTGACCGGAGGTGGAGTTCCTGTCAATTTAACTGGTTCTACACCTGTCAACAACCCACAATCATCCTTGTCTTTAGCCCAAATTGGATGATTCTGTAAGAAAGCATACTCGGGAGGGGTTGCATTATTGGTAGAAATCTGTGCTGAGGAAATTTTTATGCTAGTAGATTCTGAGGACATGTCTAAAGTTAGATTTATTTGTCTCAGAAGATCCATGCCTAAAATTGCACCTGTATTTAATGGAGCGCATAGCAATTTTGTAGTCAGAGTTTTTGGGCCAAATTGTACCTCTATGGGCGGAGTTTCATACAAAACAGAATCTTCACCTATTACACCAGTTAAACAAAGTTTGGTTTTCTTGTATGGGATGTTTAAACCTTGTGCCAATTTTGTAGGAATTACTGTAATTTCTGCACCTGTATCAAGCAAAAAATCAATCTCTTTCTCTTTTATGCTACCTTTCACAAAAATTCTTTGGTCATTGTGTTGGATTACAGGGGAAAGGTAGCTACTCAAAGCCCCAATAATTAGTTTTTTTCCTGGTCTTGTTGTGCTCTTAGAAGAGCCTGAACTATCTGTATCACAGTTTCAGTGGTCACTGGCGGAACTACTTCAGGGTTGTGTGCAGGCTGAGAAGGAGCAGAATTATGCATAGCATTTCTTTTACTATCTTGCAACTTCTTCCTACACTCTTTCTCCCAATGTCCTAATTTTGCACAGTATTTGCATTTGCTTTCTCTTTTAGACCATCTATTGTCTTGTTTCGTTGTGTTAAACATAGCTGCTGCTACTCTTACTTTTGCCTTGACATCAGCATCTCTTTCCCATGTAGTTAACCTGTCTAGGTTACTTCTGAGAGTTCTGTTAGACCAAGTTAGATCTAAGAATGGTAAAGCTTTTCTGTATTCGGCTACAAGGCCATCTGACCAGATACGAACCAAGGGTCCCTTGTCATCTAGCACACTTTCAGGGTCATCAACAATTCCACTGTAAATTACAGCTGACTGACAAAATCTCTCAGTATATTCACTCACAGTTTCTTCTTTCCTTTGCACACAGGCAGTAATTCTAGACCAATCTATTTTGGGTCCTAAGATATTCTTTAGGATTTTCAAAATACCTTCTCTTAAATCACCCTTACTGGCATTTCGCAGTTCAGAAGTGACAGCAGATTCAAAACTGTTGAATTCAGATTCAGTTAGAATTTGTGATATCAGCTGCGTGACTTCTGCCAACGACATGTCATAAAGACGCATTTTACTGATCAATGTTCTTCTAAATTCAGAAAAATGTGTGCGTGCTGATGGTAAACTCTGAGATAGTCTCTCTATATCTTTAGGACATAAAGCTTTGGCAACAGTTTGTATTTGCACAACAGAAGAATTGAGAGGAACACCATCAGTTTCCTCAATCCCCTGAGATCTCCTCCTAGCCCCACACACATTGACGGAATTTACAGGCACATCAGTTACTGATGGGAGAGCTACATCTGTTTCAAAAAACGCTTGTAAATCAGGGTAAATGTTATCAGGCTGACTAACTTTCACATCAGTTTTTGCTGCAGCTTTCTTGAGGTTCAATTTCTTAGTCAAAGTGGATACTCTAGCACGGAGTTCATTGTTCTGTTTCTCTAGCTCTGAGTTACGCTGAGACTGTTGTGTCGCTAGCGTTACACTGAATTCTCTGTGACAACAGATAATGCCTTTCACATTGTTCTTACGAATGCTTGCTCCTAGTACCTTTTTACACTCATCTACTGACCAAGTCTTGTCTGGATGAATCTCATATTTCTGCGTTAGTTCTTGTCTAACTTTTTCAGTGACTATTAGGTCCATTTGTTCCCCTAACAGTGTTTTGAATTCACTATCTGACCACAAAGGAGTCGCAAGACCAGTCTTTTCTGTGGTTGGAATCAGCCTAGCATTCCTTCTAACCATTTTGTAAGTTTCTTCTGTACCAGACAAACAAACACTAAACAAAAAAACAAAAAAAAACTTCTCTGATCAACAGAGGGTACACTTGTTAAAAAAAGCTTAACTATTGTTAACTTTCCAAATTACCAACACTCCACACTTAACTTCCCTGCCAACGAGAACAGAGGATAACCAAAATTAATAGCACGAAATGCTAACCTTCCCTGCCTGAAACAGAGGATAACCACTTTTTAGCACGTAATGCCAAAACTTCCCTGCCTGAAAGAACAGAGGATAACCAATTATTAAAATTATTAGCACGTAATGCTAACCTTCCCTGCCTGAAACAGAGGATAACCAATTATTAGCACGTAATGCCAAATCTTCCCTGCCTGAAACAGAGGATAACTTTCATCTCTAACAGAAAACTTTAGAGGATAATCTTAGTTAAACAAACCCTACAGATGTATGTTAACTCTTCTCTGACGGCACAGAGGATACAACATTTGTACTGGTCTTAGGTTCTTTTGGATTAGAGACAGCACTCACCACAACCCTTGGTTGAGAGAAAAATTCAGTCTGGGAATCTTTGTTTGAGCTTGAAGTTTTCAGGTGAGGAAGCTGGAACTCTATCCGGGTTCACGGCACCATCTGTTGTGAACTTGGTTCTTCCAAAGTGTAGAAAACTCAGAAGAGAAGACCAGGAGACTTCGGATTGGATCGTCAGCAGGATTCTTTTATTGAGAACCCAAGCTGTTGGTATCTGTAGTCATCGAAATCTCAATCTTAAGTAACTTTACAAGGTTATTTTATAGGCATTTTTGGAGGAGGGATTCTTGGAGGTGGAGCACATGAGGGAGGCGTTAGTTTTTGTTGCTAAACTTCCCGTGGTTCTAATCTCATCAACATAATCAAATGCATAGACACTAATCCAGTCAAACTAACGATTCCCCGTCTGGGCCAGAAAGCCAGGAAGTCTGGGCCAGAAAGTCATTTGCAGAACAAAGCTTGAGAGTCTCAGTAGTCTGACTCATTGAACTTACCATTATCATAGAGACAAAAGGCACAGCTGTCTCAAGCTCAATGGTCAGGAAGCGATCTCAAGCACCTGAATTGACTGACAATTTCTTAGTCAGGAACTGAATCTAAATTAAACATTTAAATACAATTTGTAATCCCACAGCAACATGGAGGCTGCTCTCACACCCTCACTCTCGACTCTCTCTTCTACAGCGATCATGTGTCTAAACTGATGCATGCAGACATTCTATGAGGAGTTTTAAACAGCAAATTATTCATTCAGAGAACAAATGTCATTTTTGAACATGAGAAATTGAGCGAGGTCCGGGCCTCGGTGACCTCATTGCTGGGCCTGCGCTGATGTTTATTTTAACACACATCCGTCTCCTTGTGCTGAAATGACTAGCAGGTAGGGTTGCACGATATACCGGTACTAAGATAGTATCGCGATACTAAAGCTTAAAAATACCCGCGGTGCCATTGCATTTTTTAAACGGTAGTATCGTTCATACCGTAATATATGTTGTATGCACGGCTGGCACACTATTTAAAATGCTGGCATGCATGTTCAAATTAACAGAAACGTAGTTTGCCAAATGCCTTTTTGCTGTGCTCTGTGTAGTATGGTGTGTGTGTATACTTTATATCGTAATGTCTGAACGATCTGCGCTGCTAGGATTTTCGGTTGCTCGCTCGTCTCTCTCTCTCTCGTATGCGGATGCGCGCTTAACTCGCTCGTCTCTCTTCCGGGTCCTGAACTCCCGCATTAACACTATCGTTGCCGGAGCAAAACAAATAACAGCAATTTCCCATTGATTATCAAGTCTGTGTGCTACAATATGGTGTTTCCTTTTGTGTTCGAATCTGAATCCGAATCGTTGGCTTGGGTGAATCACTGATTCACTAAACCATTCATAAAAACAGTCATTTGATTCGCTCCGGCAGTATTCAGCCGTTTTGAAAGAATCGTTTGAATGACTCAGTGATTCAATAACGAACTGCTGTCACCTGCTGGCCGTTTTTACCAGTTTCTTTTCCAAAACTAGGCATATACATGTTTTCCAACATATTTCTACATTCAGAATTTTGTATTTAAAATACATTAATCCCATAAAATATTTTATTCAATTATAAATAATAAATACAGTCTAAATGTACAAATGCCACATCTAAATGTCACTTCATGCTGCTTCTGTGCAGTGCTAAGATGAGTTTTGTTGACCTAATTTCAGGGAAAACAATAGCCAGTCATTAATTCACATTAAGTATTCAGAGAAAAATATTGTCTGTTTTAATTTATTTATTTATTCATTTTTTATTCATTTTGTAGAATTTAATTTTAAACTGACAACACTGCATGGATGGTATCGTGATACTACTTGGTATCGTGATACTTCAGCTGGTATAGTATCGTACGACATTTTATGGTATCGTGACAACCCTACTAGCAGGAATTAAAAACTTAAATATTCCATTCCGAATATTTCATAATTCTGTGACGATCCGTCCCTGTAGGCGTCTCGTGTCCGGAAGCGTGTCTAATTTAAACGTTGTACCTCTTTCTCTCTCACGCTGTGCATGAAGGTGGTGCAGAGTTTACGGTTGCATTTGCTGAACTCTCACTGAACTCTAGTTGATCCCGCTCATACTGACCTGGATGTGTACATGTACACACACACACACACACACACACACACACACACACACACACACACACACACTTTGGTGTAAGCCCATTTTCGTTTCTAGCAAACATGCTCATGTGTGCAGCGTTGCCAGATTGGATGGAAGATTTCCAGCCCAAAAGCTCACAAAAATGTAAATGTATAATGTCAAAATCATGTGATAGAATATGTCAATCAACATATCAATCAAACTAAATAATAATGACAAAATATATTAACTTTAGATACATTTCCCAAGGATTAAATACATTAAAGAGAATGACCAAATATGATTAAAATATGCAAGAAAACAGTCAAAACGGCAATCAAGAAAATAACTGATATCCTGAAGACTGGAGTAATGCAGCTGCGCATCACAGAAATAAATTACATTTTACTATAGATTCACATATGAATATATGCAATGAATTATAATGTCACTCATCTATAGTGTGGTGCGGCACACCATAAATGAGTGGCATATTCTTGACATAATTTGTCTTTTCTGGTGTATATGACAAATAGTAAATCATTTTAAAGAACTTTTATGAGGGACAGTTTAATATCACTAAAGTGAAATATCATTATAATCAGTCCATGTGGCACGGTGCTCTGGTATCGTCTAGAAGACTTGAATAGTGCAGAATATGGACTGTTTTATGGTCTTTCTATTGGTCATAGAGTATTTTAAGAAATAGAGCTCCAGTTGTGGAAAAGAGTATGCAGATAATTTTGATGATGAAAAATACAGTAAACAGTACTGGGAAATATATAATGTTAAAATTTTAAACAGCTGTCTTCTATGTGAATATATAGTAGAAGTGTAATTTATTCCTGTGATGTAAAGCTGAATTATCAGCATCATTACTGCAGTCTTCAGAGTCACATGATCTTCAGAAATCATAATAATATACTGATTTACTGCTCAAGAAACATTTCTGATTATTATCAATGTTGAAAACTGTTGTGCTGCTTCATATTTTTGTGGGAAATGTGATACTATTCAGTCTTGGGTAAGATTAAAACAATATAAATGTATAGTTTTCTTCAACATTGTTGCAATAAATCAAAGATTATAGAATACAAAAAAAAGACTTTGATTAAATTGATTTAAGTGACAGTAAAGATATTTATACTTATTACAAAGTACTTCTATTTCAAATAAATGTTGTTCTTTAACTGAGAACCATTATACCAATAATAAAACCATTGTTAATAGTTGATCATAAATAATAACTGATAATAATTAAGCAGCATTATGAGTGATTTCTGAAAATTCAGCTTTGATCAAAGAAATAAATGGCATTTTAAAACATCCTAAATATTAAACCACTGTTTTAAGTGTAATACTTCATAATATTGGGCTATTGTGTTAACTGTATTATTAATCAAATAAATAAATAAAAGCCTTAATTATTTCAAACTTTTAACCACCAGTGTGTGTATAAAATAGACTAATGCATGTGAATTAATACGCACATTTTATTTGTATTAGGCCTATAATATAAATCACTTTCCTATGCACAGCACTCGAAAGCTAAAGTCTTCAGATTTACAATGTTCTAGATTCAGATTGAGAATGATTTTTTTTAGACACGTGAAATCATGGAAGAAAGCAGTTTGCATGAACTCTTATCTCATGTCTGCTGAAAACTGCATTATGTAGCCTGCATTGTGACGACTCGAATAACTCATTAAAATAAGAGACATTTAAAATGCCAGTAGCTGTTTGCATTCCTGAAAATTAATGTCTGTCGTTTAACTAAACGGTTGGCAAATATTGCCGAATTGTCTCGTCATGTTTAGCTGCTTGCATCTTACCTCAGCTCGCATTCAAGTCTCGCGCAGCAGCGTCTGTGAACGGTAGACCCCGCCTTCTACGCTTTGATTGGCTATTTCAAACATTTTGACGTTGACGAGCACTTTTGAGCCTCTGCACTGAGCCGTTATTTTTTTATTTTATCTACCCGTCAGATTCTCCTACCTCGGCTTACTGCGCATGCGCGCATCAATATCGCATCCCTTTTCTCATGCTGCACAACAATATTTAATGCATCTGCATTACTGTAAGGGAAGGTTTATGGTTGGGGTTGGTGTAGACGTTAATAAAACACAATCTAATAGGTAGAAAAAAATATTTATTGTTGGTTTCCTGTATTAGCTGTATCCCTTCTATCCACAACCGTGAATATAACACATAATTACTGTATGTGCATTACTGTAAGGTTAAGTTTAGGGTTGTGGTAGGTGTACACATTAATAAATCATAATTTAACAGGTAGCATTTTTCGTTGTCGAATTGTACTACCCACTGTTTTAATGGCAGGTAGGAAAATCTGACAGAGTAGCACAAATCAACAGAACACCAGAGCACGCTAAATTAAATATAATTTTTGAATGAAGTGGGCCACGTGGCCCGGGCTATTCATCTGGGCCGATGGAAAGGTATACATACATTTACTACAATCCATTGTTTATATTACGCAAAGGGTCGGCCCACCCGGTTCTCCAGATGGCCAGTCCACCACTGCTCTCAAGACACCTCGTGCAATATTAATACGCTGTACTCTTAAAAACATAATTCCTGACGGAGTCAAAGTGGTTTAATAAATGAATATTTGATCAGGAGAAGTATCCTGTCCTGTGTGAACGCTGGCTGAACTCCAGATGGATTGTCTTATTTAAGCTCTTTTAAGATTTGGTTACTTGTTTGGGAACTAGCGGAGAGGTCTTTTGTGTGCGGAGTAAACAATATATGATCCTTCAACCTTTAGGTGTTGGGAACAACGAGCGCGTGGAGCGCTGTGTCACTCCGGGGATTCTGGGATAGACAGACGGTCGTTTGGGGGGTTCATGGTGTCACATCTGTGGTTTTGAACCAGAGGACCTCGGATTGAACAACTTTAAATGGGCATTCGGATAGAGTGGCCATTTTACAGTTGTGGATTAAAGGGATAGTTCACCCAAATATGAAAATGTGCTGTTCATTTACTCACTCATCCAAGATGTAGGTGACCTTTTTCTTCAGCAGAACAGTAACGAAGGTTTTTAGCTGAAACTGTGGTCCTTGGTGATTCATAAAATGCTAGTCAGCGGCTGCCAGCATTTTGAGAATAAAAAAAAGCATATACAGGCAAAACAAAAATGAATACCTGTGGCTCCTGACGATATATTGAGGTCAGTCAGTGCAAGAAACGAAACATTATTTACTACATTATTACCTGTAATCCAGAGCCTCAGGAAAACCCTTTTTGTTTTAGTTTTTCAATGAACTGATTCAATGTGCCAGTTTGTTGACATAATCATGCAATGACGTCACATATACACAATTAAATTATTAAAGCACCCAATAATGATGTGAAATGTGGATGTTTTACGTGTCTAAAGCATGTAAAGTGAATAAACTCATCTTCATCAGCTCACCTTTTTACATAAACAGTGATAAATCATAAAAATGTTCATTAAAGTGCTCGGCCTCATCGGTCTTTGGTCCGAGTCGAACTGTTTGCTCAGTTCAGTGACTGTTATGGCGCTTTTCCACTGCGTGGTACGACTCGGTTCGGCACGGTACGGCTCAGTTCGGGTCGGTTTGCGTTTCCACTGCAGTTTAGTACCGCTATAGAGTGGGCGGGATTATTCACGCGTCGTTATAATTGCGCCGCCTCTACTGCCGTGACATCATCGTAAATGCACCACAAACAAACTCACAACAAAGAAAGGAGACGGAATAGTGTTTTTCACTCTCGGCATGTGGATATTTTAACAGCAATGGAGAGGTCTATGAGAATGCTTGTGATTTACCCCCAGCAGCAGAGACTGTGGTGACAGTGACACGGGCTGTAGATGAGGAGAGCAGGGATGTGTTTAACAGCAATGGAGAGGTCTATGAGAATGCTTGTGATTTACCCCCAGCAGCAGAGACTGTGGTGACAGTGACACGGGCTGTAGATGAGGAGAGCAGGGATGTTTTTAACAGCAATGGAGAGGTCTATGAGAATGCTTGTGATTTACCCCCAGCAGCAGAGACTGTGACAGTGACACGGGCTGTAGAGGAGGAGAGCAGGGATGTTCGTGCAGGTGTGCTGCGTTACTTGATTAAGTTAGTTAACTACTCATGTAGCGTGTTCTGTGCTGCGTTATGTTACTTGAATAGTAAAGAAAAACACAGATACAAAGGTAAAAATATAAACCGAAATCATACTCCAAAAATATACATAAGGCTTTTTCCTTCGGCGTCGTGCCATCAAGCTCTCGCTGGATCCGCTCCTCGGCTATCAACGAGAGGAACGTCTGAACTTCCTCAACAGACAACGAAACAGATAATTTGTGGCTGATGCAAAAATGTGCGTTTGTTTAAACAGAAGTTGCGTCCGCTCCTTCGCTGGCTGTGCTGATTTAAATCTAGCGGGTAGAGCTGTAGAGGAGGGTCTCGTGTCACAAGTTCAGTGACGCAGTAATGACGATTCTCTCCGGCCAATCAGTGATCAGCAGAGTTTACACGTCACGTTTTGGTAACGGTACGCATCGCTTGGAACCTCAGCTGAGGTGGTACTAAAAAAGTACCAGGTACCAGGTACAGTACCCAGTGGAAACCCCCCAAAAGTGAACCGTACTGAACCGTACTGAACCGTACCATGCAGTGGAAAAGCGCCATTAGAGGAACTGGAGCTCTGAATCAGTTCATTCATCATAGGATCAGATACACCTCTGTTATGCTCATTTTGAGTTTGAGTGACTGTCAGACACCTGCTGCATATGATATGATATGATATGCATGTGAGTTTTGATTTACTAATTGTAAATCTGTGCTGCTAAAGTCGCAAACTGTTTCAGACCGTTCAGTCTGATTTGGTGAACTGGTTCAACTAAAAAGAACCAGTTCAAAAGAACGAGTTGTTTGTGAACCAGACACTACTCTGAAATGCTTGTACAGTATGAGGCTCTGGATTATAAGTAATAATGTTGTGAATAATATTCAGTTTATTGCACAGACTGATTGTTTCACTTCATAAGACCTCGATATATTGTCAGGAGCCAGGGGTATTAATTTCGTCTTGCCTATCCACCTTTTTCCTACGCCCCATGACGCTTTGTGCAAATTATGGGAGTAACTTTTTCCTTTCACGCTGTAAACAATCAGCAAAAGGTTCGATCTGTGAACACAATAGTAAGCATTTTAAAAAACTGGGTACAATGAGTTGACATTATTTTACTCACCCTTCAACCATCGATCATTAAAAGGACATTTAAAAGTGTAAAAGCATTACAATTTACTTTCACCATACCATGAATAACTCCTTAGGATCCTCGTTCTACCCGCCGCAGTATGACGGACGTGTTAAATATCATTACAGTAATATATGTCTATATTTCATAACATCAAACAAACCTGGAAAGAGACATGAGGATTTGAGATGAAATAAAGATTCTTGGTGAATTATATATGGTTTATATTGTAAATTAAATCGGGAGAGCAGACCACAAACACAGCATGTATTTTTTCATATATTGTGAAATACGAAGAAAATATGAAAATAATCAGAAGGAAAATAATGCAGCGGGCTGAAAATAACTATTCTATATATATCATTGTTATATCGAGTCACATTAATACCAAACATAGTGTTATTCTCCTAAAATCTAAACATAGAAATATAGTAAACATTTACTGAAAGGAATTAATGTACATTAATCCCCCCCCCCCCTGCATAAAAGCTAATTAATGTACACAAGGGGAAAGTCACACTTGAATTAAAACCCTGGCCGAGTGTAAACTAGTTTTTTGTGGACCACAAACGCTGAAGGACGACACACAAACTGCATTTCCAGGCTTTTCTTGTCTCAGTTTGTTTGACAGAAGTAGCAGGAGGCAAAGACACA
>CM049835.1:25522580-25540080 GCA_027422435.1 Schizopygopsis pylzovi | reverse complement strand
GCTATAAAAAGTCTCGGTTAGCTTAATGCAGTATACACGTAGCAAGGTTTTTGTTTTAATTATATAATAAACAAAAATAAAACAAATAGATAGAATACAAAAGGATAAGAAAAGCTAGTGTTTTTATTTAAGAAAACAAGCAGTTAGTAAATGAATAGAGTGCAAGTCTAAAAGGGACAATTCTTTGAAGAATAGAGATAGCTAGAGAGCTAGAGTTAGAGAGAGAGACTAGAGTTAAGAGGGTCAAATAAAGATGGAAGAGTGTTTTACTGTAGTTGTGTTTTGACATAGTTGCATAGTAACACCCTAGAAACCACACAAAGCACCCTAGCAACATATAGGAAAACATTCAAAAGTGTTCTAAATGTGATTTTGATGTGTTTAAAAAAAACGTTGCACAGTAACACCCTAGCAACCACAAAACAAGGAACATAGTGACCACACAGCAACATGTTAGAACCTTGATATCTAATTGTGTTTTTTTTATATATAAGTTGCAAAGCAACACCCTAGCAACCACCAAAAACCCCATAGCAACCACATAGCACCAGGTTAGAACAAAACACAAAAATCGAATGTGTTCTAAAAGTTTTTTTTTTTTGACATGTTGCTATGCGGCTGCAAGGAAACCACCCACAGCACCACATATAGCAACAATGATTCAGCATCACAGTCTCGTAGCGGTCAGCTCATCTGCTCAGTGTTTGATCGCAGGGTTTTACACCGTGAATCTTGACCTTGTTGCTTAAGGTGGACAATCTGGCAGATGTCAAAATGACAAAAGATTTCCAAATGACTTCATATAGTGCCACGACTCACACAAAAGACAGAAATGCATCATTCATTATCTTTATTCTTACTGGTTGCCTAGCCATCAATTAGGGTCATGCTACATGAGTTTTCACATTCCTATTGTTTCGAGAATCAGTTGTCGTTTAAGCCTAATGTCAATGAGGTCAGCCACTGACCCTTGACCTCTCTGCCCCATACAGACACTAGCTCCTTTGTCAAAACCACAAAAGTGCATAATCGGGGTTAGGGTTTAGCGTAATGCGTTTAAGACAGTTGACCAGAGTTTGGCAGAATCTCATTGCCTGTTGCTTTGCCTGACATTTACCTGGCAAGATTATGTTGGATTGATGATTGGGTCACCTAAGAGGATTGAATGTTTGGCGTACTCCATAATACCTGACACCTTGAGAAAGAGGTACAGTAAAGAGAGATGGACGTTCTCTCAGTTCAGCGCTCATGATATTGGGAATATTATATGGGGTTAAATACTTTACAACAAAAACATTATTATCTACTTTCTAGTTTGTTCTTCTCATAAACTGCATTAGATAAGAAAAGAATGGGAACATGTTAAGTGACCAAGTTACTTAGGATTTGACTTATTAGAAATAGACTAGAGTGGAATATTTTTATAAATATAAACTAACATTTAAAAGATTACTTATTTTTTATTTTCAAGATATGTCTTCTGTTTACAAAGCCTGCATTTATCTGATTAAAAATGCCGTAAAATCAGTAGTATTGTGAAATATTATTACAATTTAGAATAACTGTTTTCTTTGTAAATATTTGTTAAACCGTATTTCTGTGATCAAATCTGAATTTTCAGCATCTTTACTCCAGTCTTCAGTGTCACATGATCTTCAGAAATCATAATAATATGCTGATTTACTGCTCAAGAAACATTTCTGATTATTATTAA
Source organism: Schizopygopsis pylzovi (assembly GCA_027422435.1). NCBI lineage: Eukaryota > Metazoa > Chordata > Actinopteri > Cypriniformes > Cyprinidae > Schizopygopsis > Schizopygopsis pylzovi. The sequence goes on along the minus strand of CM049835.1, from coordinate 25,538,366 downwards.
CTGGTGAAAACAGCTTCATATTTTTGTGGAAGCTGAAATACATATTTTTTCAGGATTATTTGATGAATAGAAAGTTCAAAAGAACAGCATCTATTTGAAATAGAAATCTTTCGGAACATTATAATTGTCTTTACTGTCACTTTAGATTAATTTAATGCATCCTTGATGAATAAAAGTATTAATTTATTAACTTATAAACTTGCATTTATTTAGATTTTTTTATAAATGTAAATATTTTCCGAACATTAGAAATGTCTTTCATACCCCTTTCAATCTATTTGATGCAACCTTGCTGAATACAAATATTAATATCTTTAATAAAATATGCAAATAAACAATATTTAACCCGTAAATATGTCACATTTTAGCCAATATTTGACCAGTGACTGATTCCTCTCTGGAAGCTCTTCAAGTTTTAAATGGGCTTCTGTTTCTCTCTTTCTGCTGATTTCACAGCCCTGTTTTGTGTTGTTATGATATGCTGTAATTTTCCTGCAGCTCCAGAGTGATTATTGCCTTTATATTTGAGTACAACATAGATATTCTATTGATGAGTAACTCCAAATATCCCTTTACCGATGTACACAGGTGCTTCCGGTGTTGACATGAGCCGGCCTTTGTTTCTCCAACACGGTTTTGAGACACGCCAGCTTCATAATTTCCCTCCGTACTCAGACTCCCTTGCGTTGGCATTGTATTGCCAACAAAGCTCAGGCATGATAAATTGTTAAAGCTGGAGATTCCTCTTGCCACGGGGCGGCTCCGTCAGAGGACGAGCTGTCAAACATGGTTGTGGTAGGACGGCCGTGAGAAGCGAAGGCTGTCTGGTGCTGCTACTGTCTGAAGGGTATCACACATGCTGGTCAAACGAGGGCACATAAACACACACACACACTCATACACACACACACACACACACACACACACACACACACACACACACACACACACACACACACACACACACCACAGAGCTGCATTAAGTGGACGCTGAGCCTTCGTCCTTTGCTGGAATGTCATAGTATGCATGTGTTTAAGTGCTTTTTATTTTGTTGAGCAGATGTGCATAATTGACTAGGACAGATGGAAAGCGTGTCGTATCTCTGGTCATCTGTCCGTGTAACCTACACAGTCAACTGTGAATACACACGAGTTCTGTTCAACACGACTAAAACCGAGCTTACAGCAGGACATAATCACCGAATCCACTCACAGTGAGTTCAGAAGGTGAATGAATCAAATGTAGATGTATTCCAGATCAGGCTGGATTATTATTGTAAGACATTTATAATGTTACAAAAGTGTTACAAATGTTTCTCTTTCGAATAAATGCTGCTCTTTTGAACTTTCTATTCATCTGTGAATCCTGGAAAATAAAATGCATCTCAGTTTCCACAAAAATATTGAGCAGCACGACTGATTTCAACATTGATAATAATCAGAAATGTTTCCTCAGCATATTATTATGATTTCTGAAGATCATGTGACACTGAAGACTGCAGTAATGATGCACATCACAGGAATAAACAACAGTTTAACAGATATTCACATAGAAAACTAATATTTTAAACTGTAGTAATAGTTCGTATTATTGCTGTTTTTACAATTAAATGCGGTTTCAGTGAGCAGTAAAAGCTTCTTTCAAAAACATCAAAAGATCTTACTAAATATGTGTGAATTCATTTATAATTGCTTTCACAGACTCAGATTTTCATCTTAAAAATCGGTCCATTAAATAATATTATCAGATTTGATGGATAAGTAAATGCTGAAATTAACACAGGCCTAAACTGAGTTTAATAAATGAAGTTTGGAGTATTTTTTATTTCAGTTAACCTTATTGTAAAGTGTTACCTTATTATTTTTATTTGCCAATGAGATGAAATAAGATGAAATGTGATGTGAGAAGAAAACTCAACTTGAATATTTGCAGGGATATAATTGCTATATCAAGATGAAACTTTGTCAAATAAAGAGCAAACATTGATTCATCTTGTATTTAGACACATACAAGCAAGAAAAAGCAGTCGCCAGTTACAATCCAAAATGTTTACAATTTTATTTTCATCATATGATACTTTGAAACATCATTTGGTTCAGAAAATAATGACTCAATTCTCCCGTTATTTCAGTATAAATAAAACAAACTAGTGAAAGTGTAAAAAGAGTGTCTTTTCTTAGTTGCAGAAGCACGGAGTGGATTGTGAATGGATGAGATTATTACTGTAATATTATTGTTTATGATCCTCCATCAGCAATATTGAGGAAAGAGTATATGCTTCCCTGCTGTGTGGTAATACAGAGAACGGTTTATTACAAATCAACTGACTGATCCATACAAATATCTATTCTACAAAAGACTGAATCTGATTTATTGGTGCAGCTGAATGTGATATAATGAGTATTTCAGAAATATGTGTTCCTGTTCCTCTACGAGCAGACTCGGGAGTAAATCCGTGTTTATGCTGTTTGGTTTCAAACTCCAGGATTAAAACACAAAAACCTTTGTGTGTCACATTTATCTGAGCGTCTTACATCACTGTCGCACGCTGCCAATCGATCCAGTTTATCCTGCAGAACGTTTTTATTGCTATTGAAATACTGGTTTGATAGCAGTATCTAGACTCAAGATTTCTCTTCAGGTTTAACCCTATAAAGCCTGCTGTGATAATTTGATACACTGATTTCTCAAGCCTCTAAATGATCAAAACTGCTGAAACACTTAATCCACTCCATGCCTTATATCTTCTGATTTACATTTGAGGCTTTTATATTAGGTACAAGCTCTTTTAGTCTGATTGTCCAAACGTCCACCTTCAGCGGTGGACATCTTTACTGGACAATCTTTACTGATATTTATAAAGTATAACATCAGAATAACTGCAGTCATATCTCCAGATGAACACTTTCTGAAGCAGCTCAGCTTTACTTGATTCTCCATCAATCATGTTTTAGTCTCAAATCTGATCATCAGGATCTTCTGAGGAGCGTTTGTTTCTTCATCTCTCAATCAGCACTGCATTGCATTATGGATCTTTAAAGTCTCATCTGACATTTTATTGGAGATATAGCGTGACGACTGATATTTAGATCATTTTAAGTGAATAGTTTTTTTATAATGTTATAAAGATCTTTTTTATTTACAGTGATCAGAATTTCGGCACTTTTTTCCATGTAAATATCAGCATCTGCTCCAAACTGCAAACTTTTGCTCAGTTTGGACCTCTCAATAAAACTGAGCAGTTTGTCTTATTATATGAGTCATAAAAACCATAGTGTGTGTGTGTGTGTGTGTGTGCGTGCGTGCGCGCGCGTGTGTGTGTGTGCGTGTGCGTGTGCGTGCGCGTGCGCGTGCGCGTGCGCGTGTGTGTGTGTGTGCGTGCGTGTGTGTGTGCCTGCGTGCGTGCCTGCGTGCGTGCGCGCGCGTGTGTGTGTGCGCGTGTGTGTGTGTGTGTGTGTGTGTGTGTGTGTGTGTGTGTGTGTGTGTGAGAGAGAGAGGAGAGAGTGTGTGTGTGTGTGTGTGTTTGTTTGAGAGAGAGAGTGTGTGTGGTGTGTGTGTGTGTGTGTGTGTGTGTGTGTGTGTGTGTGTGTGTGTGTGTGTGTGGTCGGTGTGTGTGTGTGTGTGTGTGAGAGAGAGAGAGAGGTGTGTGTGTGTGTGTGTGTGTTGTGTTTGAGAGAGTGAGTGTGTGTGTGTGTGTGTGTGTGTGTGTGTGTGTGTGTGTGTGTGTGCGCGGTGTGTGTGTGTGTGTGCTGTATGTGCGTATGTGCGTGTGTGTGTGTGTGTGCGTGCGTGCGCGCGCGTGCTATAAAATCTGATTATTATTTGATTTGTCAGGCTTGACAGGATTAAGCTGTTGTCTTTGACCTTAAACCCACAAAGAACAAGTTTGCAATGTTCTGTATCCCATGAAGACTTGTTGTGTTTTCAAAATAAGGCATAAATCCTGTTACATAATGCAATTAGAAGCTTTTGGATGAATATTTTATAATAGAATTGTGCTAAAAGCTTCTTCCAGCAAGTCAGATCCAGGTAGATGCATAATTCATCATCTGTGATTTGGTTTGTGGGATGTTATTTACTCTTTGGCACGGTCACCATTTGTATTTTGAGCTCTGTTAAGTGTGGATTTGACAGAAGAGTTTAACTGGTGCGTTGATGGTTGATGTAGACTGTGAACTGATAAAAGAAAAGAAGCATCTGCCAAAATGCATACATTAAAAAGTGAGATTCTACTTTTCTTTTAAGAGTCATATTTTACATTGCTAGTCCAATACAATACCTGTAGATAACCACACTTGTGGTTGAAACTAACTACAAGTTACTTTCACAGAAACACTTAGTTGTGTTAGTTCACATTCATAGTGCACTTATAATAGAGCCGGGGCTGTATCATTTAGTGGAGTAAGTAGGATTCAGTGGATTTGTGCCAGTGTTATTTTACTGTTATGCATAGTATATATTCATATTTTTCTTTAGTTTTTATTTTTATATTTTCAGCTTCATTTTAGTTTAATATAAGTTTAGTAAATCTGATATGTGCCTTTATTTTTTATTTATTTATTAAATATCTATGTGTGCCATAATATAGACTGGATTGTATTTTTTTCTTCTTGGGTTTTTTTAGTTTCACTTTAATTTGTTATTCATTTATTAGCAGTGCATTTGTGCAAGTGTTATTTTATGCTATTATAGTTATTATTTTATTTAGCTTTTAATTTTATATTTTCCGTTTTTAATTTCATTTACTATAAATTATAATTTTGTGCATTTTTTTATTAGTTACTGCCTATAAATGAGTTGAATGTTATTGAATTTTATACTAATACATTTTAATTTCTATTTGTTTTTGTTTAATACAAGGTCATTCTGTAAACGGTGGATTTGTTTTATTGATATATTTTTGTAATTATTATATTAATTTTTGTTTTATTATATTATTTATATTTGTTAATTTATTATTTATATTTATATAATTTATAAAAAAAAATTGTTTTATATTTAGTCATGTTAAATGTTATTACTGTTTAATATTTGCCATACGAGTTGTCTATTCTTGAATTGTGTGTAGCTTCGAGCTTCATGTTGACATCTGCCTGATTAATCACAATTATAGAGTTTAATTGGACAGATTTTGATGTCAGCAAAAGACACGAAGCTTTTTCTCTTCTGAAAGTTGATAAGCTGTATCCTAACCGTTGCCGATTAAATGGTCAGTTGTGTGACCCATTTGTATGGAAGCGACCCGCCCGCTGAGAGCTCCTCTGAACTCATCGACCTGCGCGATGGACGCCGTTTCTGGACACTTTCCTTGGAGTAATGCATGAATAAAAACAGTCCAAAGAATGATGATTCACATGATGCATTGGTTGAAATCGCTCTGCTCTCAGATCTTCTCAGTGAGTTTGTTTGGTATATTTGTGTAATTGTCACTGAAAGCAGAGGACTCGTTATGTAAAGCAGGCCTAGTTGGTCGTCGTTCGCTCCGGGGCAGCGGCGCTGTCTTGTCCCGCGTTCGGAGGGAATGCCGGTGAGGCAGATGGTGGAACCCATGTGACCGCCCCTCGTTCGGTTGGGCTTTTTAAGGGTGACTGGCTTTGCTCCTGCGTCCTCTTCCAGTGAGCCTGCTGGGTTTGTTGAGTCTGAATCCTGTCTGAAACGGCGCTCAGCCGGACCACCTTTTGAGCCCAGCTGCTTGCTAGCGCTAATGATGTTTTAATCTGGGTTAGTGATTATTCCAGACAGGCGTAGTGAGAGTTTAGTATGTCCTCTTTGTTCGGACACGCACTGGCATGATACCAAGTACATGCAGTAATCTGTGTGCGGTGTTTGGAGATTGTCGTGGATTGTTGAGCAACAAAAACCGGCACTTGAGACTGAACGGACGTGCCGTGCCATTAGTGGAAGTAATCTGTCTCTGAGATTGTTACACAACACTGCACAGTCAGAACATTTAGCACAGAGTCACATACTGACACACACACACACACACACACACACACACACAGTGATATGCATCCTTTCTGTTGCTCTGAATATATCAGAAGTGAAGCTCCGCCTCACACAACGCCTCGCCGCTGCACTTATATTGCATTATAAAGAGCCAATGGTTTTTCTGATGCAACTATATAATAAAAGATGAAACCAAGCTACAATATTTGACTGTTGTCATGGAGGACGCTGGCTTTTAATTCATAAACATTTAATATAATACCGTAAAATAATAAATTAAATTGAATGTATAATTAGAATTAAATGAGTGTTTTGTAGCTTTTAGTACATGCAGTATTTGTTTGGTCGAACACTAGTGAAAAGGCATTTTCTAATTTTATACAAAATCATAGTTAAGTGTTGAAAAGGGGAAAATAAAACAGTCTAAAAAATTACTTTTAGAAATTATTTAATTATTAGCTTTTTGGTATTAGTTAAAAGTTGCTACTAAAAGTTTTTAATTTGTTTATTTTCATTAATTGGTGATAATGTCAGCCTGGACAAAACATCCCTCTAAAGTTATTTAGGTCTCAGTTGATTTGTGACTTATTTACAGGTGCATCTCAATCAATTAGTATGTGGTGGAAAAGTTCATTTATTTCAGTAATTCAACTCAAATTGTGAAACTCGTGTATTAAATAAATTCAATGCACACAGACTGAAGTAGTTTAAGTCTTTGGTTCTTTTAATTGTGATGATTTTGGTTCACATTTAACAAAAACCCACCAATTCACTATCTCAACAAATTATAATACTTCATAAGACCAATAAAAAAACATCTTTAGTGAATTGTTGGCCTTCTGGAAAGTATTTACTGTTAACGTACTCAATACTTCAGCTCATCTGCATTTTTTGCTCTCTTGTTTCTCATTTTCATTCAACTATATATCTGTTGTTTAAACAGCTTTATTTCAATAACCTACATTTATTTTTAATAATCTTAGTCAACAATAACAATGCTGGTTTGTATTGCATATTTCATGTGAGAGGTTACTAAAGAGACTATAGATATTTGATGTGTGTGGAACAACCACAAAGTTCAGCAAAAGCGTATTTCTTCCATTCAGAAAGTCTTGTACACCTCATATTTGCTTCATTATCTCACCTGTTATATAACTAAACTCAGTTCACCTTACTGGTTTCCACCTGTCAGGGGGGTAATTGTGGGGACATTTTTGCAGGACCAGATCATTGCTCTCAAATCCATTCAGAAAACAATATTTCATTCAGAAATGAAAATGCTTTTTGTAATAGAACAAAATTTTTGTAATAGAACAAAAATTTTTGTAATAGAACAAAATTTTTTGTTTTCTTTTTTTGTACATCTTATTGTTTTTTTGCACATCTTGTTGTTTTTTTGCACATCTCATTGTCTTTTGCACATCTCATTGTCTTTTGCACATCTTATTGTTTTTTGCACATCTTATTGTTTTGCACTTTTTTATTTCATTGCACATTTTATTCTTATTTCTCCTTTTCTTACCATATGTATGCCCTTGTGTTATGTTACTTATATAATTTGTATTCTTATTGTTTTGCACTGTCCACTGAGCGGACCTGATTCGATTGCATTTCACTTCTAGTTATGCCCTGTATAACTATTATGTGACAAATAAAGAAACCTTGAACCTTGAACCTTGAGAACATGTAGTTCTGGCATCTACCAGCAGGGGCCCATGCTCTCTAGTCAAACCTTGGCTCATTGGTCAGTAAGGTCATGTGATCTGCAACGATTTTAGGCGCGTTCGACTTTAAGCGGCGCTGCACAGAATGGTCAGTGTATGAAATCAGAGTACCGCGAGAGTCGTTCGAAAGCATAGGATCCACCTGCTCTCTTATCGCTCTCGCGGTACTGTGATGTCATACACTGACCATTCTGTGCAGCGCTGCTTTAAGTCAAAACATGCAGAGATGGGCACAAATGCACCAAAATGTATTTAAAATAAAAATAGAAAATACATGTGTGGAAAATGTATTTAAATACAAATACAATACTGCACTAGTTGACTCACACATACTGACCAACTGACACTATAATTGCCTTTATGTCTGTATATGTCTACCTCCATGTTAAATATAATGTCACAGCTGTTCATCTTTTATCTGAATCCTACGAGGTTTGTCTCAGTGCTCTCAAATACTGAAGGCATCTAGTTGAATGTGCTTTGTGTACTTCCAAACATGATGTCCCGTGTACTTTTCTTCAGATATCCGTATATATCCACAGGCAGATGTTGCTGCATAGAGCGGCTTCATATTTAATCCTGACTCGGAAGTTATGTCACGCTGTCATTTTGGGAACGTGGAGTATCTTTGTGAGAGGAATTAGACAGCTTAGCATGACAGCTGTAGGCCAAAACACAAATCTGTCCAAACTATAAAGGATCATAGTGCAATACTTGATTTGTTTGAATTATTTTAAGATAAATCATAAAATTTATAGTTATAACCAAGTGTTGGGGAAAGTTACTTTTAAAAGTACTGCGTTACAATATTGCGTTACTCCCTAAAAAGGTAACTAATTACGTTACTTAGTTACTTTTTATGGAAACGTAATGTTACGTTACTTTTGCGTTACTTTTTAAATATGAGCAAGGTTGATTGTTTTTAATATAAGTTATATTTATAGCAAATGTAAAATCCCTTACGCACCAAAAAAGTGTAATGAATAAACCTCAGACTGAAGGACGAGTAAATCACGTCTGTACAGAAGTTCAACACTCTTCAGCATTAAAAAAACCATGAAGCATGAATTTTTGCTTATTAATATGGTTAAACTGGATCATCAAAGGTCAGCAGCAAACACATCGGTTAATAAAATGGGATTAGATATATTATGTGTTGTCTAACATATTTAATTATTGCAGGTTTGCGTCATATTCTGAGTTTGTTCATGATTCTTTGTCATGTTGGTTTTTCTATTTTGAAGCTGTTTGAGCATCACAGCCGAACTAATTTCCCTATTATGAAGACAAAGCCTTTTAAGGTAGCAAAATATAAAAAAGGATGCAGATATTTAGGCCAAAGTGGGTGAAGATAAAAATCGTTGTCATTATTTTATCTTTGTTATTAAACAATGAGAACAAAGACACAGATTACAAATACACGTAATATACAAATACAATAAACCGTGTTTTAGTTTCAGGTACAATAGGTGTATTTAGCAGAGCATTCAAGAAACTGCATGAACAAATATGCATGAGCGGGAATCATTTGAATCCGTTCGGGACCGCGGAGCGCGAATCATTTGAATCCGTTCGGGACCGCGGAGCGCGAATCATTTGAGTCAGTTCGGGACCGCGGAGCGCGAATCATTTGAGTCAGTTCGGGACCGCGGAGCGCAAATCATTTGAGTCGGTTCGGGAGCGCGGAGCGCGAATCATTTGAGTCAGTTCGGGACCGCGGAGCGCGAATCATTTGAGTCAGTTCGGGACCGCGGAGCGCAAATCATTCGAGTCAGTTCGGGACCGCGGAGCGCGAATCATTTGAGTCAGTTCGGGACCGCGGAGCGCGAATCATTTGAGTCAGTTCGGGACCGCGGAGCGCGAATCATTTGAGTCAGTTCGGGACCGCGGAGCGCGAATCATTTGACTCAGTTCGGGACCGCGGAGCGCAAATCATTTGAGTCAGTTCGGGACCGCGGAGCGCAAATCATTCGAGTCAGTTCGGGACCGCGGAGCCGCGAATCATTTGAGTCAGTTCGGGACCGCGGAGCGCAAATCATTCGAGTCAGTTCGGGACCGCGGAGCGCGAATCATTTGAGTCAGTTCGGGACCGCGGAGCGCGAATCATTTGAGTCAGTTCGGGACCGCGGAGCGCAAATCATTTGAGTCAGTTCGGGACCGCGGAGCCGCAAATCATTTGAGTCAGTTCGGGACCGCGGAGCGCAAATCATTCGAGTCAGTTCGGGACCGCGGAGCCGCGAATCATTTGAGTCAGTTCGGGACCGCGGAGCGCAAATCATTCGAGTTAGTTCGGGACCGCGGAGCGCGAATCATTCGAGTCAGATCGGGACCGCGGAGCGCGAATCATTCGAGTCAGTTCGGGACCGCGGAGCGCGAATCATTTGAGTCAGTTCGGGACCGCGGAGCGCGAATCATTCGAGTCAGATTGGGACCGCGGAGCGCAAATCATTTGAGTCAGTTCGGGACCGCGGAGCGCGAATCATTCGAGTCAGTTCGGGACCGCGGAGCACGAATTAAAGGCACGGCTGCTATATTGGTGGAGCTTGAACTCTACTGAATCAGGAGTTTTGCTTTCGTTTGAGGGGTATTTGGCTCATGTGTTCAGTAGTTACGTGTGTTTACCCCAGCAAGGTTCACACTGATCTATAATGGAGGGACACAAGTTATGAAACAGCAGAGCTGACTGTGGCAGGAGCGTCTGGCCCCGCAGCAATGTTTACGCTCTGAGTGATTTTATTAAAACAGTATAGGTCAAAGCAACTGGGCCATTTCTGTTAGCCCCTCAGCTCAGCCACAAATACGCGTATTCCCCGCGGGCCTGGAGCTCCACTGACTCACAGAACAGGATGTTCTGTACTCGCTGCAGAGAGAAGGGGACGAAACAAACCCGCCAGCGGCAGCGGCAGCAGAAAGCCGGCCTGTTTGTTTTGAACAACTTTAATGTGCTTTGATGCTTGAATGGCAACTCAAACACACAGGGCCAACCGCGGAGAGAGCCGGGGCCCGTCATGTGAACAAACACAGATTGATTTGTTTTTAACAAGCCATACGGATTCGATTAATGCTTTTCATTTATTTTGCCTGAACAAAACAATGTGACGTAATTCAATTAAAAAAAAATTTAAATGTTAAATTATATATTTACAAATGTATAAAAAGTAAATAAATGTAATTATTACTTATGTTTATTTCAAATATTTTTTTTGTTTGTTTTTAGGTTTAAGATGACCGAAAGTTATACAAACATGTAATTATTGTTTTATTTCCATTTTAAAAAAATTAATAAAAAAATTGTGATTTATCTTGTAAACAACTGATACACATTTTTTTAATGTAAGTAATAGATAACTGCTCTGATTTTAATTATTATTCATTATTAATATTATATATAAAAATATATTTTTAAATGCATTTGTTACTTTTGCTGACTAATAATTATACATTTTATTAATAACAACTTTTTATTATGTTGCAGATTTTTTTATATTTAAATTGCTTATAACAGAAATTCAGAACCTTTTATAATTGTTGATGCTTTTTGGTTTTTGATAAGTGATTTGCAGATCCAATTTTCAAGTATGGTTAATATTTTAAATAAAATGTAAATGTAAATAAATACATTTTTAATATATATATATAATAAATAAATAAATAAATAAATAAATATATATATATGTATATATGTGTATATATATATAAAAAAATAAATATGCAAAAAAAGTATTTAGTTTAAATCTGGTACTAGCTCACTATAAATAATTATTGATAATACATGCTTTTATAAAGATACACAATCTATTAGTTTCTGCTGTATTATTTTTTTACACCCATTCTTTCAATAACTTGTGTGCAGATCTGAATTGTTTTTTTGTTTTTTTTTAATATCAACTATCAAAAATGGCCCACTAATAAGCATTAATATACATTTTTTAATACGACATTTTAATAGTCTGAAAACAAATGTCCAGGAAAATGTTCAATTGACTGTTTTATTTCTGCGTTTTAACACAAACTAAATAATCATTATATGCACACAAAAAAATACCATTATGAATATTTGCATTTTTTAAGCATTTCCGTAACTTAAGCATTAATCGTTTATGCAAAAGGAATATTAAAATACAAAGTTTCCTGTAATGTGTGGTGTTATTGGTGCCGCTGCTCTTTAGGCGCAACCTAGATGGCATTTATCTGATTTTACTGAACCGATAATCAAACAAGCAATCATAAAAGTGTGAATATCGGTAAAACAGTGCGGGTGAAAGCGATTATGGGTTTATCTGAGTATGCAAACATAGACTGCACTGTGAAATGAATGAGACGGGAGGCTAAACCCCTCAGTAAGGGGACTCGGGAGCCCTGCCAGGTCCGATCAGCGCTTGTTTCTGAGACGCGACCTCGTTCTGGGAGAGAGAGTTGGTTTTTTAGCCGCAGGTTTTGTTTTGATCCCTCTCTGCTTGTGTGTGCTGACAGGATCTATGAGGAAACCTGCGAGCCCTGCATTAAAGATCCTGGTCTTTCTGTAGCTTCATATAAAACAAATACAGACTCGTCTTTCCAAGAAAGAGCTCGGATCTAATTATCACGTCCGGGCCGGGTTGGGTTTGTATGTAGCATCACAGATGTCCTGGCCGCTTGTAATCTTTCTGTCTGTTGGTAAAGGCTCTTGGTTTGCTGTCAAAAGCGATTTGGTTGATGGTAAACTGTGTTTGCACACAGGCTAGCCAGCGCCTCGCAGCCAAGAGCACGGGCTAAATCCTAATCGCTCCTCCCTTTGCGTCTGAGAGCCGTCACGTGTCTTTCAAACGCATTTGTGGAGCTCTTTAAAGCTGTCTTAGTTTCCACTGCGGATTTGTGGATGATTAAAGGAAACAAAGGCAAAGTCAAGATGCTGCTGAATCTGGATGCTGTTCTTGTTTTTCTTTGACCATTATGGTTTCAGTTCACTTTGTTTAGAATTAGACATCTTACATGAAGCAAATTAATAAACACATTTTAAGCCATTTAGTGGCTTACAAGAGACTTATTCCGCCTCCAGTGACCTGAATGTTGTGCTGGAGGATTTCATGTAGAAAATCATATGCACCTCATGTGTGATGAACGTGTAGGAGTAGATACAAGCCCCTCACGTTACTGAGTAATAGACACAATTCACACAGCACCGAGATACATATACACACATGGGTATGCAGTGTGGTGCCCTTTAAGAGAGAGAGTTGTTGTGGACGCACTGTTCTAGTGTGCTGATCTTTTTCTGAGAGAAATAAACGAGACCGCCGAGTTCAGTTGCATCCTGTCTCCGTGTATCTTTGCTGTAGCTCAAAAGCTACAAACATGCTTTAGATTAATGACTTCAATTTCATTCATTTTTTTTTTTAAGTAAGAAATATAAAGTTGGTGAACTTAATGAAAAAAGGTAATTTTAGATATTTTGGCATATAGTTTGTATTTTTTTATAATATGATAAATTATACAAAATATATATTTTTTAAATAATAATAATAATGAATAATTCATTACATGTATATAGCGCTTTTCTGGGTACTCAAAGCGCATCCTCCTGATGATACGACGCGCCAGAACGCCCACCACACACCAGCTTACTGGTGGAGAGGAGACCGAGTGATGAAGACAATCAGTGTATGGGATGATCAGGAGGCTATGATGGTCAGAGGCCAGTGGGTGAATCTGGCCAGGGTGCCGAGGTCACACCTCTACTCTTTTGGAAGGACATCCTGGTATTTTTAATGTCCACAGAGAGTCAGGACCTCGGTTTAACGTCTCATCCGAAGAACATTGCTCTTAGACAGTATAGCGACCCCATCACTACACTGGGGTGTTAGGACCCACACAGACCACAGGGTGACACCCCCTGCTGGTCTCACTAACACCTCTTCCAGCAGTAACCTAGTTTTCTCAGGAGTCTCCCATCCAGGTACTGACCAGCTCAACCCTGCTTAGCTTCAGTGGGATCCGGTCTTGGGCTGCAGCACCGGTGATATGGCTGCCAGCAATATATAGAGTTAGTGTGACTTGGTGTGCAGCCAAAATTAGGAAAAATACATTTTAAGTAATTAAAAATATATTTTTAAATAACATTATATATATGAATTATATAAATTGTGATTTTATAGAGATGGTGTGATTGGTCTGCAGTCATATTGAAGGGGGGTAAGTAAATTGGCATGTTTTTTTTATATTATAAAAATTGAGATCTTTTTTCTTTTACAATAATCAATCCTAAAATTCCGCATTAGTAATTAAAATTGTCATGCCATCGGATGCATCATTCGACCAGATCATTTGAATCAGGGAGACTTGAGAACAGTTGTCATGTGATTAGTCCAATTCACAAATGAATCGTTCAGTGCGTTTTGCAAACCAATGCATTGAAAAGAATCAGCTCTTTCACGAATCAGACAGTGCTATTGCAGTCGTACACCTTCGTGATTCATTCATTCAGTAAAAAAAAGATAAACATGTCAAGGAACACAGAATTAATAAGCTACCTGTGGCTCCTGATGATATATTGAGGTCTTATGAAGTGAAATGATCAGTCTGTGCAAGAAACTGAACATTATTTACAGCATTATTATCCAGAGCCTCATGCAAACGGTCTGGAGTGATGTCCTGTTCACGAACGAATCAATCGTTTGAACAGTTCTTTTTGGTGAACTACTGTACTTGAACCATGGCTTGAGTAAAGCAGATCTAGTTACTCAAACAAAACTCACTTTCAGATGCCTGACAGTCACTCCGACTCGAAAAGAGCATAACAGAGGTGCATCTGATCCTATGATGAATGAACTGATTCAGCACTACAGTCACTGAACTGAGCAAACAGTTCGACTCGGACCGAAGACGATGAGCCGCTGATATGAGCGAGCATGTGTGAACCGAGCACTTGAATGAAAGGACAAAATTAAAGTTTCTCATTGTTCATGTAAAAAGGTGAGCTGATTAAGACTAGTTTATTCACTTTATAGACATACAAAAAATTAGCATTTCACATCATTATTGTGTGCTTTAATAATTGTACATGTGACATCATTGCGTGATTACCTAGTGAAATGAACCAGTGTATTAAAACAAACAGTCCAAAAGGATCCGTTTGCAGAAAAGAAGCATAGTTCACCATTTACCTAAAGCTCTGGATTACAGGTAATAATGTTGTAAATATTGTTCAGTTTCTTGCACAGACCGATCATTTCACTTCATATCATCAGAAGCCAGGGGTATTCAGTTTGTGTTTCTTGATATGCTTTTTTATTCTCAAAGTGATGTCAGTCACTGACTTGTATTTTATGAATCACCAATGATCACGGTTTCAGCTAAAAACCCTTCTTTACTGTTCTACTGAAGAAGAAAACCGAGGGTGAGTAAATTAACAGCTAATTTAAATTTCTGGGTGAACAAAATAAAAATACTGCATTACTGTCCACCACTGAACAAAAGATACGAAAGCAGTGTCTCCTCAGACTAGATTTGACATATCCAGCATTTACAGCATGGCATCAGGAGCTGATGTATATTTCAAAAGACCGTTACGAAGGAGACGCGTCTGTTCAGACTCCAGGAGCTGAAGCGTGAAATGCACAGGAGGGGAACGAGACGCTTTAAATCTGATATCCCGGCAAACTCAATACTAATCCCCATCACACCGTCTAATGACTCTTTCAGGCAGGTCGACTTGTCATCATTCCTTTATGCTTCGTACGAGACCGTGACACCCTTTCCTTGCGTGTTCCCGCTCGTTCTCCTATGGAAGGTGAACGGGGCCAAAAGTCTTCATGACCGTGTCATGTCAGCATGCGTTATCGTGGCATTGGTGAACGTGTTTATTTTGTTTGTGTAAACACTCACATTGTACTATTACAACATCCTTCATGAATAAACACGAGGCCTGATGTTTGCATACAAATATACCGATGTACCATCGTGTCAAGGGTTTGAATTGAACTTTTTCACTCACCAGCCAATTTGGCTACTTGGCTACCGACTTAAACTAGCCAAAACATTTTTTTAACCCAAAATAAACCAACAGCTTAAGTCATAAATAGAACGAGGCATTCGTTTACTGTCAGGGATTTGTTGTGTCACACATTACTGGTC
>CM049835.1:25510080-25517580 GCA_027422435.1 Schizopygopsis pylzovi | reverse complement strand
TCGGCTGATCCCTGAAGTGATGGGACAGTGATAGCACACACACACACGCACGCACACACACACGACACGCACACACACACGCACACGCACACGCACACTCACACACACACTCATCACACACACACACACACACACACACTCTCACACACACACACCACACACCACACACACACACACACACACACACACACCACACACCACACAGCACACACACACACACACACACCACACACACACACACACACACACACACACACACCACACGCACACGCACACTCACACACACACACACACACACACCACACACACACACACTCTCACACACACACACACACACACACACACACTCTCACACACACACACACACACACAAACACACTCTCACACACACACACATACTCTCACACGCACTCTACACACACACACACACACCACACTCTCACACACACACACATACTCTCACACGCACTCTACACACACACACACACACACACACACACTCACACACACACACACACACACACACACACACACACACCACACACACACACACACACACACACACACACACACACACACACACACACACACACCACACACACACACCACACACACACACACACACACACACACACACACACACACACACACACACACACACACCACACCTCACACACACACTCTCACACACACACACACACACACACACACACACACACACACACACACACACACACACACACACACACACACACACACACACGGGTGACTGTGACAGCGCACACAGTTTATCATGGCGGGACTCTTCTGCCTGCAGTCTAATGTTCTCTCGACGTGGGGCCGCTCAGGCGCTGACAGGCTCAATAGAGAGTCTTGACCTGTTCGCCGCTTCGCCCCAAATGATTTGTGTACATAACAGCACTTGAGAAGAATCTGCCACCTGTCACAGGCTTTCTGTGTGGATGTGTGTTTTGGTAACCTTACGGGGTTGAGCATGAAATTTCTTTGTAAGAACAGCAAAAACTTCACAGTAGGACTTTTTTTTTTTTGCACTTGTTCACCTTTCGGTTTCTATGAGTTATTAAAATTAATTGCATTTATTAGCATTTTATTTAACATATAATGTGATGTGTATATTTTATTATTTATTATACATTATTTATTTATTTATGTTCACATGGTTTATTTGAATTATTTTACATTTATTTAAATTTAATTTGAACTGTATATGATCTGTATTATTTTTATGATATTTTGACGTGTTTGTTTATATTTATGTTTGTATGCGCACCTTCTGGTTTATTTTAATTATAATTATTTTGATTGTATTGATTTAATTTAAATTTAAAAAGTAATTAGATGTGTGGATATTTTGACATTTATAATAATAATACTTTGTTACATTTATATAGCGCTTTTCTAGGCACTCAAAGCGCTTTACATATTAATGGGGGTATCTCCTCATCCACCACCAGTTTAATTTATATAAATTAATATTTTATATTTGTATGTGCTTAGTGATTTATTGGTATTCAATACTGTGCTGGTTTGTAGCAGATCATTTCATGTATTATTTATTAATTAGTTTGTTTTATACTGTTTTATAACTACTTCCTTTCCTCATCAGTTATCAAAATCCTTTTGGCTATTTTGACATTTAATCAATATGATTTGCATTTATATAGCACTTTTCTAGGTGATCAAAATTAATTTAGTCGTGTCTGATATTGGTGGTAGGATCATGTCATAGCATCTCTACTAAATTCTACACACTTGAAAATTATAACAAGCGATGTCCGATTTTGGAAACCACAAAATAACCTTGCTTTGCTACACTATCCATAGTTTACCCTTGGTATTTGTACAGTAAAATTGTGTTTACAGTATGTGTGGATGGTTACTACACTTTTACTATAATAAAACCATGGTTGTTTTTGTGAATCCTTATTTTCTTTGATTAGTTTTTATCATGGATCGCTCGAACCAAAAGAAGGGGGCCCAGGGTGGGGGGGGGCACAACTATAATACATATTTAATACATACCCCCACCCCCCCCCCCCCTCCCTCTTCCGCAACCAATGGTTTTTATAACTGTACTGTCTTAAAGGCTTGATGTGTTGTACTGTTTAATAATAATACAAAAAGAATTCAGAAAAAATATTCATAATACGCACTCCGAAGTTCTGATCTGAATTAAAAAAATTGCAAACTATCATTTCAGATCAGGACTTCGGAGCACACAGATTTATTCAATTTGCGAAAAGATTTCCGAACCCGCTCCAAAGTCCAGATCTGAATCAAATGATTCACAATACATGCTCCAAAGTTCTGATCTGAATCAAATGATTCACAATACATGCTCCAAAGTTCTGATCTGAATCAAACGATTCGAAATACATGCTCCAAAGTTCTGATCTGAATCAAACGATTCGAAATACATGCTCCAAAGTTCTGATCTGAATCAAATGATTCGCAATACATGCTCCAAAGTTCTGATCTGAATCAAATGATTCACAATACATGCTCCAAAGTTCCGATCTGAATCAAAGGATTCGCATACATGCTCCAAAGTTCTGATCTGAATCAAATGATTCACAATACATGCTCCAAAGTTCTGATCTGAATCAAATGATTCGCAATACATGCTCCAAAGTTCTGATCTGAATCAAACGATTCGAAATACATGCTCCAAAGTTCTGATCTGAATCAAATGATTCGCAATACATGCTCCAAAGTTCTGATCTGAATCAAATGATTCACAATACATGCTCCAAAGTTCCGATCTGAATCAAAGGATTCGCATACATGCTCCAAAGTTCTGATCTGAATCAAACGATTCACAATACATGCTCCAAAGTTCTGATCTGAATCAAACGATTCGAAATACATGCTCCAAAGTTCTGATCTGAATCAAACGATTCGAAATACATGCTCCAAAGTTCTGATCTGAATCAAATGATTCGCAATACATGCTCCAAAGTTCTGATCTGAATCAAATGATTCACAATACATGCTCCAAAGTTCTGATCTGAATCAAATGATTCACAATACATGCTCCAAAGTTCTGATCTGAATCAAACGATTCGAAATACATGCTCCAAAGTTCTGATCTGAATCAAATGATTCTCAATGCATGCTCCAAAGTCCAGATCTGAATCAAATGATTCACAATACATGCTCCAAAGTTCTGATCTGAATCAAATGATTCTCAATGCATGCTCCAAAGTTCTGATCTGAATCAAACGATTCACAGTACATGCTCCAAAGTTCTGATCTGAATCAAACGATTCGAAATACATGCTCCAAAGTTCTGATCTGAATCAAATGATTCACAATACATGCTCCAAAGTTCTGATCTGAATCAAATGATTCACAATACATGCTCCAAAGTTCTGATCTGAATCAAACGATTCACAATACATGCTCCAAAGTTCTGATCTGAATCAAATGATTCACAATACATGCCCCAAAGTTCTGATCTGAATCAAATGATTCACAATACATGCTCCAAAGTTCTGATCTGAATCAAACGATTCACAATGCATGCTCCAAAGTTCTGATCTGAATCAAATGATTCACAATGCATGCTCCAAAGTTATGATCTGAATCAAATGATTCGCAATACATGCTCCAAAGTTCAGATCTGAATCAAATGATTCACAATACATGCTCCAAAGTTCTGATCTGAATCAAACGATTCACAATACATGCTCCAAAGTTCTGATCTGAATCAAACGATTTGCAATACATGCTCCAAAGTTCTGATCTGAATCAAATGATTCGCAATACATGCTCCAAAGTTCTGATCTGAATCAAATGATTCGCAATACATGCTCCAAAATTCTGATCTGAATCAAATGATTCGCAATACATGCTCCAAAGTTCTGATCTGAATCAAATGATTCGCAATACATGCTCCAAAGTTCTGATCTGAATCAAATGATTCGCAATACATGCTCCAAAGTTCTGATCTGAATCAAATGATTCTCAATGCATGCTCCAAAGTCCAGATCTGAATCAAATGATTCACAATACGTGCTCCAAAGTTCTGATCTGAATCAAACGATTCACAGTACGTGCTCCAAAGTCCAGATCTGAATCAAATGATTCACAATACATGCTCCAAAGTTCTGATCTGAATCAAATGATTCACAATACATGCTCCAAAGTTCTGATCTGAATCAAACGATTCACAGTACGTGCTCCAAAGTCCAGATCTGAATCAAATGATTCACAATACATGCTCCAAAGTTCTGATCTGAATCAAATGATTCGCAATACGTGCTCCAAAGTTCTGATCTGAATCAAATGATTCACAATACATGCTCCAAAGTTCTGATCTGAATCAAACGATTCGCAATACATGCTCCAAAGTTCTGATCTGAATCAAACGATTTGCGATACACAAACAGATTCTTTGAAACCGTGAATAATTTTGCGGCACAATGGTTTAACTGATTAAGAGTTTCGTAAAGCTTTTTTTTGCTAGTGAATTGCTTGACCTGGATGATCGAAGTCACATATTTTCAATTCAGTAATTTTACTTTAATGGCAACCAATAGGTTCTTTTCAATGAGCAATGGTATGACCTATTTCAGACGTGGCAAAATTACAACAGCATATTTAATCGTTTGATCAAAATTATCGCTAGGGACAATTTAGTAATCGCTATTAGTAGGGGACATGCATAGCATGACTAAATTCTACTCCCTTATATCTAAAGCCTGTTCCTCATTATCCAATTAATTGCAATGGACAAAATCCTGCCCTACATTTCTTTTATTGTCAAATATCCTGTTTCACTTATAAATGCATGCAGTTATCATTTGCAAACAACATTTTGTGTTGAATTTCAAGTCAACATAAATGCACAGTTCCTATCAGAACATGTAGCCTATGTTTTCTAGAAAGGGACCTCAGGTGCGCCAGGTTACAATAGGTTTATGAGGCTTTTCCCGCCTGATAGACATTAAACGCCCACATTGAGGCTCTGTTTGTCTATAAACGGCTTTGAATCCTCACGTCCTGATCCATTTGCAAACTTAAACCACCTAAATCACGTCACCGTCCTAAAATACTAAATTAACATCCAAGAGTTAGTTCACAAAGTGCTCCCTAACTGCGTCATTTCCCGAGTGCCTGATATGGCGTTTGTCGTAATCCCCTTTAGCGTCGCCCCACGCCTGTTTTCACAACATTACAGCATAATCCATTGATCGCTCATGCTTGCTATGTCACATATTCGCAGCAGCACACTGTTTTAAATTCAGATTAGGGCTGCTAATTGAATGTGAACTAGTCTTGAATAAGATCAGGGGCGGAGAGGACGAGTCCTGCTCTGACAGAGACTCAGATTAGAACAGCAGCGGAGGTGAAGGGATGGATGTAGGTCAGGATGTTCCAAACGCACACACCGCTATTAACCCGTTCAGCGCCGCTCCGCCGGGGGTCAGTTCGTCTCAGACGCTCACAGCCCATGTGATAAACAGATTTCACTTGGATTTCAGATGTAAATGATGCACTTCTGATTTTAAGTACAGGCTGCGCAGAAAAAAATAAAATAATATATTTATATATTCGTTTGTCTAGTGTAAATATTATTAAATATAATATACATATATATAATAATTTAATATAGTAAATATAATAATAAATTAGCCTATTTTATGTAATAATATAGGCTATGATATATAAAATAACATTTCACAAATTTTATTTCAGTAGTTTTAAAGTTTACATTAAATGATGAAATAGTCAATAATAATTATAAGAATATTAAAACAGTATTAAAAAATAAGCCATATCAAAAAAATTATTACAATTATAATAATCAAATTGATGTGTGTTTTGTGATTATTGTTTCTAATTATTAGCTGTCAGGAGCATGAAATCATGAAAATTCAAGAAACATTTAGAAAATAATAATTTTGGATATTATATTTTTTTATTGAACACAAATGTTTGGGGTCAGTAAGATAAAAAAAATTTAAAAAATATAGTACTTTTATTCAGCAAGGATGCATTAAATTGATAAAAGTGACAGCAGCTAAAGACATTAATAATGTTTTTATGTTTTTTTTTTTAAATAAATGCTGTTCTTTTCAGCCTTCTATTCATAATTGAATCCCAATCCTAAATGGTTTCAAGAAAATTATAAAGCAGCACAACTGTTTTCAACATTGATAATAATAGAAATGTTTCTTGAGCAGCAAATCAGCATATTATTATGATTTCTGAAGATCATGTGACACTGAAGACTGGAGTAATGATGCTGAAATTCAGCTTTGATCACAGAAATAAATTACAGTTTAACAGATATTCACATAGAAAAAGCTGTTTTCAATTATAATAATATTTTACTTTTTTTGTATTTTTTATCAAATAAAATGCAGCCTTGGTGAGCAGAAGAGACTTCTTTAAAAAACATTAAAAAGTCTTACCGACCCGAGTTAAGTAAGTTAATGTTATTCATAAGTTTTCTTGTTTTTTTTCCTAAATACTATTTTTGCTGTAATTTGGTGTGATTTTTTTAGATTGACTAGTCCTGCACATTAAGCTAGTAATCCATTCCAAACACGGCTGTAATCTTGCGTCTATTGAACCTGAATGAATTAAACGCTTTCGGTTGCTCTGGCTCAAGCAGTCGACTAATGGAGGCTGTGTTCCCAAACAAACATTCGCCTGTTTGAATCGATTGTCCGCATAGTGCACAAACACTGCAGAGTTCCTCTGATCTATCAATGCATTCACTTTAGACAATCGAGTGATTCCATCAGACTCACGGCACCAAACACACGCAGGTCCTGAAGCGACCCCAACCACGGGCCCCGCGCCAGAAGGACCAGAGCTGTTTGGACAACAGATCTAAACGACAGCCAGCAGAGTTTCCGACCGCATGCTGCTGAACGTCAGGCTTTACACGAAAAAGACATGATGATATCAATTTGGGAGTTTAGGCCACAGTCAGATATATTTAAAACTAAATACTACATGCATCATTTGAAGTGCCATTTTTGTATAATTGAGATGCATTATAGTTTTTATTCATATTTTAAATTATTTTATTTTATTTTAATTCTATTTAAAGTAATTTAGCTCTGTGTGTTTATCATTTCTATTATTTTTGTCTATATTAGTATAATTAATTATTAATTTAGTAAAACTAAATGAAAATGAGAAATATATACGAGGCAATACGTTTTTTTTTTATATGTTAAAGTTTTTTTTCTGATTCTTTATTTGTTTATTATTAGTGCTTTTATCAAATAAATAAAAAACAGATTGTGTTTTAGGACAAATATAAACCATTCAGCTTTGATTTGATACACTTTTCAGGTATTATTTTATTTTCACCTTTTTTTTGTATAATTTCTTAAGTTATTATTTAATCAAACAAGTACAAAATCAGATTTGTAATATATATATATATATATATATATATATATATATATATATATCAGCTATTGTTTTTATTTGTATCTAATTTGTTTGTTTGTTTGC
>CM049835.1:25497580-25505080 GCA_027422435.1 Schizopygopsis pylzovi | reverse complement strand
TTGTACAGGGTATATACTAGGGGTGGGCATAGATTAATTTTTTTAATCTAGATTAATCTAGATTAATTTTGGAATTAATCTAGATTAATCTAGATTAAAATGGCTCATTTGAATTCTGCCGAAGGCATTCAGAATATGTGTGCTACCCAAATAATGACTAAAAGTAAGTCTTTGAGAACGGGTTTCTCAAGCCAGGTGGCACATAGACCAGGGGCGCATCTCCTGTTTCCAAAATGCATCACAAACTGCTTGAGAAAGCTGTTCTACTATGATAATTAGTGATGAAAATAAACTATGTTCAATAAGATGTACTTGTGTTTACTAACTGTTTATTCAGTTAAACATGAATTTTGAACTGTAGGCCTACATAAGAGGTCGTGATGAACTGTTTACAGTTTCCATTGGGAAGCTTCTTAAAAATAAATTTTCCCTGAAGCAAACCCGGCGGCTTCATAGCTGCATCCATGTTAGCACGTCACGTTTGATGTGGTAATTTCACAGTAACGTTAGGCATACACACAGGTTCGAAGCAGAGGGTGACACGGGAGTGAATTCTCAAGTTCACATGAGACCTAAAGCGCATCCTGTTTGCTTAAAAGCGCAACGTTTCGTTGTTATTCTGAGTGCACACAAATAAACGTAGAGTCTTTACAGATTCGAAAGATGTATTAGGCTACTTTTATCTGTATGACCAAAAATGACGGAGATGTAAGAGCAAGTGAACGCACCGGAGCCTGTCCTGCACAAACGCGCTTCCACACAAACACTTCAATAGCGCACATTTCTCTAGGTTAACATCATATTGAGCGGCCATGTAAAGTTGCTACTACATACATCTTTCAGATGAAAAGCCATATTTGAGGTTGATGAATGATAGGTGAGCGTTTGGATGTCCTGCCCGATTGTATTACCACATAGACCAGCACTTCCTCTGTCCGTTACGAGCACTTCCTCTGTCCGTTACGAGCACTTCCTCTGTCCGTTACGAGCACTTCCTCTGTCCGTTACCAGCACTTCGTTATGAGCACTTCCTCTGTCCGTTACGAGCACTTCCTCTGTCCGTTACGAGCACTTCCTCTGTCCGTTACGAGCACTTCCTCTGTCCGTTACGATCACTTCCTCTGTCCATTTGCCCCTTCAAGATGAATCGCTTCATGTATTCACCAATTGTAAGTCGCTTTGGATAAAAGCGTCTGCAAAATGACTAAATGTTAATGTGTGTGTGTGTGTGTGTGTGTGTGTGTGTGTGTGTGTGTGTGTGTGTGTGTGTGTGTTTGTGTGTATTTTGTTTGTTTAGTAGTAGAAGTAAATTGAAGTAATTTGTTATTTTATGCTTGAGGCAGTTTTTACCCACAATTCCAATATCACAGTTTAATCATCTGATTCGGTTCTATGTAAACAGAGGAAACCCTGAGGCTGAATATCACAGCATTCATTCACTGACACAAATGCTACTGTACAGAGTATCATAGAACGCGCTGTGTGTGTGTGTGTGTGTGTGTGTGTGTGTGTGTGTGTGTGTGTGTGTGCGTGTGTGTGCGTGTACGCATGTGTGTATGTTTATGTGGTCTATGAGGACACAAATTTGTACAATGACATGGGTATGACAGGTATTACAAGGAGAAGGGGATTTATGAGGACATTTTCGTTGTACCCATAATTCAAAAGGCTTATAAATCATAAAGAGTGAGTTTTTTTAAGAAAGTAAAAATGCACAAAGTTTCCTGTAAGGGTAGGTTTAGGTGTAGGGCGATAGAAAATATGGTTTGTACAGTATAAAAACCATTACGCCTATGGAGTGTCCCCGTAAATCATAAAAACCAACGTGCGGGTGTGTGTGTGTGTGTGTGTGTGTGTTTGTGTGTGTGTGTGTGTGTGTGTGTGCGTGCGTGCGTGCGTGCGTGCGTGCGTGCGTGTGCGTGCATAAATATTACAGATTAGTTACTTAATTTTACTTTGTTACTGATTCCAGATTTAATGACAAAAATTATTAGTAGTTAAGTAACATAATCCATTACACCACACATTTTTAAGTAATATAATCAGATTACTTTTGATCTGACTCGTTTATCATATTGATTTAAATAAGATTATTTAAGAACTGGGGATAATAAATAAATGTTGAATAATTTATTGCTATTGTTTGAATCAAATGTAATCATGTAATCAATAAAAAAAAATTTGTAGTTAGATTATGAGTATTTTAAATGTAATATAATTGTATTACAAGTAACCTACTTATTTTTTTAATCTGATTACGTAATCCATATTAGATGTAATCAAGGAGGATTCAATGTTTTATTCGTCACATACTCAATTCTACAGAATATAATCAGCAGTGAAATGTAAGTCAGGTCCGCTCAATGGACAGTGCAATTATATGTAACACAAACACAAGAGAATATACATAATATAGGTAAAAAAAAAAAAAATTTGAATAAAAAATAAAGAAGAATAAAATGTGCAATAAAATAAAATGCGCAGGACAGTCTACTGTGGGCTTAATAAATAATAATAATATAAGCAGGGATGTGTGAGAGGAATGTGCAAACAGGTTGTACAGGGTATATACTAGGGGTGGGCATAGATTAATTTTTTTAATCTAGATTAATCTAGATTAATTTTGGAATTAATCTAGATTAATCTAGATTAAAATGGCTCATTTGAATTCTGCCGAAGGCATTCAGAATATGTGTGCTACCCAAATAATGACTAAAAGTAAGTCTTTGAGAACGGGTTTCTCAAGCCAGGTGGCACATAGACCAGGGGCGCATCTCCTGTTTCCAAAATGCATCACAAACTGCTTGAGAAAGCTGTTCTACTATGATAATTAGTGATGAAAATAAACTATGTTCAATAAGATGTACTTGTGTTTACTAACTGTTTATTCAGTTAAACATGAATTTTGAACTGTAGGCCTACATAAGAGGTCGTGATGAACTGTTTACAGTTTCCATTGGGAAGCTTCTTAAAAATAAATTTTCCCTGAAGCAAACCCGGCGGCTTCATAGCTGCATCCATGTTAGCACGTCACGTTTGATGTGGTAATTTCACAGTAACGTTAGGCATACACACAGGTTCGAAGCAGAGGGTGACACGGGAGTGAATTCTCAAGTTCACATGAGACCTAAAGCGCATCCTGTTTGCTTAAAAGCGCAACGTTTCGTTGTTATTCTGAGTGCACACAAATAAACGTAGAGTCTTTACAGATTCGAAAGATGTATTAGGCTACTTTTATCTGTATGACCAAAAATGACGGAGATGTAAGAGCAAGTGAACGCACCGGAGCCTGTCCTGCACAAACGCGCTTCCACACAAACACTTCAATAGCGCACATTTCTCTAGGTTAACATCATATTGAGCGGCCATGTAAAGTTGCTACTACATACATCTTTCAGATGAAAAGCCATATTTGAGGTTGATGAATGATAGGTGAGCGTTTGGATGTCCTGCCCGATTGTATTACCACATAGACCAGCCGTTAACAATCTGTCCATCACGGACTGCGAGCCTCTAGTTCGAAGACTCGTTCTCGCCCCCTACAGTGCAATTCGGCTAGGTATACATCCGCGCTAAAATATCAGGGTGAAAGTCATCATAGCTTGCGTAGTATAGACCCAGCTCCCAACCCAACTTTGAGAATAGATTAACGGCGATATTTTTTTTATCGCCGATAAGAGTCTCGCGTTAACGCAGCACGTTAACGCCGATAACGGCCCACCACTAGTATATACACATAGCAGCAATACGGATGATGGAGAATAGTGAATATCTTACTGATTATTAAATGTAGTCATGATGATGTTATGAGACCGAGTTTGAGTTGAGGGAAGAAGCTCCTCCTCAGTCTCTCAGTTTTTGCTAATCATGTGTTTAAGTGTGAATGGATCGGTAGGAGAAATGAATTGAAGGATGAAGGAACATTTATTTGGTTCCCAGCGACTGAGTAAGTGTCTGTTGTTGGATGGTAGGTCAAACATCGCCGCAGACAAATGGCACTACAACTGTTTTATTGATCAAGATGTTGAATGGAGCCAATTAAGTAGAATAAAAACTCTTGAATATTTTAAGCTGTCACCAGCATCTGTTTTTGCTGAAAATCACTACTAGCTCAGTGAATACTGTATCTGAAGTGCTACTTTACACCACTGAATGAATGGAGAATCATTAGCTTTGGGTTCAATTAAATTAAAGTTTTGCTCTTTCTTTTAGCAAAGTGTATGCTTCAGCTTCAGAAAATATGGGTCAGTCTAAATATTATATATGTGGTGTTTTAGCAACAACTATAGAAGTTGCATACAGTTTAAATAAACAATTAGCTATAAAACAGCTTTTGCTCAGTCAGGTTATTTTAAATTAAGTGTATACAAATATTTATTTTATTATTTTTAATATTACTATCATTACTATTACTAGTAGATTATTACTTAATACTATTATTACTAAAATACTGTTATTATATTTTTTTTGTAATTACATTTTCAGCTATATTCATTTAATATTTAATTATATATACAATTATTTCATTTTTAAATTAAATTTACATTTATGCATTTAGCAGACGCTTTTATCCAAAGCGACTTACAATTGCATTCAGGCTATACATGTTTTGTCAGTATGTGTTCCCTGGGAATTGAACCCACAACCTTTTGCGCTGCTAACACAATGCTCTCCCACTGAGCCACAGGAACACTAAATGAAACAATCCGTCCAGGTAGTCTCTCGGGAGTCGAGGCTTTGTGCAGTCATCTGTGGGTCCTCGTGGGGCGTCGAACCCCAAAAGCAGAAGCACAGAGGCGGTTGTGAAGGGGGCAGGGTTCTCCAGTAGCTGGAGCTCTGTGTCTGTGTTCAAGATGATGATGATGATGATGACGGTCCTCTTCAAATACGGTGGCTGCTTTATTAGTTCCGGCGCGTCAACTGGTTCTGTCAGAGGCAGCAAGCTCCAACTGCTTTGGGTTCATGTCAGCCCAGTTCAGATGTGACTTGAGGTTATCTTTCAATCTTTTATTTGGGCGCCCTTGGTGTCTGGACCCTGCGGCCAGCTCTCCAAAGAACACCTGCTTTGAGCATCCTCTGCACGGGGCCAGACCATCGGAGATGCATTTTCAGAATCATGGATTCAATGCTTGTTGACACAGACATATATCTTATAGTTTTGCTGTGTCTGACTGTTTTCATATAATATATATATATTTTTTTTTTTCATTTTATTCTATTGCTACTAAAATTATTACTGTTGTTATTATTATTATTATTATTATTAGTAGTAGTAGTAGTAGTAATAGTAGTAGTAGTAGTAGTAGTAGTAGTATTGTTTACATAAAAAAACATCAAAAATAATAATTAAATTATACATAACAATATATAGCCTACACATACATATAAAATAATTATAATATTTCAATTTTTATAAAATATTATATACAAAATTACATTTAAAAATGACATCTAAATATGTACATAAAACATTTCAATTAAATTAAACAATATAATAAAAATACAATGCAGTGCATTACCTTGATCAATAATGACAGTAAATACATTTACTTTGACGTCACTTCCTCTCAGCTTCTTCACAGTAAATCTATACCGTCACATTTCAGCTTCAGTCAGATTAGTCAGATCCACGTGTGCATTGGTCAGGTTGTACTCCCTATATCCGTCCGGCATTAACGTTTCGGCCTTTTGTTGCTGTCTGCGGCGGGAATCTGCGGGTGGCTCGCGCCTGTCAGACCTCATACATGTGAGCATGACTGAACCCGCCTTGAACAAGAGATTTGAACCCCTCCCAGTCCCAGCCATTCAGATATGAAACGCTTTCATTAAACTGAGATGCACCGTTTGGATGAAGGCAAACCTTCCGAGTGGATTGGGTTTTCTCGCAGCCCATCATTCTGGCCTCGTGGTTTAAGATAAACTGTTGTTCTTTTAATCAAAGTGATGTGTCTCTCACACATGAGCTGCTGAACCTCGCCGCAGACGCTGTGGAAGCTCCAGCGTTCCCAGCTCCGTCCAGCGTCCCGCAGGGTTAGTGCTGTTGGTTTAACCCCTTCACCCCCGTTACGGGCTCTTCGTTACCCTGATCAGTTCACAAGTCGTCGAGCACATCACGGGGAACTCCGCTTCAGTGGGACACAAATGCATTTTCACTCTTAAATGCATCTAAGAATTGTTAATTTTAGAATTTGTGTCGGAAGTTTCTAGTTCGTTCAGTGAGAACATTCAGAGCCACACAACAAACACTTCTGATTTAGTAGAATGTGATGTTTGATGCCCGTGAACTCGTGCACAGTGAGGATCTGTGATCTATTTGGTCATGCAAAATATTTATTTTTTTATTTTTATTTTTTTATTTATTTATTTATTTATTATTATTTTTTTGTCCATGCACAATTAGTAGCTATAACATCACAATAATAGAGAAGGCTAATGAAATAAATTATAAAGTGTACTATAACTAATTAGTGATGCAATTTTGTAGAATTTGTAGACTTATTTTTGGACTATACTTGATCTTTTAACATCTTCAGTATAACAAATAATACATTTTTGAAAGAATTTTTATTCATAATTTAAAATTAATTTATGATATACTTTATATACTCTCTCTCTCTCTCTCTCTCTCTCTTCTCTCTATATATATATATATCAATGAATATTTGAAGTTTAAATTGAACCCATTTCTGCCATTGTGTGTCCGTGTATTTACTAACTTCACTGATGTAATTGTTAGAAATGTATTTAATATTTAATAGTGTATATTATATGAAAACATATATTGTAAAATGTAGTGTAGTTTATCTGCAAATCTAATGCAAAAAATGAACCATCTTTACTTTAAATAACAAAGTAAAGCACTTTTATTAAGGATTTCTGACAATTTGATTAATAGAAAATACCAGGTAATAATAAAAAAATTTAATAACAAATGATCATATTCATAACTATTTAATAACTTGGAGCATGAATGGTTCTTTTTTGATGATGCAGAGTTGATAAGCATGTATGTTGGAGCACATGGACATTTTTTTACTGAAGTTGGTTCAGTGTCTTCATCGCTGTAATGTTTAGAATTAATTTAATATTTATGGAGAAAATCCACAAGATATTTAATGCTGACCTGAATCAGTGCAAATCTTACAATGTGTTTCTTTACTCAGAAATGCTTCGTTTTAATATTTCTATTTGTATTTATTTATTTCTAAGAAAAAACAAATAAAAGAAAATTCAAGGAAAATCATAAATAGCATGTTAAATTGATATAAAAGCAGATCTTTAACATCAGCAGCGTTGACATAAAAACTGAAGATGTATCATGATAACTAAATATATCCATAATCCATAACAGATTAGTGATGAAAGTTGGATGTTTGAAAATCACAGTTTAGTAAATTATATTTTACTGGTTATTTAAAAAGAATAGAATTTATAAAGAATCATAAATTGAAAACAAGTTGAATATTCCAATTAAATAAATTAAAAGACTAATTACGTCTT
>CM049835.1:25487580-25492580 GCA_027422435.1 Schizopygopsis pylzovi | reverse complement strand
ACACACGTATAAACGGGCTTGTTTGAATCTGAACAGTAAAACTAAAAAACATATGTCGATTGGCAAAGCCTCATTTGGATATAAATCAGAAGATTCGTAAAATGTTTAATAATTCGATGTTTTATTTATTTCATGTCGTGGTAAATGATGAGTTAACATGTTTCTTCTCTTGGTCGGCTGTTATAGGAGCTTTTTAATGCTTCGGGTTAATGTAAAATGAATGGATGAATGGCCTTGTTATTTAAAAAGTCAAACTTAATAAAAAGACAGAAAATAATGGGAGTATCGGTTATCATTGGCAAGATCATTAGAAGATTATTAAATCTTTCAACACATAAATTACTTAAATATATAAACCATTAAAAAGACAGAAAAAGTTGTGGTAGGCGATCAAAGCCTCGTTTGGCTCTGAATCAAGTTTCGTAACGCTTTAATTAAATTAGATTATTCATTATTAATATTTTTGATTATAGGCCACACACTAATTTGCATAGCATGGGCTATATAAAATATAAAGAAGTGTTAGTGGATGACAAAATACGTACGAACCTATATCTCTTAATTAAAATAAATTAATTTGACACGCCAAAATCAGTTTTTTTAACTTGCAATGTGTTTATTTTTGGTCATGCATGATGTAATATTCGAGTCTCTACAGTAAATAAAGTGCATGCATTGATTTAGAAAGTATCAGATCTGTGAATTGAGCATCTTTGTCCGTGAGTCCCTCCCTCTGAACCCCTGTCCGAGCACATTAATGTGTCTTGAGTTTTTCAGACTTCATATTGTCTGTGCCTCACTGAGAGTTTCACTTCTGCTTGATCCGGGACACGTGGAGCTGAAGCTTCAGGAACATCTGGGCAGTAAGTGAAGCATTATTTCTATTAGAAATGGGTCAGAATGACTCAGGTGAACCCATGTAGATGAATGTGTGCGTAAAGGCTCAGTTATATCTCAGCTTTCTTATTTAATTAATTGGGCATGTGAATACAATGCATTAGTTTGTGAATATTGTGGTTTCGTCATTTGTCTGGATTGACTCGACGGCGCTATATAGCCTTTACGCACATTATAACTGGTGGCACTTTAAAGAAATAGTTTAAATAGAACTATATATAGGCTGTGTGTGTGTGTGTGTGTGTGTGTGTGTGTGTGTGTGTGTGTGTGTGTGTGTGTGTGTGTGTGTGTGTGTGTGTGTGTGTGTGTGTGTGTGTGTGTGTGTGCGTGCATATCAGTGAAGCAATAATAATAATAGTTGTATTATTGCATAATATTTTGTACCATGAAAATATCCATGTTTAATATTTTTAGCATGCATAACTTAACTGCATAGCATGCATGTAAATACATTGAGATCAATCTGCATGCGTGAAGCTAAATGCATTAAATCCCTCGAGCTGGCGAGTCTTTGTCCACAAAAATCAGATTTGTGTTGCATGACTAGAAAGGACGCATTTGCCTTCATACAGAAATATTCCAACACTTTATTTCTTTGTTCTGAACTGACGTTCAGTCACATACAAGAAAAAAGACAAACTAGTACAAATCTGCACATTAAACGACTGTGACAACTAAAGGTTCAGAGCTAGAAATCACGTATTGGTTAAAAGGGAAATAAACCGCTCTAGAAATCACATTTCTGATTTGCTCAGAGAGTTGAAATAATGGCTTCAGAATATCATAATAGCAAATGAATGTGCAGGGATGTTATATTTAAAAAAAAATCATTAATGCAATAATCTGTCTTTGGTGTTGAATCACCCCCACGCGTAAAAACTGTATTAAAATACTGTTATGTGTTAAAACAAAACTTCGTGTAGTCACAGAACAGCATTGTACGTGACAGTGTGTACATAAACTCATCCCACACAGAGTTCATTTAAACCAGTGCTTTAATTCAGTAGCTAGTAATCATTACACGACCTCTCTGAACCCACACTAACCGATAGGCAAATTCATACAACATTGCATATAGATGTATATGTTACCATATTTCAGGTTTACACAGCTAATAATAATATTTCATTGTCAGAACGCACACCTGAGACGGTCCGAACGCTCAACCCTGATTTAAGATATTAAGGCGCATTCACAGTTTGAGACATTAAAAAATGAATTAGTTATACTAAACGAATAATATGTGCCACGCATCTATAACGGTATCCCACAGTAACAATGGATACAAAACATTTCGAATAAATACAAAAACATCATTCACAAAGAAATACTATAAATAATACATTTTAAAAAGAAAAAAGAAAGAAAAACAAACACGCACGGTTATTGCCTTTGGCATAACATCACACTACTTCTACAAAATAAACTTAAATAGACACACAAAAAAAATCAAAATCCAGACGTACAGTCCTCACACAAAAGGACAGCTTGCACATTTCGTGCCGAGGTTTTCTAGGAAAGTTTGGATGTTCCCACTGGAGAGCGCGCGCAACGCTCAGCTTAGGAACGAGTTGGGCGCGACGCGTTTGTGTTGAGACAGAAGTCCGCTAGAAAGAGGTGCTGTGAAGGACGGTAAGCTAGTTCTTAAGGAATCCGACAGCAGCGGAGACGGAGAGCTGGAGATGCCGTATCCCGGCGCGCTCGGGAGCGGCTGCGGCTGCTGCGCACCCGGTACGAAGTATCCATTGGGCGGAGACATACCGTACCCGTTGATACTCCCGCTAGAGGCTCCCAGAATGGTGCGAGACATGTCCCCGTTCCCGAGCGGCTCCACGCCGGAGAGTAACGATCCGTAAGCGTGTCCCTGGTTTAGAAATCCGTGCGTGGAGCCATTATAGTGCGAATGGTGGATGGGTAAAAACGGAGACAGCTGCCAATAAAGCGGGTTGCTCGGGCGTTCACCGAGTCCGAGTCCGAGGGGTGCAAAGCGGAGGCCCCTTTTCATCACCAACTTGCCCCGCGAGGTCGCCGAGCGCCGGCGGAGCTTGCCGGTGGTCCCGCCGATGAACACATCATCGCTGGATGGATCCAACATCCAGTAGTTCCCTTTCCCAGGATCGTCATAATGCCGCGGGACCTTCACGAAGCACTTATTGAGGCTCAGATTGTGCCGGATGGAGTTCTGCCAGCCCTGCTTGTGCTCCCGGTAATACGGGAAGTTCTTCATGATGAACTCGTAGATGCCGTTGAGCGTGAGCCGCTTCTCGGGACTCTGTCTGATGGCCATCATGATGAGCGCGTTGTAGCTAAACGGAGGTTTGTCGAATTTCTTTCCCTTTTTAGGCGACTGTTCCTCCGCGTCTCGCTGCGCGGAGTCCATCTCGGACGCTTCCGTGGGTTTGTCCAAGTCCGGTGCCGCCGGGCTGCCGCTGCGCTTCGCGCCCTCATCGTCAAACTTCGATGGGAGTAACAGGCTCTTGATGCTGAACGATGTCGACTTCTGCACCATGATCGGCTCACTCTTATCTCCCATACCGGGCGATAGACAAACAAAAGCTGTGGTTGAATACGCAGGAGGTCAGGCGCCCAACGGCGGGGACGCTGCATGCATGACAGGACTTTCAAGACGGAGAACGCGACGCAACGCGAGAGATTGGTGATTAACCAGGGCTCGGTCTTACCAACTACCTCATCTCAGGGAAGGGAGGAGGAGCTCTTCTCTCTTGCTGGAAGCTGGACAATACAGTCTCGGCTCACTCCATCATAATGCGCGGAGAGCCCCGTGCGCGCTGGAGTCTGGAGAGTCTCCTGTGCGTCACCGATCACGTATCCTGAATAGGAGGGACGAATAATTATGCACACATTACCTAAAACGCACTGAAATAATGTTGAAATGATCCAGAACTAAAGCATTCGTGATTTTGAATCAAAGTGTCACTTTCGAAGTGTCTTAATAATACTTAGAGGAGATTCGGATTAATTGTGTTATATAGTAGGGCCCTAAAGCGTGCATAATATTCGGTCTGATCCAATACAGTGTAGTGCATTACAACCTGTGCAGATCTATTGATTAGTAGGCTTTACAAGAATAATAATGCAGTGCGTAAATGGCCGAGCCAAGGGCGCCTCTAGTGTCAGCGCGGGTCACAAATCACTGAGATCCCGTTAGAGGAATGCAGAAGTTACGAGGACACGTTGAAGGTCTAATTTAGGTCGTTTGTAGTCATTGAAAATACACAAAGCAGTGTGATTCCAGTCATCTCAAGCAGCATGTCTGCGCGCTGGCCATCATAACAGTCTAGTCGCACTGCTGTTCACTTGTGTTCTTATCGATCAGTTACAAAGACATTTTGCTCAAGTTCCATCAGAATAATATGAATTACGCGTCTAATCTATAATAGCTTTTATTTTTAAATTACGCATTTTGAATTCTGAAATAAAATATTTTTTTCCCCCAGTTCACGCTTTGATAACACGAATATTATTATTTGGGAGTGAACGAATATCTTTGTTAAATATCATAAATATCTTTGTTAAATATCATAAATATCTTTGTTAAATATCATAAATATATTTTTTAAATATCATAAACATCTTTGTTAAATATCATAAATATCTTTGTTAAATATCATAAATATCTTTGTTAAATATCATAAATATCTTTGTTAAATATCATAAATATCTTTGTTAAATATCATAAATATCTTTGTTAAATATCATAAATATCTTTGTTAAATATCATAAATATCTTTGTTAAATATCATACATATCTTTGTTAAATATCATAAATATCTTTGTTAAATATCATACATATCTTTGTTAAATATCATAAATATATTTTTTAAATATCATAAACATCTTTGTTAAATATCATAAATATCTTTGTTAAATATCATAAATATCTTTGTTAAATATCATAAATATCTTTGTTAAATATCATAAATATCTTTGTTAAATATCATACATATCTTTGTTAAATATCATACATATCTTTGTTAAATATCATAAATATATTTTTTAAATATCATAAACATCTTTGTTAAATATCATAAATATCTTTGTTAAATATCATAAATATCTTTGTTAAATATCATAAATATCTT
>CM049835.1:25422580-25477580 GCA_027422435.1 Schizopygopsis pylzovi | reverse complement strand
TGTGTGTAGTGTGCATAAGTGTGTAAGTGTAAAATGTACGTATGTGTGAGTGTTTGTGTGGAGAGAAGAGAGAGTGTGTGTGTGTGTGTGTGTGTGTGTGTGTGTGTGTGTGTGTGTGTGTGTGTGTGTGGAGAGTCGAAAAATGGTGTGTGTGTGTGTGTGTGTGTGTGTGTGTGTGTGTGTGTGGAGGAGTGTGTGTGTGGTGTGTGTGTGTGTGTGTGTGTGTGTGTGTGTGAGAGAGAGAGAGTGTGTGTGTGTGTGTGTGTGTGTGTGTGTGTGTGTGTTGTGGGCATGTTTATGTGGTTTATGAGGACACAAATTTGTATAAGACATGTAGACATAGGTATTACAAGGAGAAGGTGATTTATGAGGACTTTTCAGTGTCCCCATAATTTAAAATGCTTATATCATACAGAGTGAGTTTTTTTGAGGGAATAGAAATGCACCGTCCCTTGGGGCTAAGTTTAGGTGTAGGGTAGGTGTAGGGCAATAGCACATACAGCTTGTACAGTATAAAAACCATTACGCCTATGGAAAGTCCCCGTAAACCATAAAAACCAACATGAGCAGAGCATTAATTCAGAGTATGGATCACCCAAGCTGATGCTAGACTTCTGGGGGCCCTACGCAAAACTGTGTCGATGGGAGGGAGTCGAGTGGTTATGAATGAAACACATTTGGCCGTGTTTCACTCTGTCTCTGTCTGGAAAGCGCTCGAGTGTCTCTTCCGCGGCTCGCTATGCTTTCAACTCATTGTTTTGGTCTCGAGCAAGAGACTTTACCACATTCACATTACACGATTTGACTGATTTTCACGTAAGAAAGGGCAACGACAGCACCGCATTACAATAAATCATCATTCATGTTGGCCAAATTCAAAACAAAACTAAAATGAAATCATCTTTGAGAGCAAGGGCCCCTGGTGTTTCGGGGCCCTACACAGCTCGTGTATTCTGCGGCTCTGCGGCCCAGACAGAGTATGAGTGACGTATATCACTTTCACTTTCACTTTTAATTGTTTACTCATAAGGTTATTAATCACAATTATTGCATTGATAAGCAAAAATAAGCTTATAAAAAACAAGATCCAGTATCAGAAAACTCTCATTTTGTCCTCCAGAGGGCGCATGTTAGCTTCTCAGGGATGTTTTTGTCTTTTTTATCTTTTACATTTCATACTTTTAATGATTGGAGCCTAACATATAAATAGAAACCCAGTCCAACCAACCTCTTTATAACAACGTGTTAAAAACTCATCATTCTGTAACCACAGCGTCTGTGATTTGTCCGTCGTGTCAAGCGTTGAGAAAAGTAACAGTGATCACGTGACATCAGTCTGGCGTTGAGTCTCGTTGCCTTGAGCGTCGCGTCGTGTTTATTTATGATTATCTGTCATTTAAACGTCTCCTGGACGTCTCTTTTGGTCCTAATCCTTGTGATATTGTTTGCCATGTCTTCAGACGCCGGTGATAAATATGTTTCTGTAGATTTTGAGGTGTTCGGGAATGTTCAGGGTGTGTATTTGAAACGTGGGGACATTTCTTCAACGCCACGCCTCCAAAAATAGACGCGCATTTATTTATATTAAAGCTTTTAGACCATTGTGCATTCATATGTATTGATATAGTATGCCAATTATTCTTTGTTACAAAGTGTTTAGTGTAGAAAAGTAGACCAATTGAACAGTTGCTCTTACTCACAAACGTTTGTCTTTTTTCAGGTGTTTGCTTCAGAATGGTGAGAAATCTGTGGATAATATAAATTAAGTTTGTTTTGCGGTGCTTTTTACTTCCATAACTAAAAAAGGAGAGTGGAAACTACTAACTCTAGCAAAAATACCATGGTATTATTATATTTTAGACATGTTATTATGGCAAAGCTATATGTTTTCTACACTATATCTGCTGTAAAAGGAGTGAATCCTGTACAAATACCAGATCTTTTAGATGTAAGTTTAGCCTAAGTAGCTGAAATCAGTTTGATATCTGAGTACATGTTTTTTTAGTAGATGTTTGCATTGTAAAAGTGCCGGGTTGAGAATGCATCCTTTGAATGCAATGCAAGTTGCTTCTGTAAATGCATGCATGTAAATGTAACCTCAAACCCCTGATAAGTCATGCATGCATGCATCTCTCTGAATCTCATTTGTCATCTGTTTGACCGCAGTACACAGAGGCAGAGGCGAAGAAACTCGGCGTGACCGGCTGGGTGAAGAACACTAGACAGGGCACTGTGGTGGGACAGGTGCAGGGACACCCTGAAAAAGTGAAAGAAATGTGAGTGTGCATCTGGGTATCACTTTTTAAATCACTTTCTTTATTAGGATATCCAAATGTGTGCATACTGCTCTGTTATGTAAAATGTGTACTGTATTTATTGCATGTAAAACCTCAATGAAATGCATGGATTATGTTTCATTAACTAAAATTGTTGAAACAATTCTGTATATAATATATAAAGATAACTAAAATCTAAAAAATAAATAAATGTAATTCAATAAACATATTCAATAAATGTATAATAAAATATACAAAATAGAAATATTAGATGAAAACTAAAATGAGAAATTTTACTTTGGAAAATAACTGACATAAGTTTAAGTTGAAGCACTAAAATTATATAAATATATATATAAAATAAAATAAAAATATTTCATTCCTTTCCATTGACATAAATAAAAAGTAGTAAATAGTAAATAAATATAAGCTAACATAATAAATACAAAAATAAATAACAAATATTAGGGAAAATGATTCAATATAAATATTAGATGAAAACTAATTAAAATGAGAAATGTTGTTTTGGAAACTAACTGGTAGCTTACACGTTTAAGCTGAAGTACTAAAATTACTACCTGGAAATAAATCAAGAATAAAACTGAACTAAAACTAAATAGCAAATATTATATTTTAATTATAATATTAACTATTAATTGGGAAACATAAATACTTTATGACAAAAGCCTCCCGAAGAAGTTAATGAAATGTGAGTAGGCAACTGTTTCAATGAGCTTTTTATGATGTATAGGTTTATTTCCATAGCAGCTGATCCACTAGACCTGTCACGTGTGCAGCGTCTCTCGTAACCAGCAGATGGCATCAGTGCTTCAGTGCTGGTGTCGTGGAACAGTCTAGAAAGACTGATCACGAGCGTGAACATGGAAACTCACACGTCCCTATGAGAGCATTGTGCTGGAGCCTGTAATCATATAACAACAGGAGCTCCAGCCGAGCAGAGACAAGCTCTGGTTGTGTAGCTAGAGAGGGTGTGTGTGTGTGTGTGTGTGTGTGTGTGCGTGCGTGCGTGCGTGTGTGTGTGTGTGTGTGTGTGCGTGCGTGTGTGTGTGTGTGTGTGTGTGGTTGTGTTGCGTGTGTGTGTGTTGTGTTGTGATGTGTTGTGTTGTGTTGTGTTGTGTTGTGTTTTGTGAGTGTGTGTGTGTGTGTGTGTGTGT
This sequence comes from Schizopygopsis pylzovi, assembly GCA_027422435.1. NCBI lineage: Eukaryota > Metazoa > Chordata > Actinopteri > Cypriniformes > Cyprinidae > Schizopygopsis > Schizopygopsis pylzovi. Next base: position 25,474,129 of record CM049835.1, on the reverse strand, counting down.
GTGTGTGTGTGTGTGTGTGTGTGTGTGTGTTGTGTATGTGTATGTGTGCGTGCATGCGTGTTTTGGTGACATATGAGGACACAGACTGGTATAATGACATGGGCATGATAAGTATTACAAGGAGAAGGTGACTTATGAGGACATTTCCCCATGTCCCCTAATTTCAAAAGGCTTATAAATCACACAGAGTGAGTTTTTTTTTGTAAATATGCACAAGGTTTCCTGTAAGGGGTAGGGTTAGGTGTAGGGTAGGTGTAGGGCGATAGAAAATACAGTTTGTACAGTATAAAAAACATTACGCCTTTGGAATGCCCCCACAATTCACAAAAACAGTTGTGTGTGTGTGTGTGTGCGTGTCTGCAGTCCCGTGGGTGGGGCGGGTCGAGGAGCGATGATGTCATGATGTCAGTCGGGCGGGGTGGCGCTCAGGGGCGAGGGCCTTATGACATCACAGTCTCAAATGTGAACCAGACATTCATTTGTGTGAGAGCTTATGTACTGTATTTCTGCAGCATGAATACTGTGTGCCGTATGCAGATCTTTAGTATGCATAACACATACAAATGTTGCATACTACTTTATTATTTAGACTGTGCATAACAATATACTGTCGTTAACAAAAACTAAAAAGGTCAAAAATGTTTTTGTTTACTGAAAGCTGGAATAAAGTATATTACAAAAACTTGGCACCTAACTGAAATAAGTTTAACTGGAAACAAATGAAAACTAAAACTGAAATAAAAATAAATAAAATAAAAAAGTAATAATGCAATATTCATATTTTATATTTTTTACTTAAACTAATGTATTACTATCTTAAATATTTACATTTATTTTATTAATATTATCTTTTAACTTTTTATTTTCATTTTAAATTTAAATTGAATTTAATGAAATGAAAACTGAAGTCGAAGAACTAAAATGTATGACTGGAAATAAATAAAATCTAAACTGAACTAAAATTATGAACTGATTTAAAAATAAATTAAAACCAAATATTAAAATAAGTAATAAAAATAATATACATTTTTAAAATAAAATTACAACAAAAGTATATTAATGTTTAAATATATAATGAAAGCCATTATTGATCAAACAAATTACAAATAAACATAAAAACAATTACAAAAATAATAAAATATAATACAAATATTAGATGAAAAACTTAAAACATTACTTAAAATGTTGTTAAACTTAAAATAAGTTTGTTAAATAATTACTAACTGGAAGAACTGGAAGAAATCTAAAAATGAAAATAAAATATAAATGAAAACTAATATTAGAATAACTAATATTAAAATAAATGTTAATTAATTGAAAACTAACTAATATTAAAATATATTTAAATGAATTACATTTCAAGATATAAAAAATGATATGTGCACATGTGAAACTTGCCACAAACTAACCTTTTGATAAAAAAAAATCCATAATTATATAGATTATTAGATCCTAATTAGATTGATGTCTTTAAGTCAGTATCTAATGACATTATAAAACGATTTACTTTTGTAATGTGCCGTATTTTAAAAAGAATGCTCAATGAGAAAAACACTGGAAAGAACTTTATTTTATTGCATTGCATTTTTAATTTGTAATAACAAAAGGACTGCATGTGACAACTAGCCCCGGTCTCGTTTATCAGGTCAGTTTTTCATGTGAAGGTTATTATCTGTGGCTGCTGTCCTGGAAGACATTTTTAGCTGTGATTCTCTGGTGAAATCGTGTCCTATTTACTTACAGCGCAGAAACTCATGTAGCTGTACACGTACGCGATTGCCTGGATACTGTGACGAAGAGCTTTTCCTCCTCTTCCTCATTCCAGCTGCTGGACACGAGATGCGAGTGAACACAAATGTGTTTGCTCATTAAATATTTAAACAGCGGATGGCAGGCCTCCAGGCTCCGCCCCTTTACTCGTTTCTCTTTCCTTCATTCCTGTCCATTGACAGTGTAACTGTTGGCTCTCTGCAGTTGTGTGTTAGTCGTGGGCTTGGTTTGGTGAATCTCTAGTGTTGCGGGTGATGTTGATGGGACTGTAGATCCCAGAGGAGCGTCCCCAGATGGCCTCCACCCTCCCAAACACTCCACCCGTTCTTGAATTACAGCTGGATGACTCTGAGGTCTAGAAATACTGCCGGAGAGCCTTTCAGCTCCTTCCAGCTCATCACACTCAATTAGAGGTCTGCTACCCGGGTTTCGGGTTAATGTTTAATGGATAGCTTCGGGCTCGGTTCGGGTTCGGGTTCGGGTTCGGGTTTGGGTTTGTAGCTAAACCAAAATTATATGCAGAGGCTTCGCTGCTTTCATAGACGCACGCACACACATATCAGAGATCGCGCACAAACAGCACGGAAACTTTTATTAGTAAAATAGCTTCGACAGGCTACTGACTCGCAAGTCACAACATTATATTTATCTGCAATGAGGCGGCAAAATCGCTGTTTTTGAAGTAACTAAGCCTCATTGCTTGTAGAGAGAGACGCGCAGACGCAGGTTCACACGCACGCGCAACATTCATCCCTCTCTCTCTCTCTGTCTCGGTGTCTCTCTCTCTCAAATAAATGATTAATTCATTCAAATAAATACATCCAAGATCTTATGTCTGATTTAAAGTAGACAGAATGCTAACGAGCCTTAACTGACCAAAAAATTACCATAATTTGCACGGTCATCATCTTCTTGTCCATACAAAATTCATAAACTCGGCAGAATGTATGCGACCGCTGCACCTGATGTTCACAAACTTTCATAACTGGTAAATGTTTGTGAAATGGCAGAGCCTTGATTAATCTGTTTCTTTGCATGCAATCGTGAAATGCAACCTTTTTCCTTTTTTTTTTAGTTGGCTATTCGTTGTTTCGGGTCGGGTTCGGGCTCTAAATTTAACTGTGCCACTCGGGTCGGGTCGGGTCGGGTCAGACGATCTCGGGTACGGGCCGGGTTCGGGCTTCAGTTTTGAGCCCGTGCAGACCTCTACACTCAATCACTTTATCTGCTGTTTTACAGAAGTCTCGTCTGATGTGGCATTATTCATTCATTTTAGAGCATTTTGCAACAGTGTTTTTATCATTATTGTGGATTGCTGGCATCACTGTGACTATTGCTCATATTTAGGGTTCAGTTCATTTATCGGGGAGCATTTGACGAAACCCCAATATAATATAATATAATATAATAATTAAAAAGTCAATATTTAAGTATTTTTAAATGATTTAGTAATTACAAATTATTAACCATTAAATTAATTATATTAACTATTAAATATGGAAAAATATACACACACATGTATTTTTTTATTCTTTGACATTTCTTACATAATAACAGTTTTTATAACATAATATAATGTAATATAATACAACGTTATATAAAATTATGTTATATAAATATATTTTATTTTTATATTCATTGATATTTTAACACAATGGCAGTCACAGGTTATTATAATATACTGTAATATAATATAATATAATATAAATGTATTAGATTTTTATTTTTGATTCATTGCTATTCTAACTCGATGGCAGTCATATGTTATTATAATATACTGTAATATAATATTATAGAATATAAATGTATTAGATTTGTATTTTTAATCATTGATTTTATAACACAATGGCAGTCATATGTTATTATAATATACTGTAATATAATATAATATAAATCATTTTTAAATTATTGATTTAATAACACAATGGCAGTCATATGTTATTATAATATACTGTAATATAATATAATATAAATCATTTTTAAATTATTGATTTAATAACACAATGGCAGTCACATGTTATTATAATATACTGTAATATAATATAATATAAATCATTTTTTAATTATTGATTTAATAACACAATGGCAGTCACAGGTTATTATAATATACTGTAATATAATATAATATAATATAAATGTATTAGATTTTTATTTTTGATTCATTGCTATTCTAACTCGATGGCAGTCATATGTTATTATAATATACTGTAATATAATATTATAGAATATAAATGTATTAGATTTGTATTTTTAATCATTGATTTTATAACACAATGGCAGTCATATGTTATTATAATATACTGTAATATAATATAATATAAATCATTTTTAAATTATTGATTTAATAACACAATGGCAGTCATATGTTATTATAATATACTGTAATATAATATAATATAAATCATTTTTAAATTATTGATTTAATAACACAATGGCAGTCACATGTTATTATAATATACTGTAATATAATATAATATAAATCATTTTTTAATTATTGATTTAATAACACAATGGCAGTCACATGTTATTATAATATACTGTAATATAATATAATATAAATCATTTTTTAATTATTGATTTTATAACACAATGGCAGTCACATGTTATTATAATATACTGTAATATAATATAAATAATTTTTTAATTATTGATTTAATAACACAATGGCAGTCACATGTTATTATAATATACTGTAATATAATATAATATAAATAATTTTTTAATTATTGATTTAATAACACAATGGCAGTCACATGTTATTATAATATACTGTAATATAATATAATATAAATAATTTTTTAATTATTGATTTAATAACACAATGGCAGTCACATGTTATTATAATATACTGTAATATAATATAATATAAATCATTTTTTAATTATTGATTTTATAACACAATGGCAGTCACATGTTATTATAATATACTGTAATATAATATAAATAATTTTTTAATTATTGATTTAATAACACAATGGCAGTCACATGTTATTATAATATACTGTAATATAATATAATATAAATCATTTTTTAATTATTGATTTTATAACACAATGGCAGTCACATGTTATTATAATATACTGTAATATAATATAATAAAATATAATATAAATTTATTAGATTTTTATTTTTAATCATTGCTATTCTAACTCAATGGCAGTCACATGTTATTATAATATACTGTAATATAATATAAATGTATTAGATTTGTATTTGTAATCATTGCTATTCTAACTCGATGGCAGTCACATGTTATTATAATATACTGTAATAGAATAGAAATGTATTAGATTTGTATTTGTAATCATTGCTATTCTAACTCAATGGCAGTCACATGTTGTAAATGTTGCTGGGGTTTGATATCAAACTCTCTCGGTGTTTCTAGAGCGAGTGAGATAGTTAGATGGAGGTTGATGTAAATAATAATCCATATGAGGAAGTTCCTTCCAATCACAGCGTGTCAATGTTATCTGACTTCCTCACCAGGGGTCGATGGGAAACTCCTTTCCTTCACAACACAATGAACACTACAAAGTGTTCAAGTGTTTATATATTGTGAATACAGCTGTGCGCTGTTATTTCAGAGAGAGTCAGAGTATTCAGAGCACTGTCATCTGTGTTTAATGCAGTCTATATGAAACACAGAAGAGGCCAAGAAAGTATATTAGTCACTGCCTTGTGACCCTCATAAACCAAGAAAATAACCAAACCATCTAACTGAATATAAATATGCCAGTAAAACATATCATTTTTTACTTTAATATTATATGAGCTGTTATTTTATGAGGTTTACAAAAAACGTTGGTCCTGAATGCAGTTTAAACTCCTGAATTGTGTGATTTTCATTATTATGTTCTAAAATTTAAATACAAATGTTGTAATATTTATAACATAAAAAATATACAGTATATATATTTACACATATATATTAAATTAATTATATACATTTTTACAAACAAATTCTGAGCGACAATTTTCAAAGGCATTTTACAAGCAATTTACGAGTGAAGTATTTTTTAAAAGCCATTTTTTACAAAACATTTTTGAGTGAAGTATTTTTTATAAGCCTTATTTCAAGAAATTTAGAGTAAGATGTTTGTTTAAAGCCGTTTTTAACATAGAAATGTACGAGTGAAGTATTTTTTAACAAGCCATTATAACTTAAAATTTAAATGAAGTATTTAACCATTTTTACTATAAATTTACTGAGCTGAGTATTTTTATAAAGGCATTTTACTAAAATTTATGAGTTGAAGTATTTTTTAAAGCCATTTTGACTAGAAATTTATCGAGTGAAGTATTTTTTAAAAGCCATTTTTTACAAAACATTTTTGAGTGAAGTATTTTTTAAAAGCCATTTTTACAAGAAATTTACGAGTGAAGTGTTTTTTAAAAGCCGTTTTTTACTAGAAATGTACGAGTGAAGTATTTTTTAAAAGCCATTTTAACTAGAAATTTAGAAGTGAAGTATTTTTTTAAGCCATTTTTACTATAAATTTACGAGTTGAGTAATTTTTTAAAGGCATTTTTACTATAAATTTACGAGTTGAGTATTTTTTAAAGCCATTTTTACTAGAAATTTACAAGCTAAGTATTTTTTAAAGCCATTTTTACTAGAAATTTACGAGTTAGAGTATTTTTTTAAAGCCATTTTTACTAGAAATTTACGAGTTGAGTATTTTTTTAAAGCCATTTTTACTAGAAATTTACGAGTTGAGTATTTTTTTAAAGCAATTTTTACTAGAAATTTACGAGTTGAGTATTTTTTAAAGCCATTTTTACCAGAAATTTACGAGCTAAGTATTTTTTTAAAGCCATTTTTACTAGAAATTTACGAGCAAAGTATTTTTTTAAAGCCATTTTTACTAGAAATTTACGAGTGAAGTATTTTTTTAAGCCATTTTTACTAGAAATTTACAAGCTAAGTATTTTTTTAAGCCATTTTTACTAGAAATGTACGAGTGAAGTATTTTTTAAAAGCTATTTTTACTAGAAATGTACGAGTGAAGTATTTTTTAAAAGCCATTTTTACTAGAAATTTACGAGTGAAGTATTTTTTAAAAGCCATTTTTACTAGAAATGTATGAATTAAAATCTTTTCAAAGCCATTTTACTAGAAATCTATGAGTAAAATATAAAAAAAGCAATTTTTACTAGAAATGTATGAGTCAAAATGGCTTCAAAGTCATTTTTACTAGTAATTTATGAGTAAAATATTTTTTCAAAGCCATTTTTATTGTAATTTCTAAATGAAAATAGTTTCAAAGCCTTTTTAAAAGGAATTTGTTACTAAAAATAGTTTCCAAGGCATTAGAAGTTATATGTTAGTCTCTCTAACATATAGTTTTAGGATTTGTGTATAGTAGTATAGGATTTGTGCTTTTAAGACAGTAACGTGACGGCATTTCCTCAGTATTGAGTGAACCGCACCCTGACGAAACTCGAGGCGTTCACATCCAAAACAAACCTCTTGAGTTTGTCGTAATGGCTGATAACCCCAGAGTAACCCGGATCCGTCTGTAATCCGTCATTCCAGCGCTCAAAACACAGTCTGTGCCGGTTTCTTTACCACGGGCCGTTCCTGCGCTGTTGCTGTAGAGATTGTGTCTGTTCTCTTAGACACGGGCTCCTCCTCTTCCTGGCAGACCCATTATGAGCTGAATATTGGGCAGCCATGCAGATGGTCTGAGTGCTCTCTCTCTCTCTCTCTCTCTCTCTCTCTCTCTTATCCAATATGAGATCAGCCCCTGCTGCGGCCCACAGGGAGAATAATGCATTTACAGCCTCTGAGGAAAACTGTGTGAGAGATCCTGTCCGGCTTCAGTCAGTGTGTGTGTGTGTGTGTGTGTGTGTGTGTGTGTGTGTGTGTGTGTGTGTGTCTGTGTCTGTGTCTGTGAGTGTGTGTGAGTGTGTGTGTGTGGTGTGTGTGTGTGTGTGTGTAGTGTGTGTGTGTGTGTGTGTGTGTTTGTGTGCCGCGCCCTTGTTTTTGAGAAAGAGAAAGCAAATGAAGGTTGTTTGTCCTCCTGATGGAGTTTCTTTTGCTGTTTCATATGCTGTTCTTTCTTTTTTGGAAGACAGAGAAGTTTTTATTAAAAGTGAATGGAGATCCAAAATTGATATAAAAGTATCATACATTTTTTTATTCAAATTTTTAAATGCTTGCGTTCTTCCTTTCCTGAAACTATTGAACACCTTTTCACCTCTACATTTAGGATGGATGTTTTTAAAAGGCTTCTGGTGAAAAAAAATCATCCTTTAGTTTTAGAAGATCTCATGCTTTTTAAGACTAATTTAAACGTCCATGTTTCTGACCTTGTGAACATGGTCATTTTGGTGGTTGAATATCATAATCACACATGTAAATGGAAGAAATGTAAAAAAGTTTTAAATACAAAAAAAGAAACATTAGAAAGACAGAAACCAATAAATAGACTAATTTTATACTGTTTAATACTGTCTTGATTTGTATCTTTGTTAAAGTGAGACAAATCTTGTTTTTTTATTATTAAATGTTTTTATTTTTTTTTTTAAGCTTTATTCATAAGTTTTTTTTAAGTTTTATTTATTAAGTTGGTATGCTAAAACTAAAACAAACTTAAAAAAATATATAGTTTCTAAAAATGTTTTATAGTGTTATACAAAATAATATAGTTTCCAATGCAACATTTCTCATTTTCATTTAGTTTGTTAATGTACTGATGATTAAAAATACACACAACAAAACTACTACAATTTTGACTGAAATTAAAATGGAAAATAAAACTAATTCAACAAATGAAACAAAAACAATAATATCTCAATGGTACTGTAACAACACTGTTCCCTGTCTTGCATTGTAAATGTGCAACATGTGTAAGAAAACAAAAGTGTCATTTTTGTCCATTTGGCATTATATTTGATATTGCTGAGCGTGTTTTGTCTGTCTGTGTGTGATCTTCAGGAAGTACTGGCTCAGTAAAGTGGGCAGTCCCAGCTCTCGGATCGACCGGACTCAGTTCACCAACGAGAAAACAATCACTAAACTGGAGATCCATGGGTTTGGCACTCGCTACTGAAACACAAACACAGATACTGCATAGATAGTTTACAAGAACACTAAACCGCTACCCCATAATTATCATTTCTTATCTATATTTATTAGCATAGGGTTGTAAATATGAATCATTTGTTTGATGCAATGTAACTTTCTCAAAGCAAAGAGTTCAATATGATTTTATCTGATTCATCAATTTAAACTCAACATTAAAGATAATAAAATATAAAACACTGTATTGGATGTGTATCTTAGATTTGTTTATGTTTTTGAAAGAAGTCTCTTCTGCTCACCGAGGCTGACTACAAATACAGTAAAATTTGTAGTATTGTGAAATATTTGTACAATTTAAAATAAGTTTTTTCTGTGTGAATATATAAATGTAATGTATTTCTGTGATCAAAACTGTATTTTCAGCATCATTACTCCAGTCGTCAGTGTCACATGATCTTCAGAAATCATTCTAATATTCTGATTTTCTATGATTATCAAAAAGAAATGAATACTTTTATTCATCAAGCACACATTAGGTTCTGAGTGTATCAAATATAAAGTGACAATGTTACAAAAGATTTCTGTTTCAAATAAATGCTGTTCTTTTGCACCTCCTGTTCATCAAAGAATTCTGAAAAATTAAATGTATCACGGTTGCCACAAAAATATTAGGTGTTTTCAACACTGATAAAAATCAGAAATGTTTATTGAGCAGTAAATCAGTATATTATAATGATTTCTGAAGACCATGTGACATTGAAGACTAGAGTAATGATGCTAAAAATTCAGCTGCGCATCATATTTTAACACATGTTTACATAGAAAACAGTTATTCTGATTCGTAAAAATATTTCAAAATTTTTACTGTATTTTGGATCAAATAAATGCAGCCTTCTATATATATATATCCACAACAGCTATTTGTAAAAAATGCATATTTTGATGTAAAGTTTGATCAAACTAATAAACCACTATTAAAACACTGAGCCCGTTGTTTTATTGCAAATGATACATTTTAACTGGTAATTCAATGAGTATGACTGTAGTATGAATATTAGCGCCCTCTGAATCTACAGCATGATCCTCTTTCAGGAGATGTTCACTTGACGCATAATCGACCAATCAGGGCCTCATCACAGTTCTGTTTCCATGGAAATCCTGGCCGTCCTCACAGAGCTCTGTTAAGGTGGCGTCTGTATCAGACATCAGTGCGTTTCGCTTTTGTGCAACATCAGCGTCCGCGTCCATTAAAACTGCATTTGGAATTATTGTTTAATAATAAGGTCTTTTGAAACGAGCTCAAATCTCTCAGATTGTCCGTGTTGACCCAGAGACACACATACAGCATCCCCCGGGTGTCCTTTTTCTCCCAGCATGCATCACTTCAGCAAATCTGCATGTGCTCTGGTTCGGGAGGCTGGAATCCTCTTAGCTGACAGTTGCAAGATTAGATCAGAAGCTTATCGAGGGTTAGTGTGTCTCTGAATACTGAATAGATGGACTGAACTGGGAACAGTTTGCTGTGAGCACGTCTGAGTCTTTGATATTTAAAGAGAGCAGGAGAAGTTGATCTGGAAGCAGTATGTAATCACTGTATCTATTAGATAAAGAGCCCAGATCCGGGCCTCTGATGGAATGTGACGGTCTCTTTGTTTGGGATCCTTCTCTGTTTCCCACAACCTAAATGAGACGGCAGAAACACTTTCACACGGACTAGACTTTGGAAACTTAAAAGAATAGTTCAGCTGAACATGAAAATTTGCTGACATTTTGTGACCCTCTCTGTGAAATCCAGGCTAAAGTCTCAAAATCTAATTATGAGATAACGAGCATCAAAGTTTGATTTCAACCATTAATTTCACTATAATTTCAATCTTTGACATGACCTTACTCAGTCAATATTAAAGATATAAAAAGTTACATTTTCACAGAATATTCGTTACCTTATAAAGAATTATTTGTTTTAGAAAACAGCAAATCACAAAAAATTACGTTAGCTGGGTTTTCACAGAGAGGGTCACATTTACTCACCCTCAGGCCATCCAAGATGAAGATGAGTTAGTTTCTTGATCAGATTTAATAGTTTTGTTTTTTATATTTATCATGATTTTCCTATCAAAATGCTTGATTTGTAGCTGGTGTGTGGTGAGCGCATACACTTGATTGTCTCTATGACTCTCTCTCCTCTCCACCTGTAGCTGGTGTGTGGTGAGAGCATACACTTGATTGACTCTATGTCTCTCTCTCCTCTCCACTGTAGCTGGTGTTGGTGAGCGCATACACTTGATTGTCTCTATGACTCTCTCTCCTCTCCACCTGTAGCTGGTGTGTGGTGAGCGCATACACTTGATTGGCTCTATGACTCTCTCTCCTCTCCACCTGTAGCTGGTGTGTGGTGAGCGCATACACTTGATTGGCTCTATGACTCTCTCTCTCTCCACCTGTAGCTGGTGTGTGGTGAGAGCATACACTTGATTGTCTCTATGACTCTCTCTCCTCTCCACCTGTAGCTGGTGTGTGGTGAGCGCATACACTTGATTGTCTCTATGTCTCTCTCTCCTCTCCACCTGTAGCTGGTGTGTGGTGAGCGCATACACTTGATTGTCTCTATGACTCTCTCTCCTCTCCACCTGTAGCTGGTGTGTGGTGAGCGCATACACTTGATTGTCTCTATGACTCTCTCTCCTCTCCACCTGTAGCTGGTGTGTGGTGAGCGCATACACTTGATTGGCTCTATGACTCTCTCTCCTCTCCACCTGTAGCTGGTGTGTGGTGAGAGCATACACTTGATTGTCTCTATGTCTCTCTCTCCTCTCCACCTGTAGCTGGTGTGTGGTGAGCGCATACACTTGATTGTCTCTATGTCTCTCTCTCCTCTCCACCTGTAGCTGGTGTGTGGTGAGCGCATACACTTGATTGGCTCTATGACTCTCTCTCCTCTCCACCTGTAGCTGGTGTGTGGTGAGCGCATACACTTGATTGTCTCTATGACTCTCTCTCCTCTCCACCTGTAGCTGGTGTGTGGTGAGCGCATACACTTGATTGTCTCTATGACTCTCTCTCCTCTCCACCTGTAGCTGGTGTGTGGTGAGAGCATACACTTGATTGTCTCTATGACTCTCTCTCCTCTCCACCTGTAGCTGGTGTGTGGTGAGTGCACTGGTGCCGTTGTACTGTGGCAGCCATCGCATCATCCAAGTGGTTGCTGCACACAGGTGGTGGTTGAGGAGAGACCTCCCCCCCCATATGATTGTAAAGCGCTTTGGGTGTACAGCAATACACAATGAAGCACTATATAAATGCATCATTCATTCATACATTTCTCCAAATCTGATGAAGAAACAAACTCATCTACATCTCGGATGGCCTGAGGGTGAGTAACATTTCTGCAAATTTTCATTATAAGTGACACTAAAGTATCTGAATGTCATTGATTTAATTATTGAACCATTAGTGGAGCGATTCGATTGTGATGGTCACGCCGTGCTCTAATGGACTCAGGGTTTGATTGATTGGATCAGGATTTCCTGATGGTCCTGGGCTGTAATCGTGCTTATCTGAGGTCTTTTAACATTTAAAGTGAACCTGCTAAACTTTTAATCTGACTTTCCCTTTAACTTTAAGAAAATCCTCACATTGCTTTTGTGTGGTGTGTGTATAGGTTTACATCCACACACACACACACACACACACACACACACACACACACACACATATATAGTAATTTAATTCAGGGATAAATGTGCCTGTGTTTTTGTTTCTATTTATGTCTCTATTTCATGAGTGTTTAACCACATTACATGTCAGATTGAAGCAGGGGGTCAGTAACAGACAGGAAGCAGTGAAAGTACACAGGAAGCCGGTTTGTTCTCAGTTTTCCACTGACCCTTTTTTTCTGGAAAAATGGTGATTCTGGAGCACACATGTTCTCACTTCAGGTCTGGTAACTGTAAAAGCACACAAGTCATGCAAACACGGTCTTTAATTTCAACAAAAACAGATCTGATGAATAGATGCCTTTTTCTCTGCATAAGAACTTCTGTAATGATTTTTATTTCAAAGTTTGGATTTAATAAGATTTTTTTAAATAAATAACTTAATTGATCAAAGTGACAGTAAAGACATGTATAATGTCACAGTAGACTTCTATTTCAAATAGATGCTGTTCTTTTTATGTTTCTATTCATCTGTGAATCCTGAAAAATTATGTTTTTAACACTGATAATAATCAGAAATGTTTCTTGAGCAGCAAATCTGTATATTAGAATAATTTCTGAAGATCATGTGACACTGAAGACTGGAGTAATGATGCTGAAAATACAGCTGCACATCACAGAAAGTAAATTACATTTTACAATATATTCACATAGAAAACAGTTGTTTTAAATTGTAATAATATTTAATTTTATTTATATAAATGCAGCATTTTCTTAAAACAAACTGTTTTTTTTTTAGAAAAATGTAATGCAAAACCAAGGCAACACTTCTAAACAAATATGACATGCAATGATACTTTTCTGTTACCAAGAAGTTCACCACAGACTTTGTTTCTTAATGGATTAGATGATTTCTATTCTGTTGTGTTGTTGTCATAATGCATTATTGTGTTTTAGCAGCTCTCTTGAGAGGGTGTCAGATTTCATATCGTCACTGTTGCATGGCAACCTTTTCAAACTCAAGCTTCACCAACAGCACTGAAGCCTCTTCATTCACTATTCAATGGCAAAGCAAATGTCCCATTATGCAGAAATATGTTTGCCTCGAAAAAAGAAGGTTTGGGAGTCTTTCCAGTGAGTATTTGTTCAAATGTGCCCTGCTTTCCTCAATAATCTCATTACAGACCTACAGTTTCGCATGTTTAACTGTCTCTATCTTCTGTATCTGCAGTTCAAACACCTTCAGGATCTTTGATGAGACGTTACCAGAGCGTCTCGATCCGGTCTGGGTCTATCAGAACCATACAAATCCTGCAAGAGACCCGCGAGAGTCTGAGAACCGCAACGTCCCACATCCTCACAACGCCAGATTCATCAGGACTAATGTCAGATTCCTTAATGAGCCCATCGCTCACATGAAGACCAGACATACAGACACAGAACAGGTGCTAATGCTATTTATATAGGCATATTAATGGGACAAAATAAGATTAGGAGAGATCAGGGAAAGCTGAGAGTCCAGTTATACCAACAAATTCACTTTATGTTTGCCAAAGCAATTGTTTGATATGCTTGCATGTAAGGTATGTTATTGAAGTTTTTAATTTGACATTATTTAAATTTAGCTAAAAATACAATAATTATGGAGTGACCTTATTCCTTCAATTTAACAATTCAAATATAAAAATAATAAAAATTATACTTGATAAATAAATATACTAAAATTATAAATCACTTTTTAAATGGACAATTTAATAAAAACATTTCTTAAACTGTTTAATTCATGATTTAAAATGTAGATAAATAAAATCACTAAATTAATAAATCCCTTTTTAAATAAAAAACAGTACACAAATAATTGTAGTGACATATTTTAAATTGCATTTGTCAATTGTTTTTCTTTGTAAAATGTACATTTAAAAATGTTTTAATTTGTCTGTTTAAATTTAAAAATGATATATTAATTTATTTTAATTTTATTTATCTACATTTTAAATGTGATTTAAATAAACATGAATTTATGTAAATGTGTTAGATTTAATAATATATTAATACAATTATTACTATAACTATAATAATTACATTTTATAAATGTATATATTTACATTTTTATTGTATTTTTGCATTAAATGTAAATTATTTAATATAAAATGTATTATATATAAATTAGTGTGGTCAAACGATTAATCGCATCCAAATACAAGTTTTTGTTTACATATATATATATATATATATATATGCGTGTGTACTGTGTATATTTATTATGTTTGTACAAATACATACACATGCATATATATATTAAAGAAAAATGTTATGCTTATATATTTATATATAATATAACATATAAATGTATAAACGTAAATATTTTCTAAATATATACTGTATTTACATATACATAATAAACACACATATACTAATATAAATATATAATATTAAAAATGTTTTAGTTAATTTAGGTGTTAAACGATATATTTTCATTTCCTGGGCAAACAATGGAAATGCTTTTTTTTGTAGTCAAGACTATATATAATTATACATACAAATATATTTATGGGATTTTAAATTTAAGCAAAATGTAACCTACAGGAGATTTCATTGGATTGAACTAAAGTGACTTTACACTGTGTATACTGTCCATACAGTTCTACCATAATTATCACATCAATGTTGGTCCTGTTGTGTCTTTTGCCAGTTCAACTGGTGGTCAAGCAGTCCTGAAGAAGACAGACCCGTGAAAGCTCTGTACAGTAACGCCAGCACTCAGAGAAGTGATTTCCAGCCGGTCAGAGAACGAGACCGCAGCAGACCCGCAGACACTGGGATCAGTGCGTTTCACTGTTTGTTGGCTGATCTATATGATATGACATCAGCTTCTTTTATAATGAAACGTGGCTTTTTAATTGTCTGCAGTCCCTGCTCTAAGTTCCCTTCAACAATCAGAACAACTGCAGGATTGTTGAAGATTACATGATCAGCCCTCCTAAAGAAGGTGAGACTGTGTTTGTAAAATGCTCTCATGCTGTTTCTGTCTGCTGTAAAACACCAAAGGAAAATTAATGCTTTTCCATACAATGGAAACCCACAATAACCAGTTCCAAAAACACTACTAAAGCACCACAAGTATCATAAAAATAATCCATAACCCCAATGTGCTTAAATTATGTGATAGTGAGGAACATATTTTTACGGTTTATATGATATTAATAACAGGGCTTAAAATGTTGTGCCCATTTTTGACTCCCTGCCAGATTATTACCCCATCTCGTTGAAATCGTTATCTGATTGCCTAATCCTAGCCCCTAACCCTAAACCTACCAATACTATGGGGTGGGGTAGTAATCTGGCAGGGGTCAGAATTCATCTCAACACCAGATCTCCGGCGTGCAGCGTTTGGCTGCCGGGAAAAATAATCCTACATTTAAAATACATTGTTGATATCACTTTCGAGTCCATGAGTTTGAGTCCATGAGAGGAGCACAGCTTTCACTCTCATCCAAACTAACATTACTAGCCAATCAGAATGTTTGCTCTTATAAACACGTGACGCGCGTTATAGTATCGCAGCCCTGATGAATGGAGAAGCGCGACAAGTTGCCAGGCGTAAAGATGTCCATCTAGCGCATATTTAGATAGAAAAACGAATTAAAAAGTAGCGGAGCTTTGTAAACAGCTCATGGTAATCACGTCATCTCCATAAGAATGATATGATTGCCAGAACAAATTTACCGGGATTTTTGAAAAGGTCCTGTTCACACATGATTTGTATGTGTATATGCTGTGATTTTGAATTGGTTAACGTTCATCTGGGAAAACAGTGTAAACAATCACTAGATTTGTAACGTAAATCATTTAGAAACCTATACCAACAAAGCAGAATACATCAACCTATTTCTAAATATGCCATTTGTTGTACATCGCGATTTCAAAATAAAAGTTTCTGAGTTTGCATGTGGCCAAATATTAAAATCTAATGGATTTAAACATCGTTTAATACGCTGTAAAGTGAAACGTTTATATTATACATTATATTACACATTACATTATACTAGAAAATATACATTATATTTGTTATAATACATAATGTACTTAAGTTGGTTATGTTCATATTATTTATAGGCATATTACATTAAGAGTGTTGTTCAATAAAACCATGTAATTACTTGGTTTTGATATTTTATTTGGGCCAACTATTGCCTCATCGTTAGTTTATAGTAGTGCCGTCAAAGTTAACGCGTTAATAATGGAGATGCACAGTGTTGCCAACTTTGCAGACCCCTTTAGCGACTTTTTCCCCTCTTCAAAAAAGTGCCTAGTGGTAAATCTTTAGGATTTGCCCAAACCTTGTTTAGTTTCTGAGACTCGCTGGTACTGAGCACTTTTGATATGGGTACTTGGCGCTTTCAGTTAAACACAGATATTATGTTGCTTCTCGTGCCCCGAATCATTTGAATCAGTTCGGGACCGCGGAGCGCGAATCATTTGAGTCAGTTCGGGACCGCGGAGCGCGAATCATTTGAGTCAGATCGGGACCGCAGAGCGCGAATCATTTGAGTCAGTTCGGGACCGCAGAGCGCGAATCATTTGAATCAGTTCGAAACCGCGGAGCGCGAATCGCGAATCATTTGAGTCAGTTCGGGACCGCGGAGCGCGAATCAGTTCGGGACCGCGGAGCGCGAATCATTTGAGTCAGATCGGGACCGCGGAGCGCGAATCATTTGAGTCAGTTCGGGACCGCAGAGCGCGAATCATTTGAGTCAGATCGGGACCGCGAATCGCAAATCATTTGAGTCAGATCGGGACCGCGGATCGCGAATCATTTGAGTCAGTTCGAGACCGCAGAGCGCGAATCATTTGAGTCAGATCGGGACCGCGGAGCGCGAATCGCGAATCATTTGAGTCAGTTCGGGACTGCGGAGCGCGAATCATTTGAGTCAGATCGGGACTGCGGGGCGCGAATCATTTGAGTCAGATCGGGACCGCGAATCGCAAATCATTTGAGTCAGTTCGGGACCGCGGATCGCGAATCATTTGAGTCAGTTCGGGACTGCGGAGCGCGAATCATTTGAGTCAGTTCGGGACCGCGGATCGCGAATCATTTGAGTCAGTTCGGGACCGCGGAGCGCGAATCATTTGAGTCAGTTCGGGACCGCGGATCGCGAATCATTTGAGTCAGTTCGGGACTGCGGAGCGCGAATCATTTGAGTCAGTTCGGGACCGCGGATCGCGAATCATTTGAGTCAGTTCGGGACCGCGGAGCGCGAATCATTTGAGTCAGTTCGGGACCGCGGATCGCGAATCATTTGAGTCAGTTCGGGACTGCGGAGCGCGAATCATTTGAGTCAGTTCGGGACCGCGGAGCGCGAATCATTTGAGTCAGTTCGGGACCGCGGAGCGCGAATCGCGAATCATTTGAGTCAGTTCGGGACCGCGAATCGCAAATCATTTGAGTCAGTTCGGGACCGCGGATCGCGAATCATTTGAGTCAGTTCGGGACCGCGAATCGCAAATCATTTGAGTCAGTTCGGGACCGCGGATCGCGAATCATTTGAGTCAGTTCGGGACCGCGAATCGCGAATCGCAAATCATTTGAGTCAGTTCGGGACCGCGGAGCGCGAATCGCAAATCATTTGAGTCAGTTCGGGACCGCAGAGCCTATGGTTTGATTTGATTGATGTTTTGCTGTATGACGTCAGAGTGAACGCTCGTGAATGCAGCATTAGAGCAGCTCGTGATCAGATAACACACAGAGTCGTGAAGGGTTCATTAGGAGCTTGTTGTTGGTCTTCTTTAAGCGTGTTGTATTTGCTGTTCTTGCAGTCAGTGTTATATTCAGCACTAATGAAGCGTGTGTCTGTCGCGTTCTGATCTTCACGCTCATCTTAAACGGTATTTCTGGAGCTCAGTTGCTTTGGTCTGTTTTTATAAGCACAAAAAAATATTGTCTTATATATACTTCTTTGATTATGAATGTAGTCTACCTGGGATGGTGCCCTACGCAAACAGCATACAAGGGGCAGGGGCTCGATAATAAATAATAAATGTACATTTTGCATGTTCAGAAGACGTGAACTGCCCTGTGTGCAGAAATGTAAACAGGTTTGTGTCAGTAAATTGTTCAGTGAAAAGAAAGAGAAGTAATGGGAACCTGATATTTCTTTTTTCATGAGTCTAATAGACATGAACAAGTTCTTTGAAAAAACATCTATGATCTTTGAAACATGTCTTCATGCTCTATGTTGACTAATATCAATGCCCTAATAAAAAGTCATACTAAAGCCTAGTTTTTACTTGTGTTACTAAAAATATCAGATTACTCAATTGGCAAAATAATAATAAGATTACTTGATTACAAATTAATCGTTAGTTACAGCCCTAGATTAGTTAAAATATTTCAAAATGCAGCTGCATTGTTTTACTTTTTGTAATTAAAAGACATTTTGTTATTGAAAATTTCTTAAAAACTGTTCAAATATTGTCTCGTTCTAGTGAACCAGGTGTTTGTATTTTCTCTCGTCTTGTGAGCTAAGTACATTTTCACACCCCTAGAGTCGATAAGAGGTGATATAGCTCATCGTTTTCCAAGTGTATGATATAGCTTTCATTCTTCATATATTCATGAAAAACAATAAGTTTGAATAAGGAAAGCAATAACTTCGCCATAGTATCATTTCAAATATTAAAGTTCCCACAGTCAGTGCATGCTTTGCTTTACTAAAAATAAGTACTAAAACTACTAAACTTACTAAAAATAAATAAATAAACTGAAGTTAATGAAAATAAATTTAATATTTGAAAAATTAATACAATTACAAAATCACAACAAAACTACTAAAACTTTGAAAATAAGAAATGATGCCTTGGCAACTTGCTAAAATAATTGAAATTATGTTGCAAAACATAAATTAGAATAATAATAGAAAATACAAAAAGAAAAAACTAAAACTGAAATAAAATTAATAAAGTCTAAATAGAAATATAAAAAAACTAAAACAACTAATACATTACAAAATAAACGGCAACAACTTTGAAAATTAAATTGTTAAACAAATATATAATAATAAAAGCTAATTCAAAATTATATATATACAGTATATATATATATATATATATATATATATATATATACACTATAATAGTATTTAAATAATACTAAAATAGTAATAACTCTTATCTGAAGAGTGCAGATATGAATAAATTTTTTTTTTTTTCATACAGTAACAGTAACATTGTTTCACTTTTATAGCCGCAGTCTTTAAAAAGGATTCTGGGATACGTCAACATTCTGTTCATCTTTTGTGTTGTGTTGCACGTTGTTCTCTCATGTGGTCAGTTTTCATGTCTTTCAGTTTTATTCATGTCTTCAATAATGAAAAACCTGAGAGCAAACATGCACTGACACACCTCATGCTGCTCCGGCTGATTGATCTATTCATTTAGTCAATGTTGTAGATGCATAAATCAAGCTCCAAAACCCCTTTTTAAAGTGACAGTACTGTTAAAGTCATTCACACTTAGGTTTAGCCGTAGTGTTTTACAGCTAACATACTCTCGTAAATGAACAGCAGCGGAGCTTCACTGATATGTGAAATGACTTCATGCTGTAAAGGAATTAATCGTTTCAGTCCGGACGCTACATCTGCTAACTTTCACAGATCTACGCACCCCTCTTTTCTCTCACTGCGAGTCTGAACTGACTCTTGGCTGGCCTTGAACTGTAAGTGGAAGCGTTTGCTACAGCTGCGTTCATTCCTCAACACACATGTGCTGGACTTTTGTCCAACGTGAAAGGAATATTTCAGCCACAAAATGAAAATGTGCTGAAAATGTGCTCACCCTCAGGCAATCAAGATGTAGATGAGTTTGTTTCTTCATCAGATTTGGAGAAATGTAGTTCACCAATGGATGCTCTGCAGTGAATGGGTGCCGTCAGAATGAGAGTCCAAACAGCTGATAAAAACATCACAATAATCCACACCACACCACTCCATCAGTTAACATCTGGAGACGACAAAAGCTGTGTGTTTGTAAGAAACAAATCTTTCATTAAGACACTTAACTGCAAACTGGCTAAAATAAAATTCTAAAATACAAAATAAAGCTTCCTCCAGTGAACAAATGTGGTCTGGTCGGAATCAGGAGAGAAATCTGCACCGATCGAACACCATTTACAAGCCAAAACAGCTCTAATCAAATACAAAACAATTGATGTGGGTTGGTTTTGATGTGAGAGACAACTGAGAGGGACTTTTTCACTGGATGATGCAATTATGGACTCATATTTTATTTAAAAAAAGGTCTTGATGCATTTGTTTCAGCTTTTGTCTTCTTAAGATGATAACTGATGGACTGGAGTGGTGTGGATTATTGTGATGTTTTATCAGCTGTTTGGACTCTCATATTGACGGCACCCATTCACTGCAGAACATCTATTGCTGAGTAAGTGATGTAATGCTACATTTCAACAAATCTAATGAAGCCTCTCTCTCTCTCTCTCTCTCGCTCTCTCGCTCTCTCTCTCTCTCTCTCTCTCTCTCTCTCTCTCTCTCTCTCTCTCTCCGTCTCTCTCCTCTCTCTCTCTCTCTCTCTCTCTCTCTCTCGCTCTCTCTCTCTCTCTCTCTCTCTCTCTCTCTCTCTCTCTCCTCTCTCTCTCTCTCTCTCTCTCTCTCTCTCTCTCTCTCTCTCTCTCTCTCTCTCTCTCTCTCTCTCTCTCTCCTCCTCTCTCTCGCTCTCTCTCCTCTCTCTCTCTCTCTCTCTCTCTCTCTCTCTCTCTCTCTCTCTCGCTCTCTCCTCTCTCTCTCTCTCTCTCTCTCTCTCTCTCTCTCTCTCTCTCTCTCTCTCTCTCTCTCTCTCTCTCTCTCTCTCTCTCTCTCAGGCCCGACACATTCCAGAGCACAGAGAGGTCTCGTTTGCCCTCGGCAGGGCAGCAGACCTCTTGAACTGCTCTCAGCTCAACAGATGTGGGAGAGAACAGAGACCTGTCCCAGCAGAGAGACCCAGAGACCCAGAGATCAGCGTTCCCAGAGACGGGGGGGAATCCCTGAACTCATAACAACATGCCCAGATCATATTTCACCTCAAAATCAAAAATCTAAATGTTTCTATAATATTGTCATGAAGCATGTATAGCCTACCCAAAATTCTTATTACAGTTATGTAAAAATAATGTTATATATATCATTTGTAATAGTAGATATTATTGATATATTATATATAGAATACACAAACTGAGGGATGAGTAAAAATTATTGTCTGCCATAATCAGTTGAGCTTAACTTGTATGTTACTGTATGATCAGAAAGTTTCATATTTGCACTTCTCAGAGATATTTAGTGTTATTTATTACATATTGATAACTATTAGTATGTATTCATATTTTGAATTAGCTTTTATTTTATATTTTCAGTCTCCATTTCAATTTTAGTAAATTTTTGTTATAGTCATTTTGTTGTGATTTTGTCATTTTATTATTCGTTTTTTTATATTTCTATTTAGATTTGGTTTATTTTATTTCAGATGTAATATTTTTCTTCTTGTTTTATTATTACTTTTTTAATATTTATATTTAGCTTTGGTTTACTTTATTGCGATTTTCTCATTTTATTAAATACTATTATTATTAATAATATTTTAAATTAGCTTTTATTCTTATATTTTCAGTTTTTTTATTTTAGTTCCATTTTAGTAATTATATTGGGATTTTTTTATTTTATTTTATTTTGTTTATTATATTTAACATTATTTCAGTTTTAGAGTTTTAATTTGTTGTGATTTTCAAATTGTATTAGTTTTTTAGCTATATTATCTTTATTTCATTTCATTTTAGTTTTAGTACATTTGTTGTGATTTGCTCATTTATTTTTTATATTTAGCTTTATATTTTATTTCAGTTTTAGTTTTAGTCATTTTAATACTTCAACTTAAGCTTATGTTTTTTTTTATATTTGCCAAGACAGCATTTCTAATTTTAGTTTAACTTTTTATTTAGTTGAGTTGAGTTGAGTTAAGTTGAGTTGAGTTGAGTTGAGTTGAGTTGAGTTGAGTTGAGTTGAGTTGAGTTGAGTTAAGTTGTAGTTGAGTTAAGTTGTTAGTTGAGTTGAGTTGAGTTGAGTTGAGTTGAGTTGAGTTGAGTTGAGTTGAGTTAAGGTTAATTTTTTCATCTAAGATTTATATTTAATTGATATGTCATTAATATACACGCTATTTATTAATGCACATGCTTCATGGTAGTTGCATTGCAGTAATTACAGAATAAAATATGTCCCCCCCCCAAAAAAAAGTCTATCATGAAATTAATGTCACAATGCAAACAATCTTGATGCTTCTACAAACAGTCTTCATTTATTATGGCAAACATATAACTTCTTTTTGCGGTGAGATATGAGCCGGACAGCCATTAACCGAGATGTGTGCCTGTATCCAGACTAACTGTCTCTGTTTTGGTGCAAACACGTTCTGTAATCCAGTAAAGTCCAGCAGTAAAGTGTCTCATGTGTCCCGTCTCACAGCTGCCGTTCCTTTAGGGTTGGATCATGTCATTTGTATCTCCAGTTGTTGATACTGTAGCTAAATGTTCTGTAGAATAATAAATAATAATTGAAAGAATTAAAGTAGTATGAATCAATGAAATCTCAGCTAACTCTTGATACATACTAACAGTTTTTGGTTGACTCTAATCCATTACATACCTTTCTATCAAAGTTATCTGACATTATCAAGATGAATTTGTTCTGACACAGTTTAACTTCTTGTCATATTTTATCACCATGTTTTAAACTATAGGAAATAAACTGTGATAATGTGAGAAGGTGTCTGAATACATTTTTGTTTGACTGTATATTTAATTTTTAAAGTGAAGACTATGCAGTGCTATTTTATGTTTAATTATTCGTTTTCTGTACCCGGCCACCTACAAACTTGAAAAAATGTAAACATTGTGTAAATAGCACAAATAGATAAATAGAGTGAACATACAAATTAAACAATTTCAAACAGGGCCCACTGGTACAACCTACAAACCCCAGCTACAGCCCTGCATACAAGCATATAATCCATAACCAGGATGACATGAACGAAAACAAGAAATGAAAACAGTTGCTGTGGATGAGCTTGTTGTCTTTGACGGTTGGACAGATGATTTCCAGACCCACCCAACAGGAAGTCCATTCCAGTTCTTTACGTATGAAAGGCCTTCTCTTTGAATTATGAATGTAGCTGAAGCCATGGTTATAACACTGGGTGCTCTTCATCTGATTGGAGAAGAAACATGTGCTGATGTAAATACTTAATGAAAGTGGTCTGCATACTTGGACTGACCAAAGTGTATGCATTCCTTGACAAGGTTTATTACTTGATTCAGGAAGATCCCAAATAATAAAAACAACAGCAAGAATAAAAACAATTGCTCACAGCATATAGTTTACTTTATTTGACAGCCTGTGTACATTATACAGCTGTGTTGATGTTTTTACAGAAGCATAGCATTGCATTTTAAATTGACCAGCAAAAATAATTTTAAGCTGGAGAAACAGGTTTTGATTTTAAAGTGCATCATATTTCAAAATTACATCAAAGCACGGACCCATAAGCATCACAGATGTCTAGCCTAAACGCTGTATATCCACTGACCCTAGAACAGCCCATAGTGAGTCAGTGGTTCTTTTGAGTTGATTCATCTGAACTGATTCGCAAAGCTTTTCAAAACACAAAGTAAAACAAATCTGCGACCATACAATATGAGGTAAGTAAGAAACATAAACAACAGCTGGCACAATCTTGGTAGGTATTTTATCTGGTATAAAATATTGTTTTAAACTATTTATAAGCTATGTAACGACATCAAAACTATAGGCCTATGTTGTAAGTGCCGAGCAAACGCTTATGAGCGAGAATTCAAAAGAATCAGTCAATTTAATTTTTGTACCGGTTCGAACATGTTTCAGACTTCATTGGACGTAAACATCAATAATGTGTTTTGACAACTAGAACTGTTAAAAGATGGACTAATGAAGCAGAGCAAGATTTAAAAGCTTGTTTTGACCTCACTGATCGGAGTGTTTTTGAGACTGCTGCAAATGATCTGGACGAGCTCACAGAGACCGTAACATCATATATCAGTTTCTGTGAGGATATGTGCATTCTTACCAGGACTCATTTAACCTACAACAACGTTAAACCGTGGTTCACTGCAAAACTGAGAGGGCTCCATCAGGCCAAAGAAGATGCTTACAGAAAGGGGGATAAAGTCTTGTATAAACAGACCAAATACACACTGGAAAAGGAGATCAAGTGGCAAAGAGGAATTATTATTAAGTTAATTAAAAAAATTATCTTCTAGTGTCTCTGCTTCAGTGTGGAAAGGTATGAAAGACATTCCCAATTACAAGACACCATCCCCCAGCACTGTGGAGAATCGTCAACTGGCAGACGAGCTGAATGAGTTTTACTGTAGGTTTGAAAAAACACCCCACACCCGCCCTGAACACCTCTCCACACACCCATTAGCACCTCCATCAACCCCCCTCTCCCCCACACCTGCACTGACAATAAGTGAAGATGGCATGCGCCAGGTCTTCAGAGAGAACAAAAGGAAACACCAGGATCAGACGGTGTGTCACCAGCCTGCTTTAAAATCTGCGCTGACCAGCTGGCCCCCATCTTCACACAGATCTTCAACGGATCACTGGAGCTGTGCAAAGTCCCCTCATGCTTCAAATGCTCCACAATCATCCCCATCACAAAGAAACCCAAAACTACTGGACTTAATGACTACAGACATGTGGCTCTAACATCTGTGGTCATGAAATCATTTGAAAGACTGGTTTTGGCTTATATGAAGGCCTCCACTGGACCCTTACTGGACCCCCTGCAGTTTGACTACAGAGCAAACAGGTCTGTGGATGATGCAGTCAACATGGGACTGCACTTCATCCTGCAGCATCTGGACAGACCAGGGACTTATGTGAGGATCCTCTTTGTAGACTACAGCTCCACTTTTAACACCATCGTCCCTTCAGACACCCTTCAGAATAAACTGATACAGCTCTCTCTGTCCCCACCTCCGTCTGTCAGTGGATCACCAGAATCCTGACAGACAGGCAGCAGCTAGTGAAGCTGGGAAAATACACATCCAGCACCCGCACCATCAGCACTGGAGCTCCTCAGGGCTGTGTTCTCTCCCCACTGCTCTTCTCCATGTACCCGAATGACTGTACATTTAAAGACCCCTCCGTCAAGCTCCTGAAGTTTGCAGACATCACCACACTGATCGGCCTCATTCAGGACGGTTACGAGTCTGCTTACAGACAGACAGGAGGTTAAGGAGATGGCTGTCTGGCGCAGTCTAAACAACCTGGACCTTAACACGCTCAAAAGCATGGAGATGATCGTGGACTTCAGGAGAAGTCCCCACCCTGCTCTCTCCCCACTCACCATCATGAACAGCTCTGTGACTGCAGTGGAGTCATTCAGATACCTGGGCACCACAAGTTCTCAGGACCTGAAGTGGGACAATCACATTGAGTCCAACAGAGGCTGTACTTCCTTCACCAGCTGAGGAAGATCAACCTGCCACAGGAGCTGTTGATACAGTTCTACTCTGCCATCTCCGAATCCGTCCTCTGCACGTCAATAACTGTCTGGTTCAGCTCAGCTACCAAATCTGACCTCAGAAGACTACGAGGTTAGTCCGGACAGCTGAGCGAATCATTGGTACAACCCTCCTCACTCTCCAAGAACTGTACTTATCCAGAGCGAGCAAAAGGCTGGTAAAATCACTCTGGACCCCTTACATCAGCACACTCTCTCTTTGAACTGTTCACCGTCTGGTCGACGCTACAGTGCTGTGAGCACCAGAACGACCAGACACAGAACACAGTTTCTTCCCTCAGGCAATCCATCTCATGAACACTTGACATTAAACATGGAACACGCAACACTATTATACAATTATTTATTTATTCACCACACATACTTATTTTTACATTTCAAATGTGCACATGTCAGACCTCACACATAATTGTCTGTATTGTATATTGTGTTTTTGCCATTTTGCACATTGCCTATTGTATATTTGTATATTAATCTTTTGTTGTCTGTGTCCTATCACTGTCATTCTGTTGCACTGTGGAGCTTCTGTCACTGTAACAAATTCCTCGTATGTGTAAACATACCTGGCCAATAAAGCAAATTCGGATTGGCAATTTTTCAAAACCAAAAGAAACTCTGCAATGCCGCTACACTTCTTTCATACGCCTCAGAACGCAAGAAACGAATCAGTGAGTCGGTTCACACCAACGAGCGAATCGATTCACTAAACGAATCAAACTTCTCCTCGCTACTATGACAAAGGCCGCGCCATCTCGCCGTAGTAGGGCGAGCAGATGCCCCGCCCCGCGTCTCTGTGCAGCAGCTGACGGGGAGGGAGGCAGTGCGCATCGGTCACTCCCAGCGCAGTGTGTCCAGCCTCTCTCTCGCTCATTGCGCGCTGCGGACTCCAAAGGCGGTGAAGTTTATCACGTATTCTTTCATCGGTAAGTACAAACAAACCTTTTATTTTACCCTCAGTTGTTTTATTCCGAACATACAGGCTGAAATGCACTCGCGTAGACCCGTTTGCCGCAATAATAACAGTGATTTTCTCATGAATACGTGGGTGGTGATAGAGTCCAAATCAGAGGAGTTTGCGTCAATGATATACATCCAGGTGTATTAAATGCTGATCCAGATTTAGAGGTCTTAATGCATTCAAATAATCATGATTAGTTAATACAGTGTGTGTTATACACAAACAAAGATTGAGGATCGATGTGGTTATATGAAAGCGGGGATCGTGGACGTGAGCTGTGGGATAACGGTACAGTAGAATATGGATGCAAACAGGCGTGGTCAGATCCTGAAGCTGGAGTGTTGCCTTATTCAAAGCGCAGACATGCGTTTGCATAACCAGAGGTTACTGTAATCAGTCATTTCACTGTACGGACGTGATTTAGCAGTCTGTGATGTCGTAACTCATCATCTAAAGGTATAAATGTGTAAATCTGGCGCGTTACTCGCGTCCTGAAATGGATGTTGATCCGGTGCCCATCATCTCACTGCGGTACTCCAAAGAGAAATCACCATTTCACACGTTACTGTGACGCGACAGAACCGCAGCGGGTTACTAACATCATTCAATCGGTCCCGCGGGTTTGTGTTTTCACACGCCAGGCGTCGCGTCGCGTCCGTTTGCGAATGTTAATCGGAGGCTATTCGTAACATTTCCTGCAGTTGTGGTTTTAAATTGTGGTAGTCGCTTGAGAGGTTGTTTAATAAGGACACAGAGAGTGTTTTGTTTGTCATGCTGCCGCACTAACGCGGCCTTGCGTGCTTATTCTGGGCAAGTGCGCAAAAATCGCACTTAATAAATAACGCACATTTGCGCGGTTACGCACTCGCCACATTTGCGCTTGATGGAAACCATAAGACTAGTGCAGCAAAACAGTCGGACATGATGGTACGCATATAACGCACCGCGAGTGTTTGTGATGTCATAAAGCCACGCGCATGACGCATATCACTGGAATGCAATACTGCTGTTTAATAGTATGGATGACGACAGACTAAATGTTTCAAATGCGTTGTTGCATGACCTCATTGCATTGCATGACTCAACAAATGGCATCCAGTTGTCATTGCAAATATGAAAATGGCTATTTTACACTGTACTCCAATTTCAATATCTTCTTAGCATAAAGTTTGAGTCAAAGAAAACCTTAAAAGGCACAGAAAATGGATAGTTAGGAATAGTGCATTCAACTGCGGCTCTATTTTGATGAGTTTTTACTTTCACATGCTTTTTGCACTTATGCATTTAGTTATGTATTTAGTTATATATTGCATTTAATTTTGCCAATATTTTTCAGCAGTTTTATTAGACAACTAGAAAAGGAAGCAAGCTATAGAAATACAGAGAAAAGGGTATTTTTAGTATAATATGAAGTAGGATTTGCTATAGCAAACACAGTCTGAATGCCCTGGCGTGAACTACGCAGTCCCCATAGTGATTCTGTCTCTCCCAGCAACATGCACCAGAGATGGCGAGCAGTGCATTGTGTGTTCTGACAGCAGGGTATTTCATTGACTTAATGGTGGGAGGCACGAGGGGCTTTAGAGGTGCTAAAGAAGACCTGAAACTGGCACATTCGCTGGAATTTAAAGCAGCTCCAGATGGTTTTGTTGGACACCCTGGAGTGACGCTGCTCACATATTCCATTTGTCTTTACACTAGAGCCACACCTACTATATATTATGGCCACATTTATTCTCCGGGTGACGCTTGCATCTGGATATCAAATCTTGAGGACTTTCTGAGCAGTTTTTATGCATATGCACTATTAAAAGTAAAGGTTTCATGGGGGGTTTCAAAGAAAAAAACGTTTTGGTTCCCCAAAGAACCTTCCAGTAAAAGAGCCATTTTGAAAACCTTTTCCACTGTAACGAACCTTTTATGGTTCCAGGGATGTTAAAGATTCTTCATGGAACCATCAATACCAATAAATAACCATTATTTTTACGAATGTAGGCATATGCGTTATCCTAGAAAGGCTTCCTCATGCATGCTATTTCTTTAAATAACCTTTTGTCTTTGGATGCATAGAATCATTGGTGTGAATGAGATCTGGTGTGAAACTATTTCTCACGGCAGTCTGAGAACTCATGAAGCGTTCTTCACATTGGTGTAAAATGGCCTTTCATTTGATGCTTCAGTCAGCACCATGTTGCTTTTTGCTCTTTGGAAGACAAATTTGTTTTTCATTTCTTCTCTAATTAATATGTACCCCTTCCCTTTTATAGTTTTAATCAAGATTTGGCAACTGATTGAGTCAGTTTTATTAGGAAAAGCTTGGGTTCTGGTTGGGCTCTTGGCAGGTTTTCCGAGTGTAGTGGCATTTAAGAGCTTGGCACAGAAAATGCACTCTGCCTTCGTTTTTTTCCCCTCTTTTGGTGCATCAGCTTTATGTACAGACCAATTTGCTCAAGAAGACATCCTCAGCATGCTTTACAACTATGGCATTGCATTATGTCCTTAAACAAACTCTTTGCTTTTCTAAAATGTGTTAGACCGTAATTCATAATGCAGGACAAATATGCATCGCATCAAGAAACTTTGTTGTCTTCATCTGCAGTCAGTTTTCTTGGCTAGTTTTCTCTCAGCATGGCACAGTAACAGCTATTAGTTTAAAATAAATAGTTAAAGTGGAACTGTTGACATGTTTATAGTTACCTACTTGATTTCTGGAGGTTTTTGTACTGCCAGAACAATACAAGAAGGCATGTTAAAGGAACAGTTCACCCAAAAAGGAACATTCACTGAATAAATTCTCACCCTCAGGCCAAGTTTCTTCATCAGATTTGGAGAAATGTAGCATTACATCACTTAATCAGCAATGGATGCTCTGCAGTGAATGGGTGCCGTCAGAATGAGAGTCCAAACAGCTGATAAAAACATCACAATAATCCACACCACTCCAGTCCATCAGTTAACGTCTTAAGAAGCCAAAAGCTGTTTGTTTGTAAGAAAAAAATCCATCATTAAGATGTTTTTAAATGCAAACCGTTGGTTTCAGCTAAAATAATGTCCCATAATATTGCTTTCTCCAGTGAAAAAGTGGTCTGGTTTGAATCAGGAGAGAAATCTGCTCAGATCAAACACTGTTTACAAGCACAAACAGCTCTAAACTAATATGTGGCTGGATTTTGATGTGAGAGATGGACTCCATTTTGGCTGAAAACAACTGATTAAAGTTAAAAACATCTTGATGATGGATTTGTTTCTTACAAACACAAAGCGTTTGTCAAAGCGTTTGTTTGGAGTGGTGTGGATTACTGTGATGTTTTATCAGCTGTTTGGACTCTCATTCTGACGGCACCCATTCACTGCAGAGCATCCATTGCTTGAGACACTGATGTAACGCTACATTTCTCCAAATCTGATGAAGAAACAAACTCATCTACATCTTGGATGACCTGATAGTGAGTGCGTTTTCATTTCTGGCTAAACTATTCCTTTTAACGTTTGCATGAATGTTAATCATCTGGCCTATTTGAAACTTTGACTCGCATGCCATGAAACTGGTTTAAATTGGCTCCAGCTTTATTTTAGTTAGTGCATTGAAGTTTGATGGATTGTTTAGCATCAGTACGATTCTTGCATTAATCATAACCCAAGCTCTTTCCTGCACTTCAGATCGCTTGATTCTCTTCAGCGCAGCTAAAATAAGCAGAATTCACAGACTCCTGTCGATATTTCCATCATGTGAAAGGCTTTTCCAATAACAACATCACAGTTTCCCTGCGACATTTCCCAACAAAATGGAGCTTCCACTCAAGAGCAGCGAAGCGTGCAGCGACACAATATGCTGTGGCTTTTTTATAAAGGGATACCTGCTGTACGGCGAGAGTGAGTTCATTTCACAGCACAGACCGTGTTACAGTAGGACAGGTGGAGGGGGTTCGATGTTTACCATCAGGGACGTTCTGTGTGTTAAAGAGGGGTTTGGAGACTGTAAGCGATTGGGGACCAGCTGTCATGACGGTGCACAACAGGTGAGGGACACGTGGTCCCTATGGGTGGCCCCTAGAAAGAGAGTACTGTTTGTGTTAGGACTGGGTGATAAAGCTGGAAAAAATATATTATAATTATATATATATATTTAAATTACAATATTTTTTTAGAAAATAAATGTAGCCTTTTTTGAGACTGATATAGATTTTAGATTTTGTATTTGCTTAATTTTTTTGCTAAATAAAATCTAAATATTCAATGCAAAAATTAAAACAGAAAAAAAAACTTCATTAGAAATAATCAAAGCATGATTTTTCCATGCTGTTTTTTTTTTCAAATCGAACATTATTAAATAAAATATTTTAAAATCATTGCAGAATTTCCTGTAAATTGTTTCTCAGCAAAATAATATATTGTACATTTTTTTATATGAACATATTTATATGCATTTAAGCGATGATATAAAACAACCAGTAAATCTCGTTTTTGAACCAGTTTTAACATGGATCAGACTTTTCAATGCTATGTAAAATCATAACACACCATTTGAAATTATTGAGAAGTTTGAATTGTATTTATTTTTTCCTTCAGTTAATCATAATTGATACAAAATAAATTCTAAATTTTAAATGCAAAAGTAAAACAATAAAATAATCAATGGATGATTTCCCATGCTGTTTTTTACACAAATTGAACACAAGGAAAATCGAATTATATATGTTTTATTAATAAAGCACTTTAAAGTTAAAGTGTTATTAAAGTAATGTATATATATAGTAACTTTCCTCCAAGTGCAGGGCATGTCTTAGCATTTTTTAACGTTATGTTGAAATTGTAATAGCGACAGATCTTTTCTGTTTAACAGATTATCGAAACATTAGTTGCTGATTGGATGTTGAGATGTGGGCGGGGCACTAAAAAACGAAGGCGGGTCTAAATATGAGGTTAAAGGGATGGAGTTTAAACTCACTAAATAATTGTAGAAGTCTCTCATTTCCCTCGAAAACCCAGTTTTATTAAACATTATGAGGCCAGGTATCTACAACATGCATTTAGAAAACAGATCATTTTCATTTCATTCTGAATGAGCACATGCCTGAAACACCCCCTCCATTGGGAACGGCTCACGTCTTCTCTGTGTTTCTACAGCTGCCGCTCCTCGGGCTGCCTGGAATTTAATTTACGCTTTTATTTTTGGGTCTGACAGCGTCTAACCCAATGGAGGCAGAGGAACTGAAAGCCATTTGTCTGCCCGGTTGCTTTGATACTCACTGCTTTGAGCCCCTTTGCGACCTCAAAGGAAGCAAAACTAATTGCACCATCCAGTTGTGTCTCAGAGTCTGGGCTGAATGTTTCATTATTGCAGATCGAACATCACTTTCAGAAGTGTTTTGTAGTTTTGAGCACACGCCCTGCACAGCTTGACAAAGGCGTGTGTCAGAACATTCTGTACAGGCTTAGATCACGTCTTTATTTAGGATCATTTCCGTAGTATTCTGTTTAGTGTTCAGATTTCGCTTGAACCAGAGGTCCACGGCTCTAACAAATCAAACAAAGCAGTTGCATCAGATCAATGGAGCAAATAAAAGCCATCGGCTGAGGAACTGTTTCCTGTATGAGCGTATATGTTGGTGTGGATCTCGGGCGATGGCTGATGTGCTTGGAGCAAACAGAGATTGAATTAGAGGAAATGAGGACAGTCCCGAGGGACTGGGTGAGGTCTGCAGTGCTGGACATCTCCTCTCCTGGTCATTTAATGCATCTGAAGTGTGTTGCAGGATCATGAGATGATTAGAGAAGGATGAAGCATCTCCATCTCGAAGCTTTTAGAAGCCATTAGCAGAAGCCTCTTGAAACTACTTCTTCCCAGTGGATTTTTTTTTTTTTTTTTTAGAATTATGTTTTAATTTAATTTTATATTTACCATCTTATAGTACATTCTATTTGTATTTTATGTTTTTTTTTCTGACAAAGTAAAAGTATATACAATTAATCATTTGGATTTTGGGAAAATTGTACAAGAAAAATTAAAAAACGAAACTTTTGCTCCGAGAAAGAGAAAAGTTAATTATTATTATTAAATTCCATCTATATATATTTATATATATTTGCATTAATCAGGCTTAAAACTTGAAAATTGATTTTCAGTAATGCTGGGCACCAATTAATCGCGATTAATCGCATCCAATATAAATGTTTTTGTGTATATAATATTTGTGTGTGTACTGTTTATATTTATTTTGTATATATACTGTATACATACACAGACATACATGCATATATTTAAGACAATATGTAATGTTTATATATTAAATATATATATATCGTAAAGTTTTCTTATGAGATTGGATTGGTGAAACTTGAAAGATACAGTGTTGTCTTATTTGTGAGTGAATCATTATTGTGATTCGACACTGATGAATCAGTTCAAGAGTCAATTGGTCTGAATTTGACTAATTCACACATTAAAAACAACAAGAAATGGGCATTCAGAAGTTTAGTGATGAACCTTAATGTTTAGTTTTTCTCTAAAAATCATATTTTCATACAAATTGAATCAAACAACTTTACTTTAGCCAAGAATCATTATTTGATGAAACTGTTGAATCGGTTCACGAGTCAATTAGTTTGAATTTGAATCATTCAGGAATCCAAAACAAGAAGAAATGGACATATTCATTAGTCAACTAGAGTGTGAACCTTAATGAATGATTTTTGCAAACACTAGTCATCAAGCCCACTATGAAACGCGCATGTTTCCTGAAGCTTTCACTGATTTGTCTCTGGCAGTTTCCAGCTGCACAGTTATTGATCCGTCCGCTGTTTTTCCATGATCCGTTCTCCCACGTTCAAGCTCAAGGCTGAACAGCTGTGCCGCCGCGGGTCACGACCCGACCTGCACCTTAATCAAATCCCGTTCCTGAGCCTGGAGAGGGAGAGAAGAGGGTGAGACTACAGTACAGTGTGTCCCTGATTTAGCCAGGGCTGTGCTGTAATCCACATGGCATACAGCTGTCGGTCAGGTTTGTGAAGTAGGCTGATCGATAGAGACCGATGGGAGTGTTTATATGCCAGGAACTCACATATGTTTGTATGTTATCTTGAGTTGTCCTTGATGCCTTTAAATGTCCCTTTAGCTCTTTGCCAAAGATTCAAATGCAGTTATTAATGCAGTTTAGCTTCTGAAAAGCTTGTCAAGTTTACTTATGTTGGATGCAGTATGCTGCGGGTATCTTTGGGGTTTTCCATTATTATTTTTGAGATATTAAGCACAAACTTGTTACAAAAGGGAGTTTTCGTATAGTGATGCCATAGAAGAAACATTTTATGTTTCCCACGAGTACCTTTCAGTCATCATTTCTGAAAATAAAAAAATGTCTTGGTCTGAAGAAATTGTTTTAACAATCTTGAGAGCTATAAAGAACCTTTTGTGTTTCCATGGATGTTAAAGGATCTTCGTGCAACTGTCAATAAAGAACCTTTATTTTTAAGAGTGTAAAGAGATGCTCAAAATCTGTGGTTTATCAATATTTATTTACTATTAATGGAGGAGGAAATGGATGACACATGTTTGTTAGACATTGAGAATGAATGTACACGTAACTTGTTTGCTCACAAATAAACTCAGAGGAGCTATACCTTTTATTTCAGGGCCCATGAATCAGTTAGATATTTCTCCAAATTCATTATTGTTCATTTAATTTTTTTCTGTATTCTGTGTTTTATGATTTAATACAAATTTAGCATAAAAATAGTGTCTAATGAAATAATCAATAAAACTTTAACCATTTAAACAGTCATTTAAAATTTAATCAAATGAAATACCACAATAAATTTACAGTAAAACCTTTTTTTTTGTCAAATAAGATGCGGCACAACAGAACTATACAAATTAAAACATTGATGAAAAATATTTTTTTTGCATGATATTCCTTAAACAAACAATAAATACAACTTTGCAAAGTACAATTGTTATACAAAAGTAGCTAATATATTTCATATGTTTTAATTTCTTCAAGTTAAACGGGACCTTTATTTGGTATTTCGTTCGTAATTTATTCATGTCACACCGGACTTTTATTTTGGCGGGGTATCGCGAAGATCTTTCGGTTTCGGTTTCAGTTTGTATTTGACGTAGTTTTTCTCAAATGAAACGGTAAAAGCTGGTGAAGTGATTCTCAGAGCAGCAGTAGAGATTAAGTTATTGTGTTCATGTCCTCATATTCAGACGGAAGATGCTGGAAATGCGTGAGTATCGTGTGTTTGACCTTGTGTAGGAAACAAAACCGCGCCATTTATTCGCGCCTTAATTTCTGCTGCGTGATCGGCTGTTCAGATTTAATCCACATCGATTAAAATGCCCAGAGCTGATTGTTATTGACATAAATATCGCCCAGCCCTATCGATATGATTAATGAATCCCTTCAGTGTTGTGATAAGGAGTTTTTGTGGCTTTGTGAAGTCCATCTGTGTTCCTCAGAGGTTTGTTATCACACAAAAACTAGTCCCAGAAAGCAGACTGATCGCAGCGGTCCTCCGCCGCCTCGCAGACACGTGATGCATTTGTGATTCCTCTCCGGGTTTCTCTCAGTCCTGGCTCAATCCCAGCACACATCACGTGATCCTGATCTCATCCTCGCGGTGATTCCAGCACAGATGTGCAGAAGATGGGTCTGGCTTTTGCCAAGTCAATTTTGTATATCTAACAAAGTTAAAGAGACGCATTATAAAATCCTTCATAAAATTTATCCCGTCTATTTCTAAATATTCTGATATTGATGAGTCTTGCTCGTTTTGTGGTTTTGTTGAGGAAACGGCTTCCCATTAGTTTTTTGATTGTGGTGTTACCAACAAATTATGGGTTTACTTAAGCACCTATGTTTCTAACCTTACAAATGTGTCCCATACTTCGTCCTCAAAGATGTTATTTTTTATTATGAAAATCCAAAGCTTCTTTCTGTTGAATATGTCGTTAATTTTCTTATATTAAATGCAAAATTCTTCATTCATGAGAAAAAATGGCTTAAATCTCCTTTGTTTTTCCCCCTTTTTCTTTCTGAATTTGACTCTCTTGTTTCAACTCTAAGACTTACAAAACACAAAAAGAGTGCCACATTTTTGATGCACTATGACAGCTTTTCTAAATCTATGTAATTTTATTTTTGCACTTCTCTGTACAGATAATTCCATAATTTGATGTACGCAAACCCAGAATATTCATTTTTCTCTTTATTTTTATGATTGTTCTTTGTAGGAATATATTCATGTCTTGTTCCCTGTGTTTGTATATTTCTACAATTTTTGCAATAAAAAAAAATCAAATAAAAAATGTGCAGAAGCGAGTCAACTGTACAAATACTGGGGCATGTGGACATTACCAGTGTTAGATCTTGCCTTTTTCTCAGGAGAAACAGAAGAGTTTAAATTCTATCCAGACAAAAATAAGATTGATTAATCGATTTATTTACTTTGTCCTTTCTAGTGTGAGGAAACTCAATTATATAATGTTCATTTTATTTTTAAAATATCATTTTATAATATTATATGTATTTATGAATATTTTACTTGTTTTGTTCTTTTTTTGTTGACATACACTAAAAGCATAAGTGATAATAATTAAGAAATAATTCAGATATTATTTATTTATTCATTCTTGATCTGGAAATATTCCCAGAGTTTATTTTATTAAAATATTTTCAATATATTTTATTTTCAACATTTAAGATTTTATATGTAGTGCTATATGTAAATAGATTTTTTTTTTACATTTGATTTGTGTTTAGCTATATTACAAAAAAAAATGTATAGACCTTCAGCAAAACTAAAGAGCGACAAAAATGAAATTGAATAGCAGCTCAGATATTGTGGAATTTTTTTGGCACAGCACAAATAAAAGACTGAGAAGAATTTAATCAAGTTCCGTCTAGAAGAAATAAGTAAGAGAATAAAGAATATATTTATTTATTAAAAAAAAAAAAAATAATTTCTTAATTTCATTACTTTCATCTGAAACTTTGCCCAGGTGTGCAGAAACATCATATAATGATATAATGATAAATGCATTAATATCAGAAACTGGATGGTTGTAATGTTGTAAAACCCATCTTTTACATGTTTAGGTGTTTATATTAGTTGTTCTTGTTAATCTGAATGAAGTCGCTGTAGAATGCAAAGCAATTATGCACGTTTCTATCTGCCTCTGTTTGGAGGTTTTCATCGTTCAAAATGAGACGTGAAGGAACCGACAGCGCCGAGCATTAGACAGAGGCTTTCAAGGTCACGATGCTAATGTGTAAAACAGATTCTCTCTCTCTCTCTCTCTCTCTCTCTCTCTCTCTCTCTCTCTCTCTCTCTGTGTCTCTCTCTCTCTCTCTCTCTCTCTCTCTCTCTCTCTCTCTCTCCTCTCTCTCTCTCTCTGCTCTCTCTCTCTCTCTCGTCTTCTCTCTCTCTCTCTCTCTCTCTCTCTGTCTCTGTCTCTGTCTCTTCTCGCTCTCTCTCTCTCTCTCTCTCTCTCTCTCTCTCTTCTCTCTCTCTCTCTGCTCTCTCTGCTCTCTCTCTCTGTCTGCTCTCTCTCTCTCTCCCTCTCCCTCTCTCTCTCCCTCTCTCTCTCACACACCCACACTTTCCCCTCTGCTCTTCTCATTAATGCATCCTCTCGGTGGCTCAGTGTTTCAGTTGTGTTTTCACAGCTGAGTATTTCAGCAGAATACGTTTGACCGTGAATGAGTTACAGGTGTTTCTTCCAGCATGAATGATGTGAATGAATCCTCAAATCATGTTGAGACACCTAGCGATGACCTAGCAACCAAAACCCCCTGGCAGAGATGTGCTGTACTGTATCTTCACATCTGTTTGAGTCCACATGAGGTCATCTGAAACACTGGACACTCGCTGGCCGCGCTCCATTGATCTCATGCTTTTCCCATAGTCCCCGTGCATGACTGAAACAGGAAGTGCTAATGCGTGTGTGTGTGTGTGTGTGTGTGTGTGTGTGTGTGTCTGAATGCTGTTGATTAACGTGTCCTGTACATCTCCATTACTGATTGCACTGTTTTTTTAAAGAATCAGCAGTGAGTTACAGTTGTTGGAAAATACATCACAAAATATGTCAGCCTAAATTAAAGATGTATGTCTGAATTGTATATAAAATTTCCATGCATTTGGTTTTTAACATAAACTATTAAACTTATTGTGACAGTCATACAATTATGCACAAAAAAAAATATATATTATACAAAAAAAATATTATTATTTATTATTAACTATTTGCATCCATTTGATTTTGTTTAAATCATAATTGCAAAATTAATTACATTTTTTTTGTATAATATGAAATTCTATTAATTGTACAAAATGTATAAAGTTTGATATTTAATTTTATGATTATTTTTAATAATATTGTTTATAATAAACAATAATGTATAATGTAAATTAGTTTAGTTAGCGGTGTAATAAAACTTTTATTTTATTTTATATTTTTCATAATTCATCTATAAATATTATACATTTTCAAAAAAGTATAATGTATATCAAATGGACAGGAATTGTGTATGTAATCCAAATATATAAATCACAAATTCATATCTAAATATTTTTCTCC
The DNA here is from genome assembly GCA_027422435.1 of Schizopygopsis pylzovi. NCBI lineage: Eukaryota > Metazoa > Chordata > Actinopteri > Cypriniformes > Cyprinidae > Schizopygopsis > Schizopygopsis pylzovi. The sequence continues at coordinate 25,435,535 of CM049835.1, read as the reverse complement.
AGTGCACATTGTTGGACTGTGTCTTGTCGAGAGTTTCTGAAGAAATCTCAACAATATCTCAAACATTGCTCAGATTTGTGAAGTGATTTTCTCAGGAAAGTGTCCCGTAGTCTGTGTTTTAGTTGAAGTGAATCTCTTGAGTAATGTCTGTGATTTGGGAGGGTTTCCAGCACATTCACATCGATTCTGAAGCCGGATCAGATCACGTTGTTCTAGAAATGAGAGAAACAAATCAATATGATGTCAAATCTTAATGTAATTGTGCCGTCAGATATTTCCTCCTTACCTGAAAATACTGCAGCATCATCATCATCATCATCATCATCATCATCATCAGTGCTGAATCTCTCGGTCTCTGTTTCTCATTTGACCGTTAAGTGTTTTATTGGCATGATGCAGTATGCATTCATTTTACTAAAGCATTTGCAGGTGTGCTGCGTACAATCAGAAACTAATAGAAAATATTAAAAAGCAACAATATAAAAAAATCAAATAAGATATCAGTAGTGCAAATGAAAAAAAAAGTATTATAGTTTTTTTTAAAATAAAAAATATCTAATATTTGATATTTAATGTTACAATTGTTATTTCTGATATCAAATTTGTATATAAATATAATAGTTTAGTTAGTAATGTAATAATCTTTAAAATTTGTATTTTTTATTATATATAATTAATCTAAAATATAAAAAAATATATATTTATATTTTAATACTTTAATATATATTTTAATCATTCCTAACAATATACTACTTTTGTAAATTTAGTGATGTAATGAGCTTTAAAAAATATGAAAATCTAAAATATTTTTATAAATTATAATCTAAAATGTTATAAATGGGATTTTTAAAATAGAAATTAAAATGAAGATTTAGAAATGTATAATGTTTGAAATTTATGAATAATTTAGATATTTAATTGTATTGTTGTTACAATTGTATTGTAACCCACAACCTTTTGCGCTGCTGGCACAATGCTCTACCACTGAGCCACAGGAACATATATATATAATACATTTGTATAATATAAAGATAAGTTATTAGTTGGCTTTGATTTAGCATTTCTCTGTAATTGATGTAGGCCACTGTCCAGTACATTCAGATGTCCAGCACTGAACCAGACTCCCTTCAGCTGAAAAACACTGGTTTAGAGGAAAGTAAGTGTGTGTTAATGCCGTGTGTGTGGGAGTATAATGACATCCAGAGCTCCACACACACAGCATTAACACACACTTATCCAAACGGATGTGTTCACTTCCCAGGGTGTGGTGAGACGGGACTTCAGCACAGAGACTGCAGATGCACATGCAGTATATTATATTGCAGGTTATTTAAGATTAATCAACAGTGTAAACATGCAGGCCTTAAAGTTTCCAGAACCGTGTCATTAGATTTCAAATATATAACACAGCTGTTGGGTTGAAATGATGGTTTGTGTCAGATTAATAGGAGCTATGGTTAAAAAGCTGAAATATTGCTGCATCACCAGCATATGAATATAACTCCGAGATCTATGTCGTTGTGTTTAATGAAGCACTTTGAGGCGTCAGAGCGGGTGGAAGCACTTTGGTATTTCATATAAACATCTGGCACTTCACTCTGACACTCTGACTGTAAATGTTTAGGCGTTTGCTGTTAATGGTTGGTTCCAGTGAAGGTGGAGATCGTGTTCATCTGCCCTCAGTGAAAGTCAGATTGGAAATGCATGTGTGAGTTTGGAAAAGCCACGCCGGGATTCAACCGTCTGCTTTTAAAAGCATTCGCTTTGTCTTTATGAGTCTGGTCTGGAGATTAACTTTTGGAGATTTGATGGAGCTTGCCGTGGTTAAGTCATTGAAATCTTTGCTTTGTTGACTTGTTTCCTATTATAAAAACCAAGGGGGTCTAAAACACCAGTCTTTTTCCATTATATTGTGTTTCTGTATAGTACAGAAAATGTTATGCATCGATGGAGAAAAATGCTTTTTGCCAACAGAATAGTGTAATATTTTACATGTCGATCTGTTAAAAGCTGATTTAGTCAGGGTTACAGTAGCATATAGATGAGCTCATATATTGATTTTAAAGGCTACTAAACCTGAGGGTTCACTGTAAAAAATACCGTTAATTTAACAGTAAAAGACTGTAAAATGCTACAGTAAAGACCTGTTAAATGGTTAAATTCCCCTGCTATATATGGTGAAAAACGGTATTGGACATTGCATGTAATTTTACGGTAGTATACCGTTTTTAGAAGTGAATTTTTAAGAATAATTTACAGTGAATAAGCGTAACTTGACATTCCCAGAATTCCCTGCGCTACATTTCATATTGGATGTTTTTTGTTGAAATAACTGTTTCTTAGTTTTTTCTTATCAATTTAGGGTTGTATGTTACACCTAATGTTGTTAAATGAATGTTTATTGCATTATTTCAGTTTCCTGTGTGTTACCATAATGGTGTTTAGTGTTTGTGTGCATGACACTGTGCACTTTCTAAACATGTTATTATTTAAAAGCTGCTTGTGATGAGCTTTGGTTCATCGTGTGACTCTCATCACCACCATGGAGCCTGTCAGTGTATTACAAAGGTACAAAACAGATTTCAGTGCTTCAATAGGTTGGCATATTGACATTATATCAGTTAATGAAATCACAGTATTTAACTGTGGTAGCAAGTATGTTGCTACCATATGTTTACAGTAAAATTCTGGCAACCACAGCTGCCGTTTGTTTACTATAAATGTTACTGTGTTGATTTGAGAGAGCTGGATATTCTCACACTCATAGGGTCAGACCCGAAGAGACTCCGATCACATCCGTCTGTTTACAGAGTCTCACAAACCACTCCACAGATTTAACCCCACAATCAAAAGAAAGAACGGAGTTCCTTATATTTGTACATTTTAATACGCCCAAATTCGTATTGATCTAAAGTAAGTAATTTCTTAAATGCTATTTCTATTTCTTAAATGTCAATACAAATATACATATTTTAAATACAATTAATAAATTATGCAAATAAACAAATATTTATGTTAATTTCTTGTAATTTTAGTTTTATGTGCAAAATATAAATGCATGTAATTATATATGAATTAATGCAAAATATGACCTTAATAATATCATAAACATTTTATAATATATATAAAATAATAATGTTTAAATTCAACTAACATCTAATAAATAAGGCCAAAATGAGCATATATTTAATTTCTTGAATTCTATCTTTATTTCTTAAATGTCATCAAAAATATCAAATTTTTCAATACAATTAATAAATTATATTATTTTATTTCATTGTATATTATGTCCAAAATATATGCAAAAAAGCTAAATCTTTCTTTATTTCATTTGAGTCATTGCTTAGTTAGGCCTAAGCATGTTCTCGAAGGGTTTTGAGAGATTCAGAAGCTGGATTCATGGAGCTATTTTAGGTTTGACGGGAAACCTTTGGTCTCTGGTTTAGATCGAAGTCACAATGAGCCCTGTTCTGTTCTGGCCTTCTGTCCAGCAGCGCGGCTCTTTGCAGACACTGTCCAGAGCCTCAGGAAGTGATGTCATAATGGAGCTCGTTCTCCGGCTGGAGTGACATTCAGAGCTGATGGCGTCTCCGGAGATCTGACGAAAGACAGACGAGCGTGTGTATCTCACTGTCCCTGTGTGTCCGACACACTCAAACACCCGCTGCTGCTCAGTATGAGCCCAGGGAAAATAATCACTATACAGCAATACATGGTCACGCTGACATGCTGTAAACGTATAGAGATACAATTCATTTTAAAAAGTTCACTTTACAAGAATTTGGTATCTATTTTCTAAAAAAAAATTTTTATTTATTTATATATAGATTTTTTTATTTTCATTTATTTATTTTTTTAATGAATTAATTAATGTATCTATTTATTATATAGATTTTTTTTAATTGTATTTTCATTTTAATTATTTATTTATGTTTTATTTGCATTTAGTTATTTTAATTATATATATATATATATATATATGTATTATTTGTTTATTTATTTATTTAATATTTATATTAATTACTGTATTTATTTATTTATTTATTTGCATTTATTCTAATTGTATTTTCATTTTAATTATTTATTTATATTTTATTTGTAATTTAGTTATTTTATATATATATATATATATATATATATATATATATATATATATGTATTATTTGTTTATTTAATATTTATATTAATTACTGTATTTATTTATTTTAATTTATTTTAATTGTATTTTCTTCATTCATTCGTGTTTTATTATTTTTATTCTGTATTTTATCTAATTTAATGAATTAATTCCTTTAATTATTCTTCTCCTTTACGGCAGTGAGACATAGGTATTCAAATGTGGAGAATAATGTTCTTATTGTTAGCGGAGGTAGTAAATGTTTGAGATTTATTGAGATCTCTGCGAGCTCAGTTTGAGATGTTGTTGAGATCTCTTCTGGAGAAACATCTTGAGATGCTGGAGATATTAACTATCTGTTTACCCTCTTATAGACGCTTTCACCGGCAACAACATAAACAGACGTTACTGCGCATGCGCGTATTTGTGGCCCTAACTTAACTTACGGTAGACGTCCAAATAGAATTAATAACAACAGCTAAGTCCCTCTGGAGTAGATTATTTTTTTATAACAAGCAAAATATGTTTGCTTCGTAAATCAGACGGACTGAGATGCAGCAATAACTAATTGGACGGACTTATTAAAAATGCAAATTCACTCTCTGCCAGCAGGAGAGAAAGCGGGAGAAATAACGTTAACGTTAGAGGTTTGCGCCTGGTGTCGTGCCGAATTCTGCACCCTGCCAGATTATGCATCCCGTAGTATTGGTAGGTTTAGGCGTAGGTGTGGGGGAGGGGTTAGGATTAGGGGTAGTAGCGATTTCAACGAGGGGATGCATAATCCGGCAGGGGTGCAGATTTCGGCACAACACCTGTAACGGCTGTAAACTGAATTTACAAACGCTGCTTTATCAGACAACATCGAAGTTGAAATGAAAATGACATCAAACATTTTCTAAAGACAGTGTTCCTTCAGAAATATAGTGATATAGAAACACCCGCGCCTTGTTTTGATTTTTAAACGTGCATTACGTGCTCATGTTTATTCAACGAAGCCTTTTGGGCTTATTCCTTAAACAAACAAATAAATACAACTTTGCAAAGTACAATTGTTATACAAAAGTAGCTAATATATTTCATATGTTTTAATTTCTTCAAGTTAAACGGGACCTTTATTTGGTATTTCGTTCGTAATTTATTCATGTCACACCGGACTTTTATTTTGGCGGGGTATCGCGAAGATCTTTCGGTTTCGGTTTCAGTTTGTATTTGACGTAGTTTTTCTCAAATGAAACGGTAAAAGCTGGTGAAGTGATTCTCAGAGCAGCAGTAGAGATGAAGTTATTGTGTTCATGTCCTCATATTCAGACGGAAGATGCTGGAAATGCGTGAGTATCGTGTGTTTGACCTTGTGTAGGAAACAAAAGCGCGCCATTTATTCGCGCCTTAATTTCTGCTGCGTGATCGGCTGTTCAGATTTAATCCACATCGAGTAAAATGCCCAGAGCTGATTGTTATTGACCTAAATATCGCCCAGCCCTATCGATATGATTAATGAATCCCTTCAGTGTTGTGATAAGGAGTTTTTGTGGCTTTGTGAAGTCCATCTGTGTTCCTCAGAGGTTTGTTATCACACAAAAACTAGTCCCAGAAAGCAGACTGATCGCAGCGGTCCTCCGCCGCCTCGCAGACACGTGATGCATTTGTGATTCCTCTCCGGGTTTCTCTCAGTGACTCCTGGCTCAATCCCAGCACACATCACGTGATCCTGATCTCATCCTCGCGGTGATTCCAGCACAGATGTGCAGAAGATGGGCCTGGCTTTTGCCAAGTCAATTTTGTATATCTAATATTCAAGCCTTTTGGAAAATCGGTCCGTTTTGATATTGTGGCGGGTCGCTACAAATAAATGTATGTATGTGAAACACATCCCACAACACAACAACCTGAACCCAACTTCATTACTCATCACTTTAACTGTGTTTGTAGCCGGCGCCACTAACAGCCCGATATACAAACACAGACCGGAAGTTACCCTCGGTCCGGGCGTGTGAACCCGATGAAAGCGTCTATAGGAACATGTGCTTTAGCAGAGATCTCACTGATTAGTGCTTCCTGTGAGAGTCCTGAGTGGACTCCTCCTGTGCTCGTTAGCATCTGTCTCTGCTTAAGTTGGCCGATTCGAGGTTCCTCCGCTTATCTTACGGCCTGGATGGAGCGCGGGGGATTTCTTCACTTTCTCCTGACGCCTCACATCTGTTAGCCATATATCATGCTAGCTGCATGCGTTTCACAGAGAACTAAACAATACATACTAATAAGATGTTTTGGCCCGGTGCCTCTGTAAACTGAATTCTGGCGACGCTGCGAGTCAATTTGTCCTGAAACTCCAGCAGGACCACATCTGATCTGCGTGTTTGAATTAACTTGATTTATGTTTGATTAGTTACATGGACATTTATTTATAGGAGAGAAGCATTGGAGAGACAGTCTGCATGTGAAAAAAAATGACAAAAACGACTGGCTACCATCAAAATAAAGGAAATAAAACAACTTTCTTCATTCTACTATTTCTGCAAATAGTACTATTAGCTACTATAGATACAATTATAGCAAATGTTGTTCTAGATAGAATATAAACTGTAAAAACTTTACAAAAAAGTTACAATTTGTTCATATTTATTATAAATATTTATTATATATTTAAATTATATTTTACAAAAAAGTTACAATTTGTTCATATTTATTATAAATATTTATTATATATTTAAATTATATTTTACAAAAAAGTTACAATTTGTTCATATTTATTATAAATATTTATTATATATTTAAAAGATTTTTTTACAAAAAAGTTACAATTTGTTCATATTTATTATAAATATTTATTATATATTTAAATTATATTTTCCGCATTTTAATAACCCCAAAAAACTATCCCCCAAAATGTAAACAAATAAATAAAAAGTGTGTGTGATGAATTGTTTTTTTTCTTAAAAATAATTATATAAAAAAAATATATATATATATATATATATATATTTTTTTTTTTTTTATAATATTAAAAACAAAGTGGCAATTTAAAAAAAAAAAATAATAATAATGACATAATTTCATAATTAGAAAATAATTACTGTAATTACAAAATAATTATTTAAAAATCTGTTTTTAAAGATAATTTCCATTGCTATGTGGCAAAATGATAGATAGATAGATAGATAGATAGATAGATAGATAGATAGATAGATAGATAGATAGACAGATAGATAGATAGATAGATAGATAGATAGATAGATAGATAGATAGATAGATAGATAGATACGGACCTGAATATTAAAAAATAATTATATCAATATAAACAAATAGAAACATACTTTTTATTTGATTAAAAAAAAAATACAATAATGACAAAATAATTATTATAAATATAAATAATCTTTTAAAGAGATCATTTTCATTGTTATAATAATAGATAGTTTTGCACTGATGTAGTGCTGTGCGTGAATATTTGAAAATGCTTCTTTTTAATGCACACAGTAAAGTGTTGAGATGTAAAGCTTTCCTCTGAATGTTTTCTGGTTGTTTAACTTCACACACAAACACTAGAAGCGATAAGAGTCCGGTCTGGGAAGTCAGTCATGGGAACTTACTAACCCTCTCCGAAGTGCCCAGCTTCCTCTTGATCTTCAGGGACACGTTATTTCCCTCCGCAGGGAAAGACGAGGCCTGTACTCGCGTAATCTCTCAAGAATAATACCTGGTTTCTCGTCATGTGATCAGTGAGGGAACGTCTCTGTCTGGCAGAGCGAGGGCGTAACGCTACAAACACTTCTCAGGATCTACTTGTGTGTTTTATGTCATCTGTGTTATGCTCCTCGTGTGGACGTCACACACTCAGCTGATGGCTCGTGTGTGATGTGTTTCCTGACTGTTGAGGTGATGCTGTGATCTTTCTGATGGATTGTGTTCTTCGTAACGCAATCATACACGGTTGAGCTTTGATTTAATGCCAGCTATGTGTGAGATGTTCATGACTCTTAACTGGCTCCTCGTGTTATAGATGTCAAAGTACTTCTTTACCAGTTTGATGTAAAAAAAAGGACTATCAACCAGACTTACGTTTTCCATTTGCTATTTTCATTTTTATATATATATATATATATATATATATATATATATCAGTGCTGTCAAACAATTAATCGTGATTAATCGCATCCAAAATAAAAGTTTTTATTTACATAATCTATCTGTGTGTATTGTGTATATTATGCATATATAAATACACACCCATACAGTATATATTTTAAAAATATTTACATGTAATTATGTCTATATTTATATTCAAATTATTTTTATTATATGAAGAGCTCTTTTCCAAAACGCTATAAATCCATTTGAATAGTTTTCATGAAAATGACATTTTTTTACCTAGACCCATACATTTTGTTAATATTCAATTTATCATGTTAAAATGGTCTGTTGGCTCAGTCTGAACATGTTAAACAATGATTGTTAAATGAAACAACAATATTGTTGATTATAAATGCAAAGTTTTTTTTTTTTTTTTCAAAACGCTACAAATCCATCCTTTTTTTTTTTTAAATGTTGGTTTATGTCAAAAAAAAAAAGAAGAGAACATGCAACATATGATATCAGGGACTCATACTACTGCATCTTGCAGTACATTTTAAACAAGGAAATCTAGCGATTTGGCATGAAACATTGATGGAGCAGTGAATAGGTTCAGTACACAGCAAAATGGCATGACGAACTCATTTTTTTTTTATTTGGCGTTTATCGCGTTTTGGAAAAGAGCTCTTCATATATAAATATATGTAATATATAAACATAACATATTTTCCTTCAATATTTACATGCATGGGTGTGTATTTATCTCGGTTGGTTGTGCATCTTTTCCTTCCACTCAACTTTCTGTGAACATGCTTGGATACAGCACTCTGTGAACAGCTTCTTTGGTAATGAATGTTTGTGGCTTACCCTCCTTGTGAAGGGTGTCAATGATTGTCTTCTGGACAACTGTCAGATCAGCAGTCTTCCCCATGATTGTGTAGCCCAGTGAACCAAACTGAGACCATTTTGAAGACCCAGGAAAATTTGCAGGTGTTTTGAGTTGATTAGCTGATTGGCACGTCACCATATTCTAATTTGTTGAGATGTGAATTGGTGGGTTTTTGTTAAATGTGAGCCAAAATCATCACAATTAAAATAACCAAAGACTTAAACTACTTCAGTCTGTGTGCATTGAATTTATTTAATACACGAGTTTCACAATTTTAGTTTAATTACTGAAATAAATGAACTTTTCCACCACATACTAATTTATTGAGATGCACCTGTATTTACATAATGCATATACATAGTGCACGCAGATATATTATGTAAATAAAAAACTTATATTGGATGCAATCGTTTGACAGCCCTATATATATATATATATATACATACATACATAATCTTTGTATAATATATATATATACATTTTAAAGTGAGAAAAAAATCATAATTATTAAAATATAAAAATAATTGAATAAAATCTATTTTTAAAGAGATAAAATTTGTATTGCTAAAAAGCAAAATAAAAACATCAATAATAAATAAATAATCATCATCATGTCTATCAAGCCAGACTTACATTTTACATTTGCTTTTTTTGTAATTTTATACAATTCAATAAAATAAACGTAAAAAATGAAAATATTAGTAATAAATGTGTATGTACATATATAACTATAATATTTATATAATATATCATTTTTAAAGTGATCCAAAATTATAATTATTAAAATATATATATATATTTGAATGAGATAAATATTCATTGCAGTAAAGCAAATTAGTCAATAATAAAAACATTTTTAATAAATAAATCATGTATTAATATATTATAATGATGGATGTTTCTATAAAATAATGCTGATTGATATGAACTGCTGTGGTATCAGAATTGGTGTGGAGGATGATCTAATGCAGTATCTTGTACAGGGTCACTGGTGTTAATATGAACTGATGATGACCGGGTGTGTGGTTCTGCTGATCAGACCCAGTTTCTTCTGGTTCTGCTGATCAGACCCAGTTTCTTCTGGTTCTGCTGATCAGACCCAGTTTCTTCTGGTTCTGCCGATCAGACCCAGTTTCTTCTGGTTCTGCCGATCAGACCCAGTTTCTTCTGGTTCTGCCGATCAGACCCAGTTTCTTCTGGTTCTGCCGATCAGACCCAGTTTCTTCCGGTTCTGCTGATCAGACCCAGTTTCTTCCGGTTCTGCTGATCAGACCCAGTTTCTTCCGGTTCTGCTGATCAGACCCAGTTTCTTCCGGTTCTGCTGATCAGACCCAGTTTCTTCCGGTTCTGCTGATCAGACCCAGTTTCTTCTGGTTCTGCTGATCAGACCCAGTTTCTTCCGGTTCTGCTGATCAGACCCAGTTTCTTCCGGTTCTGCTGATCAGACCCAGTTTCTTCCGGTTCTGCTGATCAGACCCAGTTTCTTCCGATTCTGCTGATCAGACCCAGTTTCTTCCGATTCTGCTGATCAGACCCAGTTTCTTCTGATTCTGCTGATCAGACCCAGTTTCTTCTGGTTCTGCTGATCAGACCCAGTTTCTTCTGATTCTGCCGATCAGACCCAGTTTCTTCTGGTTCTGCCGATCAGACCCAGTTTCTTCTGGTTCTGCCGATCAGACCCAGTTTCTTCTGGTTCTGCTGATCAGACCCAGTTTCTTCTGATTCTGCTGATCAGACCCAGTTTCTTCTGGTTCTGCTGATCAGACCCAGTTTCTTCCGGTTCTGCTGATCAGACCCAGTTTCTTCCGGTTCTGCTGATCAGACCCAGTTTCTTCTGGTTCTGCTGATCAGACCCAGTTTCTTCTGGTTCTGCTGATCAGACCCAGTTTCTTCTGGTTCTGCTGATCAGACCCAGTTTCTTCTGGTTCTGCCGATCAGACCCAGTTTCTTCTGGTTCTGCCGATCAGACCCAGTTTCTTCTGATCGAGAGCCAGAATCTTCTTCTTTGTGACACAGATCCAGACCAGATGGAGCTTCGCATTCGCTCGCGGCGCTTTCTGTTCAGCGTGGGCCGCGTTGTTACTTAGCAACCGTATAATCTACAGAAGAAACATAGCCTTAGGATTTAACTACAGTATGTTCTTAGAATAGATTTACATTAAAAACTAATTTAAACTAAAATCAGTTTTAGTTTTTTTTAAATACATTAAGTTAAATGAAACAATGCCTTGGCAACTATCAGAAATAAAGTTTGTTTAATGTTTTTTTTTTTTATGTATTATTTCACGTTATATAATTTTTATTACTCTTTTTGGAAATTCTTTTTATTTTAATTTGGATGAAAATAATGTTAAGGTCCTATTATTATTATTTATTTATTTTATTTTAATGGGAATGAAGATAATGTCACAATCCAAAAAAAATCCCATTTTATTTGACTTTATTTTATTTAATAATGTCACAATCCAAAAAAATCCAAAAACGTTTAAGGTCCCAAAATGTATCTTGTTTTATTTTATTTTAAATGCAATAATCTAATTGTTATTAATGGAAAATCATTATGAATGAATACAGTATGTTTATTTAGTGTGTGTTTTGTAAAGGTCTTCCGATCTTCTGTCAGTCAGGCGTCTGAACACACCCAGACTCTCACAGCTACAGAAGCACAGATATTTCAGCTTCAGCAACGCCAGCCCGCATAACACACATAGCAGCATATCAGCCGTTCGACGAGTGTGTGTGTGTGTGTCTGTGTGTCTGTGTGTCTGTGTGTGTGTGTGTGTGTGTGTGTGTGTCTGTGTCTGTGTCTGTGTCTGTGTCTGTGTCTGTGTCTGTGTCTGTGTCTGTGTGTGTGTGTGTGTGTGTGTGTGTGTGCGTGCGTGTCTGTGTCTGTGTGTGTCTGTGTGTGTGTGTGCGTGTGTGTCTCTGTGTGTGTGTGTCTGTATGTGTCTGTGTGTCTGTGTGTGTGTGTGTGTTAGGGATGCAATAATACAGTTAGCCTATGGTTCAATACATACCTGTTCCTGTGGCTCAGTGGTAGAGCATTGCGTTAGCAGCGTAAAGGTTGTGGGTTCAATTCCCAGGGAACACACATACTGACAATACAAATGTATAACCTGAATGCGCTGTAAGCCGCTTTGGATAAAAGCGTCTGCTCAATGCATAAATGTAAAGGGCTGGCACATCAGAGTGTTTTTTCCAACAAATTAACAAAAAAACAATCCTGTACACTTTTGTACACGGGAAAAAGCATGGATTGTTTTATGTCTTCTTAAAATGTATTTTGAGAGAGGTATTGTTTTCTTATTTTGTATTAGTTTCATTCATACTGGGAGCCAGAGGGCACCCTCGTGCAGAAAACCCACATGTGTCACAGAAGTAACCGAGCGGATGACACTCCAGGAAATTAGTTTGCACAATTAATGTAATACTGAAGACGTTCTTCTAATTTATGCTGTATAAACCACAGAATAAAGTGGAGTGTTTATGTGTGTGTCAGGGGCGTAGCCACGGGTGTGCCAGGGTGTGCCGGTGCCACCCACAGTGGCAGCTGGCACACCTAAATACAGATGCAGAATAATTATTTTTTTAATCGTAATAAACATGGGCAGCGCAAAGGAGGGGCTAGCAGATGCTTCAGCACCCCCAAGAAAGACCAAAGCACTGTCATTGCACCCATAAGAAATGAAATAAATTAAAAACATTTTACTTATTATTACGCATTCATAACTCTGCATTGACATATAACGTGACGTGATTAGCAGGCGCACTTTTCGAATTGACAGCATTTTATTAAAAAAACTGATCGGTTCCTTGTGCCAAGAAGGCCTGTCCCCGACTAAAGATTTCCCTAGTCACACATAAATTGATTAATATAA